>OZ018322.1:52772260-53372260 GCA_963969495.1 Ceratothoa steindachneri
CAATGGTGAAGATATGTCGATGGCAAAGACGTGACGATGTAAAAGACATAAAAATAGCGAACGCCTAATTCGGGTGAAGGCTTGACGATGGTGATAACTTGATTCCGATTGTCTTGTAGTGATCTGATGATGGTGAAGTCGTGACACTGCGAAGGCGTGAGCATGGCGAAGCCATGACAATTGTAAATGTGTAATGAAGCAATAAACTACTCTTCGGTATTGACAGAACATCATTTTGCGATCCTTGCTTCTTCGAATTTTCTTGTATATTTTAGTATTTTCATGGTATGAGTTTTTTTTTTATATTCTCGCAACTTCGATGGTAGTTTGGCCCCTTTGCGCGTAATGCACGCTATGTTATGTTAAATACCACATATCATAACACAATACACATCAAACGCAAAAAAGCCAAAGGCCATCAAATATGCGAGTATATACAGTATAGATAAATAAAATTATAATTACCAAATAAAAAAAGCAAGGATTGAAAAAATGCCGCTGGTGGAGATGTGTCGATGTCGAAGTCGTGACGATGGAGAAAACATAACAATGGCTAAGACGTGATGAGAACGAAGGCCTGACGATGGTGATAACTTGATTCAGATTGTCTTGCAGTGATGCGACCTATTTGCTTTTATATGTGCCGGTGGAGAAAATGCGACGACCGCGAAAAGATGATAGCGATGTAGACACGATGATGGTGAAGACGGAGCAAAGGACCTTCAACGGGACACATGACGTCTCCGAAAACCTCGTACGAAAAGATGACGACAGAATTCGAGCAACTCAGCGACGATGATGAGAGTGGTGACGCACACTTCTCCAACCTTTGACCGCGATGATCAACTTGAGAACCGACGACATGAAGAAGCCGCTGACCTCGATTGATGGCACGAAGCAATCATACAATCATGAAATATACAGGAAAAAATATAGAATATTACTTATTTGCTTTAATTTTTTAGATATATGTTAGAAATCAGATATTTGTTATAAATCAATATTGTCAAGCTGCCTAATGTAATTTTATTAATATTAGACATAGGAACTTTATTTACATAATCATTTTATTCAATTTAATTAACGTTTGATTAATTTATCATGTAATTGTCAGGATTATTCTTAAAACTGCTTGAGCTGTAAGAATTGACCACTGATTCAGGAAGACTATTCCACCTATCTATTATCATCATCATCACTAACTCTATAATTTAAGAAGAGGACTTTTTTGAGTATTTGTATAATAATTTCATCTTAGTTTGGTTATGACTTATGTTTTTTTAATCAAAGTTATATAATATAAGAAGGGGATTTTTTTGAGTATTTGAATAATAATTTCATCTTAGTTTAGTTATGACTTATGTTTTTTTAGCAAAGTTATTTTTAAAACCCAAAGAATTACAAAATGGTGAAGTTCAGAAAATTTCTTTTTATTTATCTTCTTCTTCTATAACTCTATATTTTAGCAACGTGATAATTTTAAAGAGTGAAAATTTATTTTAGAGTTCCTTTTTAAAATTATTACAATTGGCGAGGTTCAGGAAATTTATAAAAATTCAACCATGGCTGCTCTTTTTTAGATTTTAAATTTTAATCTTAGTAGCTAAGCGCCCGCTCCCCCTGTAGGGGGTAGTGGCGAAGCCATTGCCTGGTTCATTCTATAAAAAGGTTGGTACGTTAGTTAGATTGAGAGTAAAGCTTATAGATCTCGTGGTTATGACCCCTTGTACTTCAATTGTTAAACTTAAATATATCATTTACATCAACTAAATATATTTTGGTACATACGAGTAGTACCTGCGTAGGATACGATGTTTGTATTGACTCAGTCATCTGGTGCGTATTGGGACTGACACTTTTTAGGGGTGATTAAACAAAATAATTAGTTTTTGTTTACACTACAAGACTACAACTTTTTTCAATGCATATAAAAGTGATCTTAAAAAGTGATTTTCGAAATCACAATCTTCATCTGGATCTTCTAAATCGCATTTTCTGATGATCTGATTCTGATCTTCAAGATCCCTTTTATTTCGTGATCTGTTATTGAACTTTAAACTAACCAAAGTTGGTGAACTTTCCCATCTCTGCCTTCGTGGACTTAGGAATTCGGTCTATGAACGGAACAAAAACTTGTTTGAAGCTTAAACATGAAAATGGACCATCTAAAGAGTAAACGACGGGTCAAAACTTTAGTATCCGAAATGTGAACTCACTGTCGATGTTAAGTTAATAGAACCAATGAGCAAACTAGTTCATTAATGATTTTTTTTTAAGAGTACAGCTTTCTTGTGGGAAAAAAATATCCTCTCAAGCAATATATATTTTACTGCGAATGGAGTTTGTGTTACAATGATGTCATTTTTCCCGAAAATACATCAGTAACCATAATTTGGTTTGCTTTATTTTAGAACATATATATATATATATATATATATATATATACATATGTATTAAATTTGCCTTTTCGGTTCAAATGAAACTAAGAAAAATGGCATTGGAGAATGATAAAAAAAACTCCTTTTACCTGTAATCAATCAGAGATAATGAAAATGCGGCATGAACGAATCATATTTTTCGCATAAAAAGAAGTCACTGATCATTTATCAGATTCGAATTTAATTAAATAAATTTGATATATAAAAAGTAGGCTTTTTCTCCATCTGAGCTGTTGCGTAGAATGCGAGTCAGATGTCTCTTTCGCCGCTTGCTTTTCCGCCTTCACCTGATCTTATATTGCATGCTATTGTTCAAAATATCGTTACTTCTGATTGTTAATTTCTCTCATATCAAGATTCTCATCGTCATTAATTGGTTAGTATAATAAATTATAGTAAATTTTCTGATGTTAGTTCACACACTTACCTAGTATGTGTTTATTTATCGGCGTGACTGTTTTGAGTGCCAGAAACTCGTCAGTAGCGGTTCTGTTCTGACTTCTTAATGTTCAAAGATGATGATCCAGAGTGATAGAACAAAGAATTGGATTAATCTTTTTGCTACTTTGATCATTATTGAAACCTCTACCTCTTCGAAGAGTTTGGTGAGGGAATATAAAAGCTTTTATCAAAAAAATAACAACGTTCTTCTAGCTGTAAATTTGAATAGAACTTATATAGAGCATAGCCTCCAATCAAGTGTCTACAGTGTGTCCCTTAAAATTTACATGCACTTTTGTTAGATAATAATGACTATGATGATATTAATTATGCCAATTATTTTATAGATTTAGAGAAATAAAGTGAGGATACGAATAGTTTTTAGGCAGAAAGCAAAAAATGAGATGTGATATAACAATTAGAGAAATAATCAGTACAAAATAGTACATACAATATAAATTTAATGAAAAAATATCTAATCACTGAAAAGTGGAAAACAACTAGCAATTGGCCTATATCAAGTAGCAGTCCTAAAGGTTTAACATCAAAATTAAAGCGAACAAATAGAGAAAATATCATTGTAAGAGTTAAAGAATTTCATCAGAAACTGTACGACAGCAATAATCACTATGAACCCGATTACAGCTGCTCAATAATGGAAGAGGAAGTCCAACTATTAAAAATGGGAGCAATTTTGTACACACTTAAGACAATAAAAACCGGTAAAACGCCTTGGGAGTGTGGTGCAAAATCAACCTAATAAAAGCGCTGGGGGAATATCTTACTCACCTGCTAGATAATTTGTATACATTTTACAAGAAGTTTAAGAGAAAGAACGATTCCGCTGACAAGACCAAATGTTTCTATTGTACGTCTTTTTAAAAAGGGAGCGAGGGATAACAAAAAGAACTACAGGCAAATAAGTCTTTTATCAGCAATATATATATATATATATATATATATATATATATATGAAAAGTGTTACCTGCATTATGAAGATTCGCGCCGGGTATCAAAATCACGGCCGGACTGTTGTTCATTTTTCTGTGAACACTGTAAAGGCGGTAAGACGTGACGTGGACAGCCGCAACGAAGAGGACGAAACCGAGGCCAATCAAAAGGGACACATCGAGTGTTCTTACTGCGTCTACATGGCGGAATTCATCTAACAACTGCATGGCAAGCTGATGGAAGACCTGAGAATGGAATCTGTGCTTTGGCGAGAGAAATGAATGTTTGAGTCGCCATCATGATTCTGGCCCTAAATAAGGAATTTCGCCACCACTCGTGCAAAAGGCTCAAGAGACAAATTCTAACAATGTTAAGGAGAATCCCTTGAAAAGAGAAGACAAAATAATAAACAAAAACCTAACTTCTCGAACACACTGAACTATCCTGTTGAGCGGCAAACGATCTGGTTCTTCTAAGCTGAAAATAACTTTGACCAAGACCAGTGGCAGACCATTCAAAACATGTGACTTGGCACGTTCCGCGTTTCATATCCCCCCAACTGTGATACTCTTAGTGTGTGTCTCTAGTAAGGATGACGTCATGCCACACCACATCTTTGAACAAGGTCTTAGGCTTAATAAAGAGGGCTATGTGCAGCTGCTGGAGACATTGCTTAAACGCTTGCTGGAGCTGGTTGCTGTTGGAGTGCCATACCTCCGGAAAGAGACAAAAATGGTTATCGAGAATTTTTATGATTTCAACAGCCTCAATTTCTGGCGTGCTAAATACTCAAATCTAATCAAATAGATTACTGTGTAGGACGCGGTTGAGAAAGACACTAAGCGCGATACGAAGGTATTATTTTTCCAGGGACACAGTGAGAAATAGTCAATTTTAAAGATTTCCGTAAAAGAAAAATAGTAGAATCTATAATAATAGGAGAAATTCTCAATTTTAATTTGTCAGATAGGCAATTGAAATGCAGCCTCCATTCCCGTAACCTCATTGTAAACAGTTTAGTCAACGATCTTAGACTTACACCTACTGATTAATGACCCCTTTCCCCCGTTTTGTGTTTCTTTGTGTTTTTTCTTTTCTTTTTTTTCTGATCTGTACGCTATTTATAGACTTTTGTAACAATCGCATTCCGCAGTATATGACTGAAGAGGGTATGATAAACTACATACTGAAACTAGTCACGTAAATTAAACTTTTGGCTCCTATACACAACGGTTTCACTATCATATACCATAGCTAGTCATTGAGTTCTTTTACTTACAGATATATATATATATATATATATATATATATATATATATATATATATATATATATATATATATATATATATATATATATCTTTAATTAGGTAAAAGGTCATGTTGTATGCAGGTTATTTTAAAGTACACAGCTGTGGCAGCGTTATTAATTTTAACTTGTATTTTCTTAATATTTTTTACATGTTTTTTAACGGGGTTTCAAGGCCAGAAAAAACATCCGAAAATGACATTCTTTATTCCTAGAACTTTCCGACCATGTTAGGTCATCTTCAGGGAATGAACAGAAAAGGAATTATTCAACGGTCAACGGTCAACAGTTTATTAAGAGATGAATTACAATTGAGAGAATTACATACATGTAAAATAGCGAACAGTGGGGAAAATAGAATTAGCAGAGAAGAAATAATTAATAGTACAGGTGAGAAGATAAAGGTTCCCGGAGACATGGAATTCAATTAGTTAGTGCTATACAGTACAATATTCTATTTACATTTTTTACTCATAGGAATTGAAATATATAGTTTTCTAAGTTATATACACACAATTATTCTACATAATTATGATACACATTATTTCTCAATTATACAATATTCATTACTTTTTATTAGTTTGTTCAATATTTATACACTTCTTAACGGTTAATTGGTTATTAAATACTTCTGTTCAGTTACTGTAATATTTTTTTAAGCTACTTAGTCCAGCTTTTAATTTAAATCACATCGTATTTCTATGTTAATTTACACTGTCTTTTAATACTTTCTATTAACTTATTTTGAATTAGATTGTTTCTAGTATCTAAGTCGTTAATTATTTCGGATTGAGTTAGGTTATTTGTTTTATTTCTATTAATATTCGCACACTGATTATTTTCTCACTTTTACCGATTAATTTTTCATTTCGTCACATATGTTATTTTATTTAGTTAATTCACTTATTGGGCTCGTTATTATTATTTTAACCGCTTTTAGTCACTTAACACTTTACTTCGATTATTTTATTTAGAAAGTCTTTTGACCACTTTTGATGTTTTTAAAGGTTGTCATATTCACTGTGTGTACACACTTTGCCGGTATGTACACTGTGCCCTTCAAAACCAGTGCTGCTACTTCCTCGGCTGAGAAGGGTCCCTCATAACTGTACTGCGGCTATTCCATGCAGTAATAGTCCTGGATCATCTTTTGGGGGCGGGCACAGGGGTGAACCAAACACCTTCAGGCCCATGTCCGCACTGTCAAAGAAGTAGCCTTGTTCAAGGATGTCCTTATTTTCGGTGAGAAGTACCTCCACGTAGTTAGTTTTCAGTTCCTACTCTTCATCCATGGTTGTTTGTTGGTTGTTTTCTTCTGCTTTCTTCTTTTTCTTTCCTTTCTTTATTTTCGCCCTCACTCGTTTCTTCGTTTATTCTTCTTCCCCTTCCGAAGTTTCTTTTTTTTTGCCTTTTCTTTTTGGGGTCTTCCATTGGGCTCTGTTTTGTTTCTTCTTTGAAATTGGAATGCTGTTCCTCTTGAGGGACGTCAATGAACTGAATGTTCAAAAGTTCTGCCGAGGGCTGGTTTTCGGAGAACCAAACCTTTTTGTGGGTCCCGTTCTTCTCAAGGAGACGGTTAAGTTCCTCAGAGAAAGAGCCGGGATTAGCCAGGTTTTCCAGATGAGCGTAGATGACCATAGCCATGACCTACCTATCTACCATCCTTTGGTATCACCAGCTTCGGGGAATTGGTTCTCTCGTTATTCTTTCGGGCCGCTGCTTCTGCATAGTTCATTTTTGTTTTTGCCTCCTTTTCTTTTTGGTTTTGCTCTCTTTTTGCATGGATGACTTCCATGCGGATGCGGCACTTCATGACCAAGGACCTGTGCTCCCTTCCACAGTTAACACATTTTTGTTTCCTTTCTTTGCATTCTTTCCATCCATGCCCGCGTTTGGCTCAGTTGGAGCACGCTACTTCAGTTGCCGTGCAGTCTTTTGTGTGATGCTTCTCTACTGCAAAGCACTGATAGCAGCAGTTGATGGGAATAAATTCTTCCGTTTGTATCTGTTTGGGGGATACCCTTAGGTAAAACCCTAGCAGCCCTTGATTCTTTTGCTTTCATCACCATTTCTATATTAGAAAAAGTTACTTTAACGATGCTTTGGCCTTTCCCAAACTTTTCTACCTTGCTGATGTTGGCCCAGGGTTGCTTAGCGGTGAGTTCTTCCTTAATCTCATCGCAAGAGTTATCCGTGAAAAGAGGGTCCAAGCGCCGTAGGACTATTGTCCGTTTTGTTCAGGTGGGTTTTTGCTTCGTCAGAGACCAGCTGCTCCACATCCTGCATGGAGTGGCAGATGGTCGCGTAACCGGTAGGAATGTCGATTATTCTAATGAGGAGGATGTGTTAAGATTTCGGTAAATACTTTCGATGATGGCCGTTCTCGTAAGTTTTTCCCCCCTCGGATAGTGCGGAGTGGAACCCGCTTTGCAGTCTTGAGGGGCCGACCCTTTGGGGCCCCTTGGGTAGAGTACTCCTCCCCCTTAGGCTCCTTGTTTCTTTTCGTTTGTCAAGAATTTCCCGTTATACGAGCGAAAAAAAAAGGTTGTCTGGGTCTTCTCAATTTAGACCACCTTTATGTGCAAACGGTTTGACTCGACTCGACTATCCCACCCTTCCTCGACAAATGTTAAAATCCGACAACCATGGAATTATTAAAAAATTGCTATATTATATATAGTATTTCTACGCGAACATACGTATACAAAAATTGACCAATCATGGCACGGGAATTTTTTAAGGGAAAGTTAAGCGCTATGTGATAGAACGAGTTCAGAGCTGCATTCATTTCAACTTCTATCACATTTTATTTAAAACCATGAGGCTACCCACGTGCATCTTCGATTCGAGGCATGGAGTCTTATCAACAGCTACCGGACGCCAATGTTTAAACAAGGAGGTTATCGTCCCCCCCGTTCGCCCCCATACGCCGACCTCGCCAGATCGAGTTAGGCTTATGGGCAGATAAGGCATTGTTCCCCGGCTCGGCTGTGCGTTCCCTCGAAGCTTCCACCCCATTCTCCCCCACGCCAAGGAGATGTCCTGGCTATTTATATGGAAACTTAACCACTAAGATCAGATTGGAGATCCAGATTTTCGTCGCGAAACATCACCACGACCCTCTCTCCCTTTGTGCGCCAAGGGACCTCGACCTCGAGATTCACCATCACTTGTCCAGAAGGAGGACAATATTCCTTGAGGTGCCAAAGGTTCGAGCCTTTAGTGACGCCAAGTCCCCAAGGCATCCCCCCCCCTGTTGTTCAAGGAGAATGTCGTAGAATGACTCCCGACGATACTATATATAACACTATTCGTTGAGGGAACTTCCTTAATTATCTCTAGAGTGCGTTTTACTGTCTTGGCGGCCGATATTATGTATCTTCAAAAATGCTTAAGAAGTGGAACTGAGCTCAAGGATAATAATATTGCTATCATTAATAAAATAGAGTTTTATTAATAATAACTATAAACAAAACACAAAAACGGAAAATATTGACAAACAGAATGGAAAGGGTCGTGGAGACTCGGGCTAATCCAAGGATTTAAGGGATCAAAAAAGGTAAAACAAATATGGAGTTAAAGAGATGGGATGGTTCGATAAACCATTTAAAGCACAGGATAGAATTGACAAATAAGGGATCAATACTCAAAAGGTGACGCTTGGCTTACGTAACTTCGTTAGGGTGCAGTGGAAGGTACTTGAAGGAATATTCGGTCCGCTGGCGAGTTCCAGCAGAAGGGGAGGGGGGATGAAAGGATCCTGACGTGGCGTCTTGGGAAGGAGAACCGTTCTCGACGAACGGCTGGACGAACAATGGCTGTTCTAGGTTGTTCTCTTCTGAACAAAGGGGGGATGAGAACCGTCTCTTGTCTACGGGCTCAAGAACAATGGCTGTTCTAATGTTGTTCTCCTTTGAACAACAGGGGGGGTGAGAACCGTTTCTTGGCGAAAGGCTCAAAACGAACAATGGCTGTTCTAATACTGTTCTCCTCGAACAATAGGGGGAAGATGAGAACAGTTTCTTGGCGAAGGGCTCAAAACGAACAATGGCTGTTCTAATACTGTTCTCCTCGAACAATAGGGGGAAGATGAGAACCGTTTCTTGGCGAAGGGCTCAAAACGAACAATGGCTGTTCTAATACTGTTCTCCTCGAACAATAGGGGGAGAGGAGAACCGTTTCTTGGCGAAGGGCTCAAAACGAACAATGGCTGTTCTAATGTTGTTCTCCTTGAACAACAGGGGGGGATGCCTTGGGGACTTGACGTCACTAAAGGCTCGAACCTTTGGCACTCAAGGAATATTGTCCTCCTGGACAAGTGATGGTGAATCTCGAGGCCGAGGTCCCTTGGCGCACAAAGGGAGAGAGGGTCGTGGTGATGTTTTGCGACGAAAATCTGGATCTCCAATCTGATCTTAGTGGTAAAGTTTCCATATAAATAGCCAGGACATCTCCTAGGCGTGGGGGAAAATGGAGTGAAAGCTTGGAGGGAACGCACAGCTGGGCTGGAGAAAAATGCCTTATCTGTTCATAAGCCTAACTCGATCTGGCGAGGTCGGCGTATGGGGGCGAACGGGGGGACGATAACCTCCTTGTTTAAACATTGACGTCCGGCAGCTGTTGATAAGACTCCAAGCCTCGAATCGAAGATGCACGTGGGCCTCCTCGAGGTTTTAACTAATATGGGATAGGAGTTGAATTTAACACAGATTCAACTCGTTCTATCACAGAGAACAGCATTAGAACAGCCATTGTTCGTTTTGAGCCCTTCGCCAAGAAACGGTTCTCATCCCCCCCCCTGTTGTTCAAGGAGAACAGCATTAGAACAGCCATTGTTCGTTTTGAGCCCTTCGCCAAGAAACGGTTCTCATCCCCCCCTGTTGTTCAAGGAGAACAACATTAGAACAGCCATTGTTCGTTTTGAGCCCTTCGCCAAGAAACGGTTCTCACCCCCCCCTGTTGTTCAAAGGAGAACAACATTAGAACAGCCATTGTTCTTGAGCCCGTAGACAAGAGACGGTTCTCATCCCCCCCTTTGTTCAGAAGAGAACAACCTAGAACAGCCATTGTTCGTCAAGCCGTTCGTCGAGTAACGGTTCTCCTTTCCAAGACGCCACGTCAGGATCCTTTTATCCCCCCCCCCTTCGGCTGGAACTCGCCAGCGGACCGAATATTCCTTCAAGTACCTTCCACTGCACCCTAATGAAGTTACGTAAGCCAAGCGTCACCTTTTGAGTATTGATCCCTTATTTGTCAATTCTATCCTGTGCTTTAAATGGTTTATCGAACCATCCCATCTCTTTAACTCTATATTTGTTTTACCTTTTTTTAATCCCTTAAATCCTTGGATTAGCCCGAGTCTCCACGACCCTTTCCATTCTGTTTATGTCAATATTTTCCGTTTTTGTGTTTTGTTTATAGTTATTATTAATAAAACTCTATTTTATTAATGATAGCAATATTATTATCCTTGAGCTCAGTTCCACTTCTTAAGCATTTTGAAGATACATAATATCGGCCGCCAGACAGTAAAAACGCACTCTAAAGATAATTAAGGAAGTTCCCTCAACGAATAGTGATATATGGTATATCGTCGGGAGTCATTCTACGACATATATATATATATATACTATTTAATTTGGTATCAGGTGTGTAAGGTTTAACGCTATATCTTTGCAAACACTGGTCTCAGTCGAGTAAAGCATAGTGTTATTCGTTATAATAATAGAATATAGTAGTTCCCTTTTGTTTTAACGATTGCTATCCCCTTTTTTTTGAAACTTAAGAAGCTGGAGTAGCTCAAGGAACGGTTATAATAATTTGTTTGGTTTTTTTGTGATTTTAGTCAGTGGTTATTTAGATTGAGAAATCAAGTACGAATAGGTCAGTGCCCATATTTAGGTAGGCTAATTCTATAGAGGCATAATTCTTGTTGCGAGGAATTTTAGTTGGTTGACTATTGCGCCCCCAAGTGCAAAGATGACTCCGTTCGAAATCTTTAAAGCGCAAGGAGAGTCCTGTGGACTTTCCGGAAAAGAACTAATTAAGTACATTCGAGAGGAGCAAAGAAAAGAGGAAGAAAGAGAAAGGGAAAGAGTAATCCGACAAGAGGAACGGGAAAGAGTAATACAACGAGAGGAACGAAAAAGAGAAATACAACGAGAAGAAAGAGGGGAACGGATAAGACAAGCTGAGCTTCAGATTGAATTAGCTCGGATTAAAGCAGAAGTTCAAAGAAAAAAGGTAGAAAAAGAAAGAGAAAGAGAGGAACGGGAAAGAGTAATCCTACGAGAAGAACGAGAAAAAGAAATCCAACGAGAAGAAAGAAGGACGGACTCGCGCTCCTTCCCAGGAAAGCTGACAAAGTTTCCGAGCCCCGTAAAACCCCAAAACTTCTTTCCCCAAAACCAGCAACGGGACTCCAAACCTCCCGTTAAGACTTCTCCTCCATCTCTCTTCCCGAAGCGACCAACCATATGCTTCATCTGTGGTGCAGAAAACCACATGAGCTGGAATTGCCCCCAAAATTCTAGGCTTAAAAGCGGACCAGCCCACCAAGTTCACCAGATTAATGCGACCCCGGCTCCCCCGGTGGTGCAGACCCAAGCAGAAACTTCTCCCCCTCCGTCAGGCCACCAGGTAAATTTTGTTTTTGGTAAAAGTTCATCGGGAACTTTGAAATATGAGGAGGGCAGCGTGGACAGCTGTCGAGTATCGACTCTCGTCAGGGACACAGGATGTACATGCTTCATCGTGTCCGACGAACTCCTCCCAGTGGCCTCTAACCACGAAAAATTTGCGGTGGTACATGACCAACTTGGGCGGGCGAACCGATTCCCCGTCGCTAGATGTTACCTGCAGTGTCAATATTATAATGGCTGGGCTGAAGTCATTGTAGCACCCATAAAATTCTGTTCCGTACTTATAGGACAAAGCCCCCAAGTAAGTTTCGACCCTGTGTTTCAGGCCGCCCTTCCTCAAGGCCGAGATAAGAAAGAAGCCCAGGAGCCCGTCCCCATCAGAGCCCCGATACCGCCCGATTTCTCGGAAACCTTTAACCAGGACTTTAGGACGGCACAAAAGGAGTGTAAATCACTAACACCCTTAGGTGATAAGGCCCCAGACAAGGACACGGAGACTGTCCCTGGACCCCAAGAAAAAAAGAACCCCCAACGCGCCCATGGAGATACCTTCGTAGAACTGGACGAAGCATCGGCGCTTGAAGAAGATTACCCCGCGGAGTCCCTTAATGTAATCCATACAGTGTGCATCCAACCTGATGCCGATTACCCTCCTCCTTCCCTACCAGGCGAGTCTTTAGAACCCTCTGACCTGGATAGTGACGCGCAGCTGACACCACGTCCGAAGAGTCAGCTACAAGAACTAATTAAATGGAATCACCATTTACCCGCCCTATTAGCTCTTTTCGAGCGACTGCGTAAAAATGGCCTCAGCATTGGCCCCAGCAAATGCCATTTTGCTCACGAACCCATTAAATATTCAGGTTTCAAAATAGGACAAAGCAAGTTAGGTCCCCACGAGAACAAGATTAAGGCAATCGCCGACATGCCCCTCCCGATTACAAAGAAGCCATTAAGATCGATCCTAGGATCAGCTTCTCCCTATCAGCGATTTGTTCCGAATTTCGCTGCAATTTCGGCCCCCCTATGCCCCCTTCAGGAAAAGAATTTCTCCGATCGTTTACGTTGGAATGATGTCGCTGTTTCCCATTTTATTCAGCTCAAAAGTAAGTTCATTTCTGCCCCCATTTTTAAGTTGCCCAACCCGGAAAAATCCTTTGGGGTTAAGACCGACGTGATCAACGAGGGCATTGGAGGTGTACTCCAATACGTGGATGACAGAACGAGTCATCCAGTTGCATATGCTAGTCGTCAATTATTACCACGCGGAAAGAGATATGCCACTAGAGAAAAGATAGCTCTATCAATTATCTGGGTCATAGACAAATTCAAGCTGTACTTGATATGTAAAGAATTTCAAATAGGACCCGACCACCGTCCGTTAGCCTATATTAGGAATTTGAGACACTCAAACGGCCGCATCATGCGCTGGAGTTTACTCTTGCAAGAGTATCAGTTTAAAATAAATTATATCAAAGGTTCCGATAACCAGGTCGCTGACGCACTCAGTAGGAATGCGTTACCGAATAGCGTAGAACAATTGTATTCATAGGATTAGTATCTCCCTGTAGGTATATACCGTCTTGTACGACTTAATTTAAGATTCTTTTGTAATATAATTAATTAATGTATATGTCTGAATTTTGTAACGCTCAATGTCTAATTTTTTTGATGTATATATATTTGTTCTTATTAATTTACGTATAAATTATTTTGTCCCGTATGTACTAAGTTTATATCATTTCATTGTTCCATGCCTTTTTTTTTTATTAAGTTGTATTAAAGGTTATTTTCCCCTGTAATCTAAAGATCAAAATAATCATGTATTGAGGTAATAATAGTTAGGTGCAGGAGGGTACGGTTGGTACAAGAAAACGAGTTCCCTACAACGGAGCTCTATCGTTGTCCCTTCTCTCTTTTTTTTTCGAAGTGACAACTTCCCCTGGAATGGAGGGGTGTGATAGAACGAGTTCAGAGCTGCATTCATTTCAACTTCTATCACATTTTATTTAAAACCATGAGGCTACCCACGTGCATCTTCGATTCGAGGCTTGGAGTCTTATCAACAGCTACCGGACGCCAATGTTTAAACAAGGAGGTTATCGTCCCCCCCGTTCGCCCCCATACGCCGACCTCGCCAGATCGAGTTAGGCTTATGGGCAGATAAGGCATTGTTCCCCGGCTCGGCTGTGCGTTCCCTCGAAGCTTCCACCCCATTCTCCCCCACGCCAAGGAGATGTCCTGGCTATTTATATGGAAACTTTACCACTAAGATCAGATTGGAGATCCAGATTTTTGTCGCGAAACATCACCACGACCCTCTCTCCCTTTGTGCGCCAAGGGACCTCGACCTCGAGATTCACCATCACTTGTCCAGAAGGAGGACAATATTCCTTGAGTGCCAAAGGTTCGAGCCTTTAGTGACGCCAAGTCCCCAAGGCATCCCCCCCCCCTGTTGTTCAAGGAGAACAGCATTAGAACAGCCATTGTTCGTTTTGAGCCCTTCGCCAAGAAACGGTTCTCATCCCCCCCCTGTTGTTCAAGGAGAACAGCATTAGAACAGCCATTGTTCGTTTTGAGCCCTTCGCCTAAGAAACGGTTCTCATCCCCCCCCCCCTGTTGTTCAAGGAGAACAGCATTAGAACAGCCATTGTTCGTTTTGAGCCCTTCACCAAGAAACGGTTCTCATCCCCCCCTGTTGTTCAAGGAGAACAACATTAGAACAGCCATTGTTCGTTTTGAGCCCTTCGCCAAGAAACGGTTCTCACCCCCCCTGTTGTTCAAAGGAGAACAACATTAGAACAGCCATTGTTCTTGAGCCCATAGACAAGAGACGGTTCTCATCCCCCCCCTTTGTTCAGAAGAGAACAACCTAGAACAGCCATTGTTCGTCAAGCCGTTCGTCGAGTAACGGTTCTTCTTTCCAAGACGCCACGTCAGGATCCTTTTATCCCCCCCTCCTTCGGCTGGAACTCGCCAGCGGACCGAATATTCCTTCAAGTACCTTCCACTGCACCCTAATGAAGTTACGTAAGCCAAGCGTCACCTTTTGAGTATTGATCCCTTATTTGTCAATTCTATCCTGTGCTTTAAATGGTTTATCGAACCATCCCATCTCTTTAACTCTATATTTGTTTTACCTTTTTTTAATCCCTTAAATCCTTGGATTAGCCCGAGTCTCCACGACCCTTTCCATTCTGTTTATGTCAATATTTTCCGTTTTTGTGTTTTGTTTATAGTTATTATTAATAAAACTCTATTTTATTAATGATAGCAATATTATTATCCTTGAGCTCAGTTCCACTTCTTAAGCATTTTGAAGATACATAATATCGGCCGCCAGACAGTAAAAACGCACTCTAAAGATAATTAAGGAAGTTCCCTCAACGAATAGTGATATATGGTATATCGTCGGGAGTCATTCTACGACACGCTACAAGAAACATATAAAATTGGAAGGCTCAGATTGCGGTCAACTCAGAATTTTTAGTGAGGATTGGAAAGAAGATTAATTGGAGGATTCTGATTCTTTTTTACAACGGAGAGCTGTGAGCGCGCTTAAGGAAAAGTTACTTTTGATTAAAGTTAACGTTAACTTCAAGAAAGAAGAAATACGAGGGGCGGTCAATAAGTTTTGCAATTTGGATATAAGGAAACGAGATATGAAGAAAACTGTTTTATTATTTTTCAATATAACTACCCTCGACTTCAATACACTTGCGCCACTTGACCCTTAGGCTTAGAATTCCCGACAACTAGAAATCTCCCTACTGCTGTTTAATCCACTCCTGGACGGCGAGCTGGACATCTTCATCGTCCCCAAACCGGCGTCCACACAGTGCAACCTTGAGCTGGCGGAATAAAAAATAGTTGCTAGGGGCCAGATCTTGACTGTAGGGGGGATTGTTAAGCTCCTCGAATCCGCACTCGTGCAAGGCAGCTTGTGCAACTCAGGCCTTGTGGACTTTGACGACGTTGAAGTCGATCATTGGGTGTGATGTTTCTAGGGACTCAACGGGCAGAGACCTTTGTCATGGCCAAATTGTCGTGGATGATGTGTGATTAACTCCACCCCTAATGTCAACAATGTTTTGGACAGAAGCTTTCCTCTCATCTGGATTATTATTTGGGTGAATGAATATAATGCTGAGCGCATGATGGTTGGCAAAACAGCATCCTCTACAACATTTCAAAACAGCATCCTTTACAGAATTTCAAACACTTCCAGATCTGTGGGAAGTTCTGTCCTTATCGACTGTGTGATTCTATAGCCGTACGCTAATTCAGTAGAGATTCTATACAACATTGTCACTCAGTGAAATGAATGAAGGTAGATTTCCTGTTCGGTTGCAGTTTCTAGCATCTTACCACTATTACCTGTCCATTTGTTGTTAGATAAGGTCTTCTCATCCAGTGATGTGTTTAAGTGCCGCAGGAGTAACTCGTTAGTCTAGAGAGCACAAACCAACCAGATCAGTTTACAGCCAAGCTCGGCTTCTTCCAATTGCATGAAACTACCCTCCAAGCCAGGATTAACATTTGTAGAATCAGGTCCAATAGCCTGCAGGCTTTTATTCATCTTCTTCTTTTTCGTGTAAATCTACAAGACTATCAGCAATAAATTCAGCAGGTATTTTACTCCTTGATCCTTTCTCAGGAATAAAGTGATATATATATATATTTTTCACCTGAAAACATGCTCTTTTTTGATGATGCTGGGAACTGACGATCTGAATTGTCTACTTTCAGCATAACCTTAGTTGTATCTTGACGGCCGTCATAGAAAGTGCAGTCAATTTATGAGATGTAGGGATCTCATAACTTATTCCTGGACCTTTTTACTTAATTGTGATTAACTATAAGTAACTTGTTCTCTTCAGTGATCAAGCTAGCATCCATAAAGAGAGCAGTGGTGATGGCAGCTTTGGTACGCAGGCCAACACCATATATGATAATATACATAGCAAAAGTAAGTATTTCTAATGTGTTGTACTAGGACTTTTTAATGGAAGTTGAAGATGTACTTGATATTTTTAATGTCACTTCATAACTTCCATCATTTTCATCTAAAACATCAGCTATTTGTCTGCTTATATTCAGCGACACTTCTTTTTTCACTTTTTTCCGCTGTTGCTTTTTGACTTGTCTGTTCTGCTCTAGTTGATTTGCCAAGCCAAATTGATGTGGTACAATAGAACCAAACTTCTGTCTCTGACCTTTAATAAGGGCAAGTTCCTTCACATACTGTAGATCTTCATCTCCCTGTGACATGTACAATTAATGTGAGCTTTGTTTTTGTAACCAGGACAACCAAATCCACGGCAAAGAACAATTTTACACTTGCAAATGAGGATGTCAAAAAGCTTGTAAAGTTTTGCAATAAAGCCTCTTTGACATGTAGTTGTCCTCTCCCAAGAGATATGTTTGTGGACTACTCCCAGTTTTCTTACATATTGTTTAATATTGTGACTCGTGAATTTACAATGAGGGCTACAAAAGAACTGTTCATTCGTTCCAACATTTGAAACACTTTAAAGTAAATTTCCTTTGAATGACTGGCAGTTTGGTAGTTTCTCACATCCTCGCCACTTTGTTCTCTGAGCAATAGTCCATATTATGAGAACAGCACGCAGAGTTAGGAGTTCAGAGAGCAAAAACTATCTCCCATTTTCAATTATGTTGCCCCTATGTGTGAATGTCGGCAGTATTGTCCTAATTCTAAAAACCATTGTAGCACTGATGGCCAAGTAATCTTCAGCACATTGATGAATATGTTTCGACCTGTGAAATAAAATAACCCCAGTGAATTAGCGATAATTATTAATATAATAAATATTATTTAATGTTATTTAATATTATTCTCAGCAACATTAAAAAAAGACAAAAATAAAGCAACTTATTACCAAGCAGAACTAAATTATATTAAAATAACAAAAAATATCCTTAGAATTCATGAGTTGTGCTGAAAGTTTTTATCACCCCTTATTTATGGAATTTGAAAGTTGAAAAAATGACACATCCTATTGAACCATTGTTTTTAATTGTCATACTTGCTACTTAGTTCCTAAATGGTACAACTCTGAGTGCCTCAAAAAAATGCTTGTTGAGTTGAAACCAGTAAGACAGAATTATACTTTTCTTTGTACAATGTAGTACGGTAGCACCAGAGCACCGCAGCCAGACTCAGCATTGTTCCGCCTTTATTGCAAAACTTTACACGCTCACCCGTCGCGATCGGAAACACAGGCGATTTCGATTCGAGGACGAAGGCCAAATCGACATCCGTGAACTCTGCCATAGTCAATCGGCGAGTATCTGACGAGGAACTCCATCTCCGAAAGCTAAACTATGTGTGCTCCCTCATCCCCCCCGTGAGGTAACTTAGCTTTTACTTTGCATTCATCGTATCCAGACTGGCCCTTCCCTTCAACGAACACGTAAGCAGTTAGAATCGTTGACGCCTACAGATTACACTGGGAAACAATGTATTTGGTGAATTGACAAAAGTAAATTTTCCCAACTAATTCGAGCATACTGAATTCAAATCTGAAATCAGATTCTCTCTAAATGCTACATACTTTTCGTAATATCAATAACTAATATTATACAATAATTTTCATTTTATCACGCCTATCATCATGCCCTGAAGTAATTTCGAATCATCCTTTTGCGTTATTTATAGTAAAGCAGTTTTTTTTGCACAAACATTTTATTGCATATGAGAAGAAACTTGAATTACACATTAGGATTACAAATACTGTAATCAAATAGATGCTAATTTATTAATGACCGTACATCAGGCTGGAAGATCTCTTCTTGATTTCAATCGGGCAAAGTTTTGTGTAGGAACTAATTCTCGTGTAAGTCTTCTCTGGCTGATCTCTTATATACGTCCAACAGTAGTCCGCCATCATGTGTCCATCTCAGTAACCTTGGTAGCGCCCTTCCATCCTCATAAAATCCAGATGGAAGCGTTTCCCTTGTTCGTTGCTCACGGCTCCCAGCTTCACACTCATGTTGCATCCCAGATCACGATATGCTAAAAGCATATTAGTAACCAGATCCTCGTAGTTATGCGTTTTTTTGTTTCCCAAGAAGTTACAAACAACGGCAGAAAATGAAAGCGAGGCTGCCTTCTCTTTTTCATTCATGGTGTTCACGAATCTAGAATCACTCAGAGGTCTTCGGATTTGGGAACCATCAAATAATCCTGCTGTTATTTTTTCGTATGGCATAGCAGAAAACGCCGATACCATGTACTGAAAACAATCATTGTCAGTGCTCAACACCTTGAAATACTGCTTCATCAACCCCAGTTTGAGAGGAAGTGGAGGGAAAACGATCTTCTCTCGACTTACGATTGGCTCATTAACAATGTTTGGCATTCCTGCTTCCAAAGTTTCGCGAACTGGCCAATCTTTTGGGACCAGTGTTTGCCACGGGCTCGACTGACCCACATACAGATATAACATGGAAACTTTGTATATCCCTTCTGCTGGCCAAGGAGGAAGTTGACTATCTTAATGGTCTATATATATGATCCAATTGTGTTCATAGTACTTAAGTAAATCCATGACCATTCTTATGTCATCATGAGTTTCTCGCAGATGGATAAAGTGACGGAGAGAAACTGCACCAAAGTCATTGTCATTATGCAAAAGGACACACTTGAGGCTACGCTTGGAGCTATCCAAAAACAGTCTCCATTCCGCAGTGCTATAGGTGCTAAGTCATAACTCAGTAAACAGACCAGGAACATTGTGGCAGTATACAAATTGTTTGTCCTCAGAGATACTTAACAAATTGACTCTCCCTTGTTCGGTAATATGATACCCGTATCGACCTGTCAAGCATGTCTTTTACTCAACCTTGAGGCTAAAAGTTCTGCATCTTTCTTGGAGAGCGCCAAATCACGTATCAAGTCATTCAAATCCTCTTGATTGAAACAGTGAGGAGCTAATGGCTGTTCAGCATCTGATGATGAATCTGTAGACTCTGAATCCATTCCGTGGACGTCCATATCAGGTACATTATTTTCATCCTCGGAGGAAGCATATCCACTGAAAATTGGAACTGGTAAAGACTCAGAATGAGTCCTGGCCGGATTGCCGAGAGAATATTAGGGTAGTCGATCTTGTGCCGATTTTTCTTGCCAATCCCTTTAGTATTCACTAGACAGTAATAACAGTCCGATACATGATCCTTTGGCTCTCGCCACACCATGGGAATTCCAAAGGGAAGACTATTTCTCTTTCCTTTCATCCACTCACGAAGATGTTCCACACAACTATGGCAAACAACATGTGGGGCCCACTTCTTATCTTGATTGCCAAGAGGAACATCAAAATATGCCTTATAAGTGCGAATCACAAAGTTTGATATATTGCATCTTTGACGAACTAGCATGTAACAGCCCCATATGTAGCAGAAGGTCTCTGGATAATTAATGAAATTCCTCTTGACGAAGCCATCACTCTAACATGAGACCTAAAAAAAAGAAACAATTGAGGTCAATATTTTGCACAATAACACTTATTACTATCTTACTACTATGTACTGTGAAGTATTTGCTTTCTACAAGCACCCTCTCTGTCCGTCCGGAGGGCAGTTTTCGGGGAAACGAGAAAATAGTAATTACAGAATAACTATAACATGTAGGTAAAAATGTATTATTTATTTGAAATCAGCATGAAAAAACGAATTCAAATTGGCAGCTAAATCTAAGTCACCAGAAAATGTGATTAAAATTGTTCCCCTGTGTTATTCTATAATCTGGTCTACACAAACCGTCCCATCTTTTGTGTGAGCTCCCGGATTAAAATTCCCCTTTTAATCTCCGACTAAACCTGACCACTAATGCCACATTAATCCCTCCTGTGATCTGTCCTGTGCTGACATTTAATGTCACATGTACGATCATTCCCTTTAAACTCTGTATCGGCATATATTTCAATTATATTTGTTTGTTTTAAAGGTATATTTTTGTTATCGTCTTTTTCTTGCAACCCGAACGAGTACCAGTTACCTGTTACTCTTTGGCTAGCTTGCACTCTGAATTATTTGTTTAGAAAGGACCCCGCAATTGAAAAGTAAATCATTCCTACTGAATTCTTAACTATTCCTGTTCACGAACCAGTTAGGTCGACTCTCAAACAGACCTCGATCAAAACCCCTAAAAGGCATATATATATATATATAGAGAGAGAGAGAGAGAGAGAGAAGGAGAGAGAGAGTCCGGCCATTCCACGACACTTAAGCACACTCGTTGCAGTAAACATAAACAGTCTGTTAAACAAAGTTACCACCAGTTTTCGCTTGACCTTAAAGCTAATAACATTCGCAGAGGGACATATTTAAAAATCTGAAATTAAAAGTTATGCTGAGTTTTAGTGATCATCAAGATCAAGATCACAAGAAATAAAGTGATCTTAGTTCAATATCAAGTATCACCATAATCAAAGTGATTTTAAAAATCTAGATCAGATCACACTCCAATTTTGAAAATCAAGATCGTGACCATCTCTGAATATAACATACAAAAGAGGCGCTTTTAAAATATTAGTTAAAGAGATTTTAACATGTCGTCCACCTACGACAAGTATATATTTTAAATTAATTTTTTTAAAAGAATACTTTGTAAAAATGTCCACCTATCCTTGATCAAAAGTCGTATTAGGAAATGTCTCTTCAGGCTATAAGCCCACCCCTTCTTTTAATGTTCGTAAAGAATTTAATTTAGTTATGTTGCCAAACATCAGCCCTTTTAATGAAATGCTTCCAAACATTTAACTGCACTTCTAAGGAAATATTATTGCCAAATCAATTGTAAACTTATATTCATCAATAAAAAAATATTTGAATATTTTTTTATAGGAAAGATAGTATTCCCACGTAGATAAGTTCTTACATTGTATATATATTTACTTGCCACAGCTGTAAGAAGCGGATGTACGAGTACATAGGAATTACAGTGCGTTCACTGCACTCAAAATTCTGTTCTACATGGGTATTAGCTATTGAACCAGAAAAAACATTGAGATATAAAGCTATTCTTTAATTAGGAGACATGCGATTGATTTTGAAACAGACGTGTCCTTAAACGATTATTCTGTCGTAAAATTTGCTTTTATTCCTTCTTATCTTACTACACATTGTGATCTGAATATATAATATATACTCTTTTTTTTCTCCATTTCATTTGCTAAATACTGTAAAGTTACGTTTAATTTAGTGTTTGCCTTCGATTGATATATTTTCTTTTCAAATATTTTCTGCGGAACTTTACCTCACAAATTTTTTGCTCTTATTTTCATTAACATAACTTTTGTACATTTTCTCAGGTTTATAGTATTATATTAGATTATCCTATGTACTGATTTCGAATTTGTTTATAGCTCCTGAAGTTGGGATTTGTTTTAACCGGAAACGTTGAAATTAAAGATAGGACCCGTCCACTTCGTTTTGTCCTTATTAATAAATATTGAAATCAAGCTTTGTAGAATAAATCATGGTGAATACATATGGACAATAATGTATATAACTTTAATGTCGCTCCCAGAATTCTTGAAGGAAATTAAAGATCTGTCTTGATTTGGAATGTCTTTAAATCTGCCGTGATAGTCATATTTATACAAAATTTCTACATTTCAAGCTATACATATTCGAGTAATTTTTATTTTTCTCACGTGCATTACTTACTCAATAATGAGATTAACTTTAAATTCCGCCCTCGGAATAAATATTTGGCCTTTGTTGATTCATATTTTAAACTTCTGCACTCAACTGTCGTTTTTGGATGACCTATGTTTTTCCTCAATTGTTTCTCGGAACATTTCGCCCAATGTCCAAGAATTTCGTTAAGCCATGACGGCAAACTCAGAAAATCTAAGCTATCACGGGCTAAATTTAATGATTTAGACTGTAGTCAATCTTTCTGACGCCATACTCTTGAATATGACAAGTTTTTCCTCTCTTTTGAACTGCGATCGAACTTGCTAAACTTCAGGCTTGATTACAGGGACTATAATTTACTTTGATTTTTTTTAAGATATCCAACATCTTCCCATTCTAGGTTCCTTTATGGACCTTAAAACTAATATTTTACATGTCTCCCATGATTTTTTCCGAAAAATCAAGCTCACGAAACTTTCGTTGCTACTTTTTTACTAAACAAGATGTTACTTTTCTTCAGAACATTGGGTTGAATAATGATATTGTTGGCACCCGCCCTGATAAGGATAATAAGATAGTGATTTCGAATAGGACTGATTACGTTAAAAAAATGTCTTAGATTTTGTCAGATACCTCCAAGTGTACTGAAATTATGGAACAACCTCTAACTATTATTCAACGCTTAGAGGACAAAATTAGCCGTTTACTGGTCAAGTTAAATGTTCCTATGTTCTTAGTGATTCTGTTACAGTTATCTCTATGTTTCATTATCATCTCTAGGTGTAAACTCTGGGCTGCCTAAGATACATAAGACAAGATATTCTCTTCGTCTAATTCTTGGTTCATACACACTTCCTTACTTTTACTTTCAATTTATATACCATTAATAATAAATAGCCTTGTTTTTGCTTCTGGAATCACAAAGTTTAATAATCAACTTCTTTATTATTTTCTAGCGTCGTCATCAAATACTCCACTTGAGGAAACTATAGAGATTATTTTAAATAAAGAATTTCCAGATTGAAATCCCATCTTAAATGGATTCAGTTTTCACAATTCTCGCTGTTATTGTAGCTATCCGTCAAGGACAACTATTTAATTTTTAATAAGGTTGTATATCACCAAATTAAAGGTGATGTTATTAGAAGTCCACTAAGTTCGAATTTTGAAAATATTTTCAGGTGATTTTTGAAGATAAACCGTTCCGTGATTGCCTTGGACAATTCCATCTTCTATTCTACAAAAAAATATCTTCTGATATCTTTGCAGATTTTCCTCTAGTTCGTGCTCTAAAAGGTTTTCCGTTTTATAAAAAAATACACTCAAATATTACTTTTACATAGGTAAATTAGGTTAAAAATACCTTTATATTTCTAGATACTAATGTCTTTAACAAACCAACTTTCATGGGTAGGGTTTCAATTTCTTTAGTTTCTGTGATAAAACAGACAAAATTGGAGCCATAAAAACACTTCTCTTCAAAGGTTTAAACATGTTTTCCACGTAAATTAGTATGCATTTAATATTTTTTTAAAGAATACTTTTATAAAATGACCACCCCTTATCCGTGTTCGAAAGTTGTATTAGGAGATTTCTCTTCAGGCAGTATAACCTCTCCCTTTCTTTTAATGGTGGCAAGAAAATTAGGTTCGTCATACTGTCAGTTATTAGCCCTTTTAATGATTTGCTCCGAAACGTTTAACTGCTATTTTCAGGAAATTTGATTATCAAATCAATTTTACACTTATACTCATTAATATTATAATATATATATATATATATATATATATATATATATATATATAGAGAGAGAGAGAGAGAGAGAGAGAGAGAGAGAGAAACGCCAATCGTATTTATAATCCCCCGGAAATAGGGTTCTCGGAGATTAGCTACTCTCCAGATTGTTTCCTGCGGTTTCATTTTGTTTAAGATGTGGCTTACCTTATATATATACTGTGTTCCTCGCCTAGTTTCTTCATTATTAGTTGAAAATGGCATTTTGTAACTTGCCGCAACTAGTTCGATAGTTATAAATACAATCTTGATTCAAATATTGTGGTTTACCATTACCTTTCACATATATATGAGGAATCATAGAGCCAGCAGAAACGGATGTAACATCATTAAATTTTCCACACGACGTTTCGAAACCACAAGTTTTTATGTTCACCGGATGATGAAAACCTCGAGGTTTTTAAATGCAGGCTTCACGGCCAAGCTTCGTACAAGTATATATATGGATTCAGTTGATCCGTTCCCTAAAGTTCGGTTTTTCAATATATAAGAGAATCAGGTAGGCAGAAAAGAAATGCATTTTCTCTTTTAATTTAATTTTAAACCAACATTTATCAAGCCAGCCTCATCATATCGTACTAAAATTATAGGTAATATAAATACATTTGTAATGGAAAACATAGTAATGCTAATTAACATGGAAGTGGTAACATAAGGGCAATTTGTCTAAGTCTCTTTTGTATAATTCATGGCACTGGCAGGAACTATAGTTAATGCAAATGCGATATTTGTGGCAACAGTAATATAATGTTAATTAGAATTACTGCTGTTCTGGTTCTCTCTCTCTCTTTCTCTCTCTCTCTCTCTCTCTCTCTCTCTCTCTCTCTCTATATATATATATATATATATATATATATATATATATATATATATATATATATTGGCGTGGTTTACGGCCGAGTACATATGTAAGACTGATTCGTACATGAGTAAATCCGATCCACTTTTCTCTAAGAGTTCTTTAATTTGATTTGATTATTTAACCAGGGAGAATTCGTGCTATGATATAACTATTGCCATTTGCAGGGTTCGAGGATCTGATTAAACAACTCGGACCCAAATATACTTTTAATTACATAAAGAAAATGAAATATTAAAAGTTTAAATATACTAATGTTATAATAAGAAGATCTAATAAAAGTTAATATTACCAATGAGTAATACGCGACGGTTGACGCAAAATTCACTTTCGCACGGAATGGTAACTAACAAACATGAATAAGTTTTGGATTTATTTTACCTTAACTAAGAGGGAGTAGGCAGTGGGATAACCTTGAACGAGAACCTCCGGACGAGTTGATTAGAGGAGAGTTGGAGGGGAGCCTTCCTCGCTGACGTAAGAATGGCTGAAAAAACAGCTGATGCTTCTCACTGGGTAGGTGGGGTTGGGGGACGAGGCTTCTTGACTTGAAGATGTAAGCGAAGGGATCTTGGATGAACGGAAGTTATTTCGATCCCTTTGTTATAATTTCGGGCTTCTCGATGATGAGACTTGACCAAGAGGTGAATCTTTTCTCGTGTGGGAATTCACGTTTGGTATTCCTCAATGGTGAGGGTTATCTCCGTTTTTTTTCAGAAAACTGAGATAAGGGATTTTCTCTGGACGAGAATGGTATGAGAGTTGGTCTCGATACCACTGGTCTGCTCTCTTAAGAGACCAAAGGAACAACCTATGTCGGGAAAATTACCGCTCGGTTCTGGCTGTCTTCTTGATTCCCGGTTTGACTCCGGGACTCGTCTTTTTCTCTCAAATGATACGCGGATTCCCTATTCTCCTTTTCTATTTCTCAAGATCGAACTATATATGTGTCCATTATCCCCTGGCGGGGGGCGGGGGGCGAGGGAGTATAGGAGGGGCCCTTCAGGTTTATGCCCGGGGAAGGTGAGATTTGGTTTATTTGACGAAAATAGACATAAACAATCGGAGGGGACAGTGAGCCCATTCATAGATTTTCTGCTGACGAAGGCTTAGTCAGCAAGATTTCCATCCTAAAGGCTCTCACACCCTCCTATATTAATATTAACGGACTACGAAATCTGCTGACTGAAACCCTTCTTTGCGAGCGACGCTCGATGGGTCTTTGGGGCAGCGGGGAAAAGGAGAGGTGGGGGGGGTAAAGTCTTGGCACATGTGGAGCGTAACAGTTGACGCTGTATAAACAAACTAGCGTCTGTTTGTCCTCGTGATATTTATTCTCCCACATATATGAAAGGTCGTAAAATGGTTGTATCTTAGTGACAATAATTGTGAAAATTGAGAGACAACTGAACTTAAACGGCCTATTTTCTGATCTCTCAGATTTGAGCAAAATTCCTTTTTCAGAGATTTCCGGTGAACAATGTCCAAACGGAGAATTATCCGATCTTGAGTCTAAGTAGAAAAATATGTAATTACCTGGAGAAAATTAATACAGATAATAAAGTTAAAGTGTAAGAGGCATATATATTTATATGATATCTAAAAATAAGTTGCCTACTGACTGGATCGTATAATATTTGTTCTGTTCTTGTTATTTCGCTATGCTATTCCATTTATTTTGTTTTATTTAGGTTAGTTTAGCTTTTGTTCTGCTTTTCCCCTCAGTACTATTATTAAATAGTCTTGTTGGGTGTGATAGAACGGGTTGAAGCCGCTTAATTTTGAACACTATCACATGTTATTTAAAACCACGATGCTACCCACGTGCATCTTCGCTTTGAAGCCTGGGGCCTTATCGCAGCCACCTGAGTCAATGTTTAAACAAGGAGGTTTATCTTCCCCCGTCGCCCCATGCGTCGACCTCACCAGATTGAGTTAAGCTTATGGGCAGATAAGGCATTGTTCTCAGGCTCGGCTGTGCATTCCCTCGAAGCTCCCACTCCATTGTCCCCCCACGCCTAGTAGTGTCCCGACTATTTATTTGGAAACTTTACCACTAAGATCAGATTGAAGATCCAGATTTTCGTCGCGAAACATCACTACGACCCACTCTCACCTTGTGCGCCAAGGGACCTCGACCTCGAGATTCACCATCACTTGTCCAGAAGAAAGAAAATATCCCTTGAGTGCCAAGGTTCGAGCCTTCGTGACGCCAAGTCCACAAGGCTTCCCCTATTGTTCAGAAAGAGAACAACGTTAGAAAAGCCATTGTTCGTTCGAGCCCGTTGACAAGAAACGGTTCTCACCCCCTTACCCTGTTGTTCAGAAGAGAACAACGTAGAACAGCCATTGTTCGTTTGAGCCCGTTCGCCAAGAAACCGTTCTCACCCTTCCCCCTTGTTGTTCAGAAGAGAACAACATTAGAACAGCCATTGTTCTCGAGCCCGTAGACAAGAGACGGTTCTCGACCCCCTTTTGTTGTTCAGAAGAGAACAACGTAGAACAGCCATTGTTCTTCAAGCCGTTCGTCAAGAAACGGTTCTCATTCCCAAGACGCCACGTCAGGATGATTTAATTCCCCCCCCTTCGGCTGGAACTCGCCAGCGGACCGAAATTCCTTCACGTCACCTTCCTCTGCATAACAAGTATAATTACGTAAGCCGAACGTTACCTTTGAGTATTTAACCCTTTTGTGAACTCTATCCTGTGCTTTAAATGGTTTAGCGAACCATCTCATCCCTTTAATTTTTATTTGTGTTTATGTCAATATTTTCCGTTTTGTGTGTGGTTGATAGTTTTTATTTATAAAACTCTATTTTATTAATGATAGCAATATTATTATCCTTGAGCTCAGTTCCACTTCTTAAGCATATCGAAGATACATAATATTGGCCAGCCTAGACATCCCCGCACTCTAAAGATAATTAAATAAGTTCCCTCAACGAATAGTATCTTGCTCCATTTCTTTATCCGTTTATGTTACTGCACCGTAGTGGATATGTTAGTATTGGATAAGGCTTCAGTTCATCCATCTATTATACCCCACTTAAAGAATTCCTTATCGTACTTCTGGTTGTCTTCTCTTGAGATGTTCAAATCATTTTGCCAATGTGTGCGGAAGAACGGTTCAAATTGTTCGTGTCTATTGTACTCGTATGTGTTTCTTTGTTCTTAATTTCCATTTTTCTCTTCGGATGCCTAGCTTCTAAAGTATTTTATTCGTGTTCCAGTCGCTTTGGGGATATATGTCTTCGTCCTGGCTTTGTATGATCCTATTTCATTTGTCGTTGTTGTGTTTCGTACATTATCTGTTTTGTACATTCTGTAAACGTAACTTGGTTCCGGGGTTGCTCTTAATCAGTTAATTTGATCTTTTTATCTCTGTTGCTGTTTGCATCATGTTTTCGATCCAGGTTGCAGGTTTTTATGGTCATGTAGTGTTGTTGCCTTGGGACCCATTTCTTCTTATATTTTTTCCGTGCCTTTTCCTTGATGTGTTTCGTTTTATGGGTTACACTTTACCCATGGTATTGTCCCTAGTGTGCCTTCGGTGTTATTTTATCATTTCGCTTTTTACTTGGATTGGATTGATCGAAATTTTAGCCATTATGCTGTTTTGGTCTGATTGGAATGATGATCTGGGAAGTATCGCAGTATTCCAGTTGAAGTAGCTACCTTTCAGAACTAAATTCAGTTTCTCAGCAGCCCTGAGAGAGGAATATGAGGGGAATAGTTGTATAGTTACAGGGAGCCAGCACGGACTACTAAGTCCACTCAAAGGCCAGTCCCATTCTATAATAATATGCTAGTAGTTCTCCTTTGGACATTGTCGTCACGATTTTAACTCACGTGACATTGATTCCACAACAGGGTTTCGTATTTAAACAATATCATTATTCGTTAAAATAACTGTCAATTTTGTTTCCAGAACTATTCAAACTAGCTCCGCTGGGAGTGCGTTCCATTTCTCGATGATTATAAAGGTGAAAATAATTTTTAGCTATGTTCGTTTGAAACCTCCGTCGTCTTTTCAGTTTGAAACAGTTGTTACGCGTGTTCCCATGGTCGTCCTTAAAAAAATTGCATAATTTACGCTTTCAAATTTATTTACAATTTTGAATACTTCGATAAGCTCACCTCGCAATCGCCTGGCTTCGAGAGTTGGTAGTTTAAGTATATTTAATATTTCGATATACGACTTATTTCTAATCGAGGGAATTAGTTTAGATGCCCTTTGTTGAATTCTTTCCATTTTATTGATGTTACATGTGTATAAGGTGACCACAATTATATCGCGTATTCTAGGTGTGGCCTTGCTAAACTTCTATATAGAGGTATGATTATATCTTGGTGTTTGTAGTGAAAACTTATCCAATAAATTCAGGCATTCGGTTCGCCTTCTTACACGCTTCGTCACACTGTTGGTTAAATGAAAGATCCATCGAAACCTGCACCCCTAAATCTTTTTCTTCATCTATGGAGAAAAGTTTTTACCACCCATTTCATAGTTAAAACTTGGGTTATTCCGACCATCCAAAGATTTTATCTAAATCCCGCTGAATCAATTTGCTATCGTTCTCATTTAAAATTTTACCTGCAATTTTTGTGGCGTCCTCAAATTTGGATAATCTACCAAGTAGGCCAGTATCCATATCATATACATAAATAAGGAACAACAATGGTCCCAACACAGACCTTTGGGGCACGCCACTAGTTACATTTTTTCACTCCGAAAATTTACTATTTATAACTACTCTCTGCATACGAATACTTAGCCACGACTTTATCGATTGTAGGAGGTTTCCTCTAATTCCATGAGCAAAATGTTTAGTTAGTAATTGCCTATGAGGAACGGTGTCGAATGAGATAATGGGCTTCCAAATGATCGATCATCCTATCGAGAATGACGGATTCCATTAATTTACCTACGATGGATGTTAATCTTATGGGTCGATAATTGGTCTGAAGTTCTTTTTTTTCCTTCTTAAAAATAGGGGTTATATTCGCTAGCTTAAAACAAAATGGTACGACACTTTCTTCTAAACATTTTAAAAAAAATCGTTAGCGGTCCCACTAACACGTTTCGAATTTCTTTTAAATGCGCCGAATAGATTAAATCATGATTTTAACTTACTGATATAAATCCTATTTCTGTTTCAAAGAATTTGATATCGGCTAAAAGGTTATAATCGTTAAAGTTTATCACGTCGTTCATTCGTTGTATATTATGCTCGTCTTTGTTTATAAATATTGATTCAAACAAGTTATTTAATATATTGGCCACTTTTTCTGTATCCGAAACTAATTCGTTATTGTCATTTTCGATATGTCCTATTGTTTCCTTTATTAGGTTTCTATTGGATACACAATCGAAAAACTTCTTAGGGTTATGTTTACTTTCTTTGGCAAGTTGAATTTCGTATTTTATTTTAGCACTTTGTATTTCTCTCTGACATTCCCATCGTCGGGCTAAGTAAATTTGATTATTTTCTTCGGATGTGCTACGCTTGTATGCAGAGTTCCTATCCTTTAATTTGACGTGGCCGAATATTAAAACAATAGCGTGTCGCGTGTATTTCATGATTCGTACCAGTTTTGGTTTAGATTTCCCGTGTAACCTGACAAGTTGGTTCGAGCATTCAAATCACCTAAGAAGATTGCTTGATAGTGCGATTTAACATGCCTTATGAAGTTGTTCGTGGGTAAAAGTTTCTTATCAGTGGTTTACATTCCGCCATTATGGAGATTTTTCCTGCAAGCGTATTTATTTTTAGTGCTATATAAGATTCGTTACATATTTTTCGTTGTGTGCTATATTCTTCTTTATGGCGATAGTTATGCCATCGTATCTTTCTCCTAAGATGTTATTTTTGTATGTATAGTAACCTGATATTTTTATTTGTTTGTTTAATGTTTTTTCGTGTTCACATATAATGATTATATCTGGATCTAATAGTGTTAAAGAATTCGCACATTCTTTGTTCCAACTGTTGATGTTAACTTTAATTATTTTTAATTCTGTTTATTCTTTCGATTTTGTTCAAGCATAGACGACTTTGAAGCACTTAATACATCACATTTCTTATATGGAAGTCATCATAGAAGAGCTTGAGCGTGTTCTTTAAAAGTTTCTTTTCTATTTCCTCCTGCGAGTATTCTGACTCGTGCATCCATTTGAACAAATTGTTTTTAGTCCTTTTCTTACTGGTAATCAATCTTATGGTATTTATGCTGCGTAAGTTGTTATTTGGAGTTGTAAAGACTGATACGAAGATTTTTTGACATCGTGCTTCAACCTTTGTTTCTTAGTTTTGGGGTATTTGTTTAGTGGAAAATTGAGTCCTTCGTTATTCTTACTTTTCCCATCGATTCCTTATCTCTGGCTGACGTTATTTTACCTATTTTCTTTATTTTATAACTTTGTGAATTTGTGATTCCCGTATTGTTTGGGGGAGGGGGGAATGAGGTTATTGCTGTTGCATTCTCTCAATCTTTTCTATTAAATCTTTTTGTGGGTCAGATAGGAGCCATTTTGATACGGTTGTTATTTTTTCGTTGTTCTGGGTATTTATTGCCTCAGTTCCTTGTTCATCTACGTCTTAGACTTTATTTTAAGAATATTTAAGGACGATGGGTTATGAAAGAACCAGAGTTTCTTGGTAAATCCGGTTTGGCCAACTTGTTGTTTAATTCATCTAAGAAGCAGCTGAGATTTGATGGGTTCGTTATGTGGGCAACAATACTTGTAATTAGTGTAGTAAACTCTTTTTTTTCGTTTTCAGCATCAGGACCAATGTTTTTGTTTTCCCGTGGATGATTGCTGCATTTGCCACGGCTATATTAGTTTTGTTCTCTTTTCCATTCTTTTCCCAAGTTGTTTTACTTGTTTTGCCGTGATTGATTCCGTCCTTTGAGGGCATTTCATAGATTGGGTTCGCTGATCGCCTCCACAATTGATGCAGCTATTCTGTCTATTTGTGCATTCTATAAAGAATTATCAGAAGACACTAAGCGATAACAGAATTACCAGCAAACAGTCAATGCTAACAGAATTATCAGAAAACATGTCAATGATATGAGAATTATCAGAAGAGTCTCAAAGTTGATATTCAAATTAACATATCCAACACGAAAATGATGTCAATCTTTTGGAAGTGAAAATTGATCATCACATTTTAGAGAAAGTGCAAAAATACGCAGAGTTTGTGCAGGATGTGACTCAGTAGCAGAAGGAGATTAGGCTGGATAACGATAGGAAAGCTTAGATATATCTTCAGAGGCGACCTTCTTCTATGCTGTAAACACAATTTATTTAATTACTGTTAATTTTAACTTCTGGAAATGAAACTTTCACCTGAACATAAAAAAACCTGCATAAACTGGGACATATTCCATAAACATAAAACGATATCCGTTAGAAATACCACAATGGAGGATTAATAAATTACCCAAGAACACAAACACGGGTGATAGACACAAGTACATTAGGTTTTCCGGAATGTACTCGTACGTGTTGCCGTAAATTTTTTTTACTTCAATTCAATGAATTATATAGTTATCATTTTGTTTTACATATGTTTCCTATTTTATTGCAAGATAAGCCTAAAGGGCAATAAATTTGCACAAACTAGACTACTCTACATAAACTATTAATTATGAGTAGGCTAGCCTAGATAAGTTATTAACTACGACTGTGCTAGCCTGGTTAAGCCATTAAATAGGACTAGGCTAGCCTAATTAAGCCATTATGTAAGACTAGGCTAACCTAATTAAGCTGTTAAGTATGGCTAGGCTAGCCATATTAAGCTATTGATTAGGACTAGGCTAGCCTAGTTAAGCATTTAACTAAGACTAGTGTGGCCTCTTACCTGAAATAAGCAAATTTCGATGGGAGTGAACGAGTTTGAATAGTGACAGAGAGTAGTGACAGCATAAGTAGGCTACCCTACTCCTTATTTTCACGCTTTTAGTGAGAGGTTTGCTCTAATAAATTTACATAACAATTCTTTTTTATTTAAATGAATTTTGTTTCGTTTTTTTTAACGAATACATTGTGAAAAAACGTAGTACTAAATGGCAACTATATAATTGATTAGGTTTAATTCAAAATATATATTTTTGGTCATTTTTCAAAAGCGACACGAACTTTCCGAATTAGCTAAAGGTAAAAAGAATAAAAGTTTCGAAGAAGAGTTGGCCACGACACATTGAAGTAAAAACGTCACAGGATGAAGAAAATAAATCCTGTATGAGACACAATTAATCAAAACGAGACACAGAAGACGACTCCTCAGCAGCCGCGAGGAGGGATTTTGGCGCAATGGTAGGGAAGAATACGGTATACTCCTGGTCTAGACCGTGATTACTAGCAGCTTCAAGGTGGGGCCTTTGCCAGCAGTGGGATGAAACAGCCTGATGATGATAATTCTATATATTTATAAATGGATATAGGGGTAGGAAATTTTATTGTTGTCCATTGTTTCCATAAAGATGACCACAAACAAGTCGAAAGACGTCTCGGGATGGAATCTATGCAATAGATAACATTGGGCTTTTACAAATTTCTTTCCAATCTCGTTATAAAACATATTTTCGAAGATTCGAGAAGTTACAGAGAAAACTGAACAACTCTAACTCAGGTGTTTTAGAATAAATTTTATATATATAAATCTATAATTGTATAACGGGATTTTTGAAGATGTGGGAAAAATTAATAAATGTTTTTTTCCTTAGTGGACAAATATCTTGTTTTTTTTTTATCAAAGTTATTTCTAATAATTCTTTTATAATATCAAAAAACAAAATGGTGAAGTTCAGAAATAAATATAGGTATCGAAATATTGTGAATTTATTAAAACCCAAAGAATAACAAATGGTGAAGCTCAGAAAATTTATTTTTATATATCTTCTTCTTATATAACTATATTTTAGCAACATGATATTTTGAAAGGGGGGAAATTTAGTTTAGAGTTCCTTTTTAAAATTATTATAATTAACGAGGTTCAGAAAATTTATAAAAATGTAACCATGGCTGCTTTTTTTTAGATTTTAAATTTTAATCTTAGTAGCGAAGCGCCACGGGAGGAGTGGCAAAGCCATTGCCTGGTATCCCTCTATTGTTAGAACGTGTTTTTTTGAATATATTTTTTAAAGTCGACGAGTAAACTGGTATGATTTTCTAATGCATTCTTTACCCCATTCCTTCTTCCCAATCCCTCTTCTCCCTACATTTTCCCTGTCTCTCCCTCTCCCCCAACTATGTCTTCCTTCCCCCCTCTCCCTATCTACCCCACCTCTCTCCTCCCTTCCTCTATCTCCCCACAATCCCCTCTTCCCCATGCCACTCTCCCTCCCACTTCCCTTTCCTCTACTCTACCTCTCCTCCTCCCTCCCTCTCTCCCTTTCTTTCCCCCTGTATCTCCCCCCTCTTCTCCCATATCCATCTCCCCACCATCTCCCATCCCTCTCCCCAACTCTCTATCCCCGACCATGTCCCTCTCTCCCTATCAGCCTCTCGCTCTCCCTTATCCCTCTCCTCCTCTCCCTTTTTCCGCTCTATCCCTCTCTCTCTCCACCCATCTCAATTCATTTATCTTTCTACTCTTACTCCCTCTCCACTCTGTCTCCCCATCTATCTTTCCCTCTCTCTATCCTCCTCTCCACCAAATCTCTCCCCCTTCTCTCTCTTCCCATACTCTCTCCCGCACTTCCCCTGTCTCCTCCCATCCTTTCTCCCGCACTCCCCCCTCTCAGGCACTCCCCCTCTGTCCCCTCCTATATCTCCCTACCTCCTCTCCCCTGCATCTCTACCTCTCCCCTACGACTTCACCCCCATCTTTCCCCATCTCCCACCATCTACCATCCCAACACTGTCCCGCTTCTCCCTCTCACCCTAGTTGTTATCACCTTCTCTCTCCCCCTCTCTACCCCTCTTCATCTGCTCCCTCCTCCTCCCCCCCTATCTATTCATCTCTCTCTCTCTCTCTTAAAGAAAGTAGAGGGAGATGTGATGCCTCCTTGTCGCGGGAAAAGAGCTTGTGTGTACCTTTGACTTTTCGAGCTATGTCGGCGGGGGTACCTCTTCTGGGTACCCCTGGTAGGGCTTTCCTTGTCGATTTGGTCGGAAACGAGGTTCCAGACTAAGTGCGTCATTCATTCCTTTTTATACTCTATCCTTCTTTTTTTTAACTTTTATCCTATCTCCTTCACTTATAAGAAAAGAAAAAACAAAAAAAAGCCTACTCCTATCATGTCACTCTTTCCCTTTTTTCCCTCTATCTACATATAAGGACCTGGCAGCTACCTCACGCGTCAGAAGAGAGGCTTTGGAAGCTCTATAAACAACGCCAATCGACGTACACTGGTTGCGAGAGACTAGGATTAGAGGTGTCCTAGGCGTTGGGGCACGATGAATGGGATGAGGGCAGTGGCCCGTTAACCCCTTCCCTGGCGCATAATTATTGACCGTTCACAGTGCCCGTTGACGGGTGCCTCTGGTAGCATCGGTCCGAGGTGACGGCCCTTTGTTCCCATGTTGTTTGCCAGGCCAACAAAAAGCCTTAGGTCGAGTCTCTTGGTGGGGCGGGATATCCATTGAACGCTGCTCCAAGATCCTGGCCGTTGTGAAGGGAACTAGTAGGAGTTTAGTAAGGGGCGTGCTTCGTTGTTGTTCACCTGGTGACAAATCGATGGCCCCTTCAGGGACAGTCTGTGCTGCTTGGTTGGGAGCCACGGCACGCTGAGGCTTGACGACTCGGTCGGACGAACAGCAGCACATGGAGCGTGCCTTCTGAAAGATCCGAAACGTCTCCGATCGATAGGCGAGAGCGACTCACGCGGGGAAAACTCACCAACCCCCTTTTTTCTATTGATTGGTCACAAAGTTTTGAAAGAGAGAAAGTGTTCAAAATGACAGGGAAAAAAGGTCCAGCTGCACTCAAATATACATTTGCGATATGCCAGAAGGATAAGTGGTGCGGAAGGATGTTTTTTGAAATGCCACCCGGGAAGTATATGCACCGACTGCATCCTTGAAGGAGAGGTCCAAGAGGCAGTGGCATACTGCAATTAACTCAAGGATCTCTTCACAACCCCTGAAGAAAAATCTAGGGCGCTAGAAAGTGAAGTACAGACCCTAGAAACGCAGCACACGCTTTAGATTCGGCGTCTCGAGGAAAAAATCCAAGAGCTAGCCTCTAAACTAGAGGCCTACTCAGCTCAAGCTCGAGACGAAAGTCTCACTGACTTGGGTAGTTCCGCCGATGTGACTCCAGCCCAAGGAGGTAAAACTGCATTGGCAGCCCCACTTCTGCCATGCGGAGCCAATGAGAAGAAGAAAAAGAAAAAGAAGAAAAACGACCCTAATGCAGCTCACCCCAGTGTAGAGGATTCGAGCGTTACTGGTGCGCAAGGAAAAGTAGAAAGAGAATAAGAGAAAAGAGAAACGAAAGAATAGAAAACAAATAAAGACAAAAAAAATAAGATGAAGAAGAAAAAAAAGAAAAATGTAGAGATACAAGAGGAAAGCGGCAAGTCGCTTCCGAGGGGAAAGAATAAGTCGCCTGCTGACAAATGTGCAAGAGTCACCCTTATTGGTGATTCTCAAGCACGGGGCCTGCAGTTCATGCTAGCGGCCCGCCTTCGCACTAGTGTGAAGGTAAGCTGCCTGCCAGGATGTGGTAACCACCACATCAGAGTAGAGGCTGAGAAATCACCGAATTCTAAGAGCTCAGTCGTTGCTCTGATGGTCAGTGGAAACGACCTCTACCTGAGAGGAGGTAGGGTAGGCCCTACATATAAAATCCTCCACACGGACATGGGTGCCGTGGACGACTGTGGGCTGAAAACCCGCAAGCGTTTGGTGGAGAGGACCAAAAGGAGTATCAGGCCCAGAGTGAGGGCGGACGTACGCCAGTACGCCCGTGTCACTCCAGGAGCGACCTTCTCAGAGGTCGCAAAAAGGGGTGCCTCGCCAACAAACAAGCCGGGAAACGGAAGAACGTAGGGAGTCCTACAGTCGGGGACTGCCTGAAAGTTCTTCTGTTCAATGCGAGGTCAATCAGGAACAAGTTTCCTGAGCTCCGTGGCCTCGTAGCGACGGAAGAACCCGAAATGGTGGCCATAACAGAATCGTGGATAAAAACCTCAAACCGAGAATTTGAAGGCGAATTCACGGTTCCTGGCTACCAACTCTTCCAAAAGATAGGCCAGACAAAGAGGGGGGCGGTGTATTGTTGTATGTCAAGGATATAATCAAATCTACGAACTCCAACATTATATCCGATCACGAGCTCCTAGGCATTGACCTAGAGATAGGTCCTGTCAGATACAGGACCCTGGTGCTTTACAGACCCCCTTCCTAATCATTGAAAAGGACAGGAAACTGTATCAGCTGCTGGGTGAGCTTGTTCAAGGCAGAGTGTGCATCGTTATGGGCGCCTTCAACAGACAAGTTGACTAAGAAACCAGAGCAGCCTGTGGCGAGAGCGCGCTACTCCTGGAGTTTGTCAACAACGAGTTCCTCACTCAATGGGTCAGAGAACCGACGAGAGGAAACAATTTCCTCGACTTGGTCTTCCCCTCTGAGGATGATATCGTTGAGGATGTATCTGTAGGCGAAGAGCTCGGTGACAGTGATCACCAGCTAGTTAGATTTACCGTCAAGATCCCGAAGGTAAGGTCTGTTGCCAGTTAATCAAGGAAACTTGACTTGAGAAGAGCAGACTTTGCAAGCCTTCGTACTGGGCTGACTGATGTAAGGCTAGCGGTATGCGTAGAGGTTGAGGATTCGTGGAACAATTTAAAAAGTAAATTCATGAGTCTTCAATCAAGTTGCAACCCTCTGAAATGCCTTCGTCAGTCTTCTTTTCAACCAAAGTGGTTTAATCGAGAAATCGGCTAACTGCTTAGGGAGAAGAGAAATGCATACCGGCGATCGAAGATCTCGGGTGCTTTTGACGAGTACTGGAGGCTAGCCAGGAGAGTGAATTCCAGCATAAGGGTGGCTAAGCGTACTAAAGAACTCCGAGTGGCGAGACTCTGTAAGGAGAATCCCAAGGAGTTCTTCGGCTATGTAAATACCGTAAACCAATCCATCGTAGGATTGGGCCCTTAGTGGAGGAGGAGGGTGCATTAACTCAGTCAGATGCAGAAAATGCTAACCTTCTCAATGACTACTTCTCCTCAGTGTTTACTAAAGAGTGTGGTCCCATCTCCCAGCCCACGGATTCCTACTCGGGGGAAAAGCTGAAGGCAATGGAATTCACCGAAGGAGAAATAAAGAAAAAGATCACTGACCTTAAGACAAATAAGTCCCCTGGACCGGACGGCTTTCTACCCAAGGTGTTGAAGGAAGTGTGCGATGAAGTATCACGACATCTGTGCACTATCTTTAACATGTCAATCCGGACCGGATGCGTTCCTAGAGACTGGTGTGAGGCGGAGGTGACTCCGATCTTCAAGAAAGGAGATCCCAGCCACCCGTCAAACTGCCGACCTATCAGTCTGACTTCGATAGTCGGTAAACTCATGGAAAGCATGATGGTGGACAAAATAACGTCGTATTTAGAGTCAAACCTGCTACTGAGGAGTTCCAAGCACGGCTTCCGAAGGCAATGGTCATGCCTGACGAACCTTGTGGAATTCTTCCACTTCGTGTTCAGTGAGCACGATCGGGACAAGTCGGTGGATGTGATTTACTTAGACTTTCAGAAAGCCTTTGATAAGGTACCACACCGCCGCCTTCTCCGGAAAGTGCGAGCGCTAGGCATAGACAGAAAAGTAGGCGGCTGGATCGAGAACTGGCTAAGTGGCAGACGGCAACGGGTGGTGGTAAATGGACAGGCTTCTGAGTGGGTGCCCGATACTAGCGGGGTGCCTCAAGGTTCTGTCCTGGGACCACTACTATTCATCATCTACGTCAACGACATGGACGGTGACATGGTTGCCAAGATTTCCAAATTTGCCGATGATACCAAGCTTGGTATGAACGTTGCAAAGGATGGAAATACTGCCCGCCTGCAGGAAGATCTTGGGAAGATTGGGGAGTGGTCGGACACGTGGCAAATGCCTTTTAATGTGAACAAATGCAAAGTGATGCATATCGGCCACAGAAACCCCCAATCTCAGTATATCCTTAAGGGCACTGCTATTGAACCCACAGACACTGAGAAGGACTTGGGTGTAACAATCACTAGTGACCTCAAGTTATCGAAACAGTGCATTGAGGCGGAGAAAAAGGCCCAAAGGATGCTAGGCTATATAAAGCGCCAGTTTGGATATCGGATCAAGGAGATTGTACTGCGTTTGTACAACTCCCTCGTTTGGCCGCACCTGGAGTATGCCGTACAATTTTGGAGTCCTTCGTTTCGAAAGGACATCGCAAGGTTGGAACGCGTACAAGCTAGGGCAACCAAACTGATTCCCTCTATCCAACATAAAAGTTATGAGGATAGACTAAGGGAATTAGATCTGTTCTCGCTGGAAACCCGTAGACTGCGTGGTCAGCTCATCGAAGTTTTCAAAATACTTCGAGGGTTCGACAATCTTGACTACCGGGATATTTTCACACTGAGTGAGAACAGAACGCGCAATCACGGCTTCAAACTCTAACTGAAGCGTTACAACCGAAATCTGTGTGAAAAATTTTTCACTTACAGTATCTGCGGTAAGTGGAACGCACTTCCAGTGGAAGTTATCAACAGTAAATCTGTTGACCAGTTCAAGCCAAGACTAGACAAAGTCTTGAAAAGTGGCCGTTTAGGGACGCAAAACAATTGAGCAGCCATGTGCCCGCTCGATTGCTAGTCCAAAGGTACCCTCTTTGAATGGACCGTAAGGTCTCCTAGGGTACTCTCTTTCCTTGTAACTCCTTGTAACTCGTTCTACTCCCACTCTTTCTCTCCCCCTCTAATTCTCACATACTACCCCCTCTACCCCAATTACATCTTCCAACTCCCCCTCTCCCCCTATCCTCTCTCCTGAACTCCCCCTCTTCCCCTCCTCTATCCCTTCTTTTTCTCTTTCCCCTCTCCCCACTCTTTCCACCTTGAGCTGAAACTTCATCTCTAAGTATCTCCTATATCATTAAACCCTCTTCTCTCCTATGGGTAGAGAGGGGGGAGAACAGGGGAGAGTTGGGGGAGATGAATGGAGGAGAGAGAGAGAGAGCGGAGGAGGGGAAGTGGAAGACGGGAGAGAGGGGAGGGGGGGGGGGGAGGGGCAGTGTATATATTTAGAACGTGATTTTGTTAATAATTGTAATTTTATTATAGCTTACTTTACGAATGAGCTCCCCCCTCACCCTTTCCCCCCTCTGTTAGGAAGGGAAGAGATAAGGGTAAAGGCATTATGAAGGAAGGGGGCAGGAATTGGGATAGGCAAGGCAATGGGGTGGGGGAGGAGTAGGTGATGTGATAGAGGTAGAGAAAGAGGGAGGTGAGAGGGTAGGGGAACATGGAGGGGATGGGGGTTAGAGATGATCACAATCGATTTGAAAGATCAGATAAGCAGAATGCCAACAGCTCGAAGGGCTGGTAGCGAGCGAAAAAAAGCGCAGGGGAGGTGACGAAGACATGGCTTATATATATATATATATATATAAAGAAAGAGCAAATGCAAGTTCTGCGGGTGATAACAACCACCACAGGGCTTTCGCCATATTTATTTTCTGCCTTTCAAAACATTTTTGAAGACAGAAAGAAAGGTGCAGAAACCTTGCATTGCAGACTATATACAATAGAGTAGAAGAAGACTAGAATCAAAGAGGGTAGAGGGCGGCACAATGAAGGCAATCCTTTACCTAGTCTTCTTCTAATGTCCCTTTCTCTTACCTCGAAAAAACTCCTGTTTCTTGTCTCATTGCTCATTCGCGTCCGATTTCTCTCCTTGTACTATATATATATATATACATATATATATATATATATATATATATATATATATATATATATGTATATTATATATTTTCTTGGTATAGGTAGGACCGAGTGCTGGAAGGAGTTGGTACTTACGGGTTGTTCAAGTACTACCCCCTCAAACAAGGACTCCTTGATTACCCTTATATCTCTCTAAGAGTGCTATATATGTTTTATTATTATTATCTAAGGTTTTGACTTCTTTAAACTTTAAAGGCTCCCTGTGCCAACGTAGCGATTCGAGGATATAATAAAAAAAATGTTATTCAAACTAAACTTTAATTAGAACACAAAAACAAAATAAACATGAACTACAGAAATATTACCTACTAAATACACAGTAAGGACTTCAATAATTTCTAAGTAAGGCTTTCTAACTTGACCTACTTAAAATTATAGTGATGGTTAACCAACCACTCACTTCAATTTAAAAACAAATGCTAACGGCCTTTACCGGCCGCAATTACCTTTGTGGGTACCCCTTGGAGCGGGTTTGAGTCTGACCTTGAACTCAATGAACTACCTTACCTCGGGAATGTTATTGTCTCCAAGACGCGTGCCGACCGGCCAGATGGAGGTTGCGGACGAATAACTTGAAAGCCACAAAGGACTTTGGCGAGTGTGGCAGCTGGGGTCCACACGCTTTCGGCAGGAAGAAATATCACAACGGAATAGTGAAAGAATGTTCCTTTCTCCTCTTCGGATTACTCTGGAGAGTAATTCGCACTGTCTAGCGATGCGCTAAAGCTTAAATACTTTGACTCAGGGGAGTGCTGAAGGGAGTGGACTTGGGGAGGGAAAGTCTTCTTCAAGGGCAAGAACTATCCCTGTGCTTTAGGATGAACTAAGATAGGAAGGGTCTAGTAAGTTGAACTTGGTTCTTAAACCAAGTTAAATTATAGTTCGGTGTGACCACCGGGAAACGATATCGAGGAGGAGCTTCTTCTTCTTCATTTCAGAATTCATCAAGGGCGAGGACTATCTCGGTGCTTTGTGCTACACCAGGATAAGGGAAGGGGGGCTCTCTGACGAGACTAAGTTGAACTTGAACAAGTTAACTTAAAATTCGGTTTGATAAACAGGGACTAGCTCGATGATGAGCTGCTTCTTAGTCCCTTCTCTTGGTAGCCCGGTCTCTCTTGCCGGGGACTTCGTAGCCTGGCTGACTCACGTATTCTACCTCGTTTTTTCCAAGTGTTTGTTATTTATACCTCGTCACCCCACTGTGGTAGGGGTAGGAGAGAAGGGGGGCTTGTGGATGGGCTGCAGGAGGGTTCTTACTCCAACGGTTTTTCCAGCAAGTCTTACCTCTGGTCCAGCTTGCCCTTCGAGATTGAGAGAAACGCGTCTACAATTTCGTACTTGATGTGAAATTGAATACACACTCATAGGGAGGATCTTGCAGTTTAAACTGTTCTGCTTTCATAGGGACGAGGGGCGAGGGGCTTTGGTTACGAGATTGACCCAAGGTGCCTGGCCCGGATGTTTTGCGGTCAACGTCCCGTGTCTCAACTGGGAGAGAAAAGAGAGGGTCGATTCCCCTATATATATACGAATTTTGTTGAAGACCATTGTGTATTTTGCCTTAATTAATTTCCTTTGGCAACTTTCTCTTCTTCTAACTATCTTTTTTATTTCATCTTGTAGATGGTGGATTACTTGTTCATTATTTATCTCTTTTTTCAAGGAATCTGTTTGGTAAAAAACATTCTAAATTGCTAAGCTTTAGATCTTATTCGATCGTCTTGGGAGCGTTTTGATATGTTCTTGCCTCCTTTACCGATGTAATAAGTGGAGTGAGAATCTAACAGAGTGAAAGAATTTGATTTGATTTGATGAATAATAGTTAAAAAAAAAATTGGTGCGAAAAATGAGATGATAGATTGTGGTTTATCATCAGCAGATTGCTGGCTTTTGTTGTTTTAAAATAAATGATGAGTTGGATTTTATCCCTATGATTTTTAACCTTGGTGTTTTTTTCATCTATTTTATAGGCTGTGGACATCTTGTTTCTGTAATACACTTTGATGTTGTTGACTTCTCACTGATTACTTTCAGTTTTATCCGCATGTTTGTAATGGTTAATTAAAAATTATTGGAGTTGTTTGTCAATCATGCTGTTTGAGAAACCATTATTCACGAGTATTTGTTTTACTCGTGTTATCTCTTGGTGGAAAAGTTGCCACGTAGAGCAGTAGTTATAAGCCCGGCGGATGTATGAGCCGATTACGTTTATTTTATACCTTTCAGGGCATTCACTGTCAGCATTGAGGCATCTTCCCATTTTCCGTACTTTTTCTATGTACTTTAGTGATATAGCTGACATTGAGGCCAAATAAACAATAGTCTTCAACAAAATTTGCATTCAGGAAAGACTGCTACCCAACTACACTAATATATAAATATATATAGTATAGTACTAGAGAAAGAAGAATTGTACGTGAAGGAGCAAATGAGACAAGAAAGAAGAGTTTTTTAAAGGCAAGAGAAAGGCACATTAGAAGAACCCAGAATCAAAGAGCGGCACAGTGAAGGAGATCCTTTACTGAGAAGACACAAATAACGCCAGCAGAAAAAAAATTAAAATTCCTGGCCGGGACTCGAACCGGGGTGTGCTGATTGCCAGTCAGATTCTTTACCGCTAAGCTACCAGGAACAGTAGTTATATTTCGCCCAAAGCGTTACCCCATCAAATCCAGTATCTCCCTAAGCTAGGAACCTCCAAAGAATGTTTATACCACATCCTCTTACCCACTCACAATTTAAAGGCTCACTGTCCATGTCACATACAAAGAAAGAACAAATACAGGTTCTGCGGGTGATAATACAAAAACCACAGGTCTACGCCATTTTTATTTTCTGCCTGTCAAATAAATTTGAAGACAGAAAGAAGGATGCAGAAACCTTGTATAGCTGACTATAAATACATATAATACAAGAGAAAGAAGAATTAGACGCGAATCAGCAAATGAGACAAGAAACCGGAGTTTTTTAAAGGCAAGAGAAAGGGACATTAAAAGAACCCAGAATCAAAGAGTGCAGAGATCGGCACGGTGAAGGCGATCCTTTACCGAGAAGACAGAAATAACGCCAAGGGAAAAAGTTTTTGAAAATTTCTGGCCGGGACTCGAACCCGGGTCTGCTGATTGCCGGTCAGATGCTTTGAACACGAAGCTACCAGGCACAGTAGCGATATTTCGCCCAAAGCGTTACTCCATCAAACCCAGTATCTCCCTAACCTAGGAACTTTCAAAGAATTTTTATACCACATACTTTTTCCACTGGCATTATTTCTGTCTTCCGACGTCGCCGTGTTGATGCCTGGGATCACTTGAGTGGATCTTACCTTCGTAATCTCTATGGTCAGAGACGGATTACTCTCTTTCGTTATTCCCAATTCGCAGGGCTAACCGGGATCAAATCTCTGCTCATTCCCTCCCCTCTACAAAGTCCGAGTATCTTAAACTCAACTGTGAGACAAGAGCAAGAAAGTCCAAGAAGTCCTTCCGTGCAGATTCCCATCTGGTTGCCGTACTGACACCAGTCCCTGGAGCAGACTTTTCCCCCTCCCCATTCGTGATTCCCATTTGGAAGAAGACTTGGAACCTGATCTACGCTCATTTTCCGCTCTACGAAGTCCCCCTGAAGCTTCGACCAGCAACGCCATCGAATTCGCCGCCACTGATGTAAAACCGAGGTCAATTTAATTCACTCCTTGAAAACCCCTATAATTTCCTGAATTTAATTAATATTATCTCAACCCGCATTTAATAACGGTCTTTCGAGTGATTGTTACAATTCTCGGGCTATTCCCATTTATTCCTTGCCCGCCTGTATTAACCGCTGGTCACTTATTCATTATTATATTAGTTTGCTTAGTTTTCGTGATCAATAATAATTCTATTATTTACTTGTATATTAAAGATTATTTTTTAAAGAGGTTTTTCTTTGAATACCTCCTGAGCTGAAATGGTAATCTCGATTTCCCCTTTTTATTAGCCAACCTTGGATTAACGTATTCGAATATAAATTGGGCACAAGTCCTTAGCCGGGACTTGACGGGCTTGTTGAATACCCATGGGCCCGACCCTGTATAGAGGGGGACACCACTGTGTCGTTTCTCGACACCTAAGTATATATACATATATAACTATATGTGATAGAACAGTCTGAGGCCGCTTTAATTCAGCCTCTATCACATGTTAACCATGCTTACCCACATGCTTACCCACGTGCATCCTGCCTGCGAAAGGAAGCAGAAGCGCGTTATCTCCCATCATAGCCAATGTTTAATCAAGGTGGTTCACTCCCCCGTTTCGCCTCCCTACGTCGATCTCGCCAGATTGAATTAAGCTTATAGGCAGATAAGGTATTTTCCTAGGCGCCACCGGGACATTCCCCCGAAGTCCTCCACTCAATTATCCCCTACGCCATGGAGATGGCTCCGGGTATTTATACCATTGCTTTTCCCAATTGAAGCAGATCCAGATTATCTTCACGAGGCATCAAGCTGATCCGGTCTCCCTTGTGCACCTAAGAACTCTGCCGAGAAACCCCTTATTGTCCAGAAGAGGACAATATCCCTTGAGTGCCAAGGTTTGTGCCCTTCGAGACGCCAAGTCAACAAGGCCCCCCTGTTGTTCAGAAAGAGAACAACGTTAGAATAACCATTGTTCTTTGAGCCCGTTGGAAAAGAGACGGTTCCCCCTTCCCCTGTTGTTCAGAAAGAGAACAACGTTTAGAACAGCCATTGTTCTTCAATCCTGTTTGTCAAGAAACGGTTCTCGTTCCCAAGACATCACTTCCGAATGATTTAATTCCCCCCCACCCTTTTTAACGTTCTTCAAGAGAACGCTTAGTTTCAACAATAACCTCCTTTGTTCATCTAGAACATCTCCAATTTGCTGTCACAAAGATCGCTCGTACTTCCGAGCCCCACTTCGCTCTCACTCCTCGAAGACAGTCCTTCCCCCTCGTTAAGGACAACTTCCCGAAGAACCCTTCTGCTGGAAATTGCCAGTGGACCGGAGATTCCTTCGCATCGTTTTCCTCTGCACAACAACTTTGTAATTACGTAAGCTGAGCATTACCTTTAATCATTTAACCTTTTGTCAACGCAACTCTGTGCTTTAAATGGTTTAGCGAACCATTTTCCCCTTTTAATTTTTCTTTGTTTACCTTTTAAAATCTCTCCAAATCTTAATCCTCGGATTAGTCAGATATTCCCACGGCTGGCCCTTTTCATTCCCCGTTTATGTAAACATTTTATTTGTGTGTTATTGATAGTTTAATTAATAAAACTCTATTTTATTAATGGTAGCCATATTATTTATTCTTGTGCTCCGTTCCACTTCTCAAGCATATTGAAGATAAATAAGCCTCTCCCGGCCCCCATCCCCTTTTGGACTAACCTCGGTCAATCAGATTACCACGCACTCGAAATATAGAAATTCCCTTAACGAATAGTTATATATGGTATATCGTCGAGAGCCTATTTTACGACACTATATATATTTATATAAATAATCTAATAATTAAAATTCTGGTGTCAGGTGTGGGGTCAGAAATTTGAGACCAGTCGAACCATCAAACTTACAATCCCCTCCTCCCCGTATTGTGTTATGGTCAAGTTTGCCTAATTCACTCAGGGTTATTTAAAGAAGTGAAACTAATTATTTTTTTTTACTAACTGTTTTTTTAGTGCTATTTATTTGTGGTGATTGAACTCTGAAAATAATCCCCAGCTGGATTTAAGATTATAAAGCTTTTAATCTAAAGAGGTTAAATCTTTTCAGAGAGTTGCGGTTTTTCTCTGGTGTACGCTTTCCTGTGTGGATCAGTGTATTGTTCTGGGTAAACTCTCAATGGGTCAATTTGTTGTGAGAATAGCTACGTGAGAGCCCCGATACGGTAGTCCAGTATTTTGGGGTACGTGCGAGTGCTATACGTGTACGACATCAATATGTCGTCTTTTGAAATATTTTTAAACCAAGGAAAAATCCTAGGTCTAGCGGACAAGGAGCTAATCGCTTACGTTCAGGATCAAGAAAGATGCGAAAGGGAAGAAAGAAGAGAGAGAGAAAAAGTGAGAGTGAAGAAAGAAAGAAAAGAAAAAGAGAGTAAAGAAGAAGTTCGCGCAACGAACTTTCCCAGAATCAATCGGTTAAGCTACCGGCGTATTAGGATGACAAGGATTTCTGCGCCTACCTCACCCACTTCGAGAAGATCTTCAAGGTGAATTCTTGGTACATCGAGGAACATGGTGTTCCCCACCTTCTCCTACTTTTAAATTCCCACTTGCGGGAAATTTTCATATCTCTTCCCAGTGAGGCAACCATTAATTGTTCTACCCTTAAGGCAGAATTACTAGCAGATATTTATATGAACTCGGACTTTTACCGGGCCAGGTTTAGGCAAGCCCGGATTTTACCTAATCAGACCTATCAATAGTTCGGATTCCTCCTCCAACGAAACCTACAGTTTTGGCTCGATGCGGCCCAAATAAGTCGGGACTACGACTCTTTAGTGGACTTTGTCCTGCGAAACCAGTTAATGTATGCGCTGCCGTCGAAAATCCGCTAATTTGTTAAAGATAGACGAGCATCTACGCGTCAAGCCATGGGATGTACCGTAATGACCCTAAAAGTCCAGTCCGCCGTCGCCAAGGGAAAAATCCCTCCCAAGTCTGCTAACCATAATAAATCACAGTGGTTCAAGATTAATGGTCCTCCCAAAACCAAGTTTTTCCCCCCAAAACAAAGGGATGTCAAACCCCCACTTTTTAACCCTCCTCAGAACTACTATCCCAGGAGGCCTATTGTCTGTTTTACTTGTGGCGTGCCCGGCCACATAAAAACAAATTGTCCACAAAATTTCTCAATTTCGCTCTCTCCCGGTGCAACAAATTCCCCAAATAAATGCCTCTTTCTCCCAGCCTCCTGTTAACCCGGCTGTTCCGGCTTCTGTCCCAGAAAATAAATCTCCGGGACATCAGATAAACTTCCTATTTAACAAAAGCTCCCCCGGTGGGCTTGAATTTGAGGAAGGGACGGTAAATGGGTGCCATGTTTATAGCCTGGTACGCGATACAGGATGTACCTGTATCGTGGTATCTTAAAAATTACTTCCTCCAGTAGGTCTCGATCATAAGAAATATGCTGTGATCCATGATTACTTGGGACGCACTAATCTTTTCCCTGTAATCCGCTGCTTCCTAGAATGCCAGTAAGTTACTGGATGGGTAGAAGCAGTCTCTGCCCCTATTAACTTCTGCGGTACTAATAGGCCAGTTTTCTCAGATCTTTCCTGATAAGATTGTTCAATCTGTCATAAGGAGGGCTCAGAAGGGAAAAGAGGTTGCCAACCCTAAACCCTTGACAAATCCTTATGCGCTCAAGTTTAACTCTCCTCTAAGCGAAGAATTCGCAAAAGAACAAAGAAAATGCCCTTCCCCTCAACCCTTTTGGGAAAAAAGCCCAAAAGGGGCAGCCCAAGCCGGATAGGGGTAAAATAACTCGTTCGGGACGACCTTCTGTTCTGCTCAAGCACGTTAAAGGGTGGATCTAACTTGTATTAGTTTCTCATCCCACGCGTTCGCGTCCCCGCTGTGCTTAACATCGCGTACAATGGACGGATGGCTGGCCTCTTCAGCCACGATAAGACCACGCAAACGATTTTTAAATATTTCTTTTGGCCCGGCGCTGCCAGAGAAATAGCCGACTTCTGTCGTTCTTGCAACATCTGCCAGAAGACGACGACCAAAGGGAGAATCACCCCAGTCCCCATTCAGAAGACACCCATTGTTTCCTCCCTCTGGTGGATTTTGATACCAGATTCCCGGACGTTGTCTCACTCAAAAAAATAGACAGTATCACATGCGCTGAAGCGCTCATAACCATTTTTTCCCAGGAAGGCATCCCCAAGGTGATCTTGTCTTATCGTGGTAGACAGTTTATTTCGGAACTAATGGAGTATGTAGGTAAGCTCATACTAATCAAATTCATTTTTACGACCCACTTTCACCCTGCTGCAAACGGAGCATGTGAGAAGCTAAACGGAACGTTAAAAAGCATCCTTAAAAAGCTGTGCCACGCTCAGCACCAGGAGTGGCACAAGTACATTCAGCTGGCATTATTTTCCTGCCGCCAAATTCTTCATAAGGCCCTTGGGTTTACTTTATTCGAGCACCTGTATGGGCGAAAGGTTCGAGGTCCTATGAGCATTCTCAACGAGCTCTTTTCCAACCCACGCATCGATGAGGAGGTTAAATCGTCCTATGCTTATGTCCTCGATTTGCGAAATCGACTCGAAGAATGCGCTAAGATCGTACATAAAAATAGTGACGTTAACCTTGAAAAGTACCGTACATATTTCGACATGAAAGCGAAAGATCGTCGCCTTCATCCCCGAGATGAGGTTTTGCTCCTCATACCGACCTACTCTAATAAACTTCTTCGCCTATGGAAAAGGCCTTTCCCCGTTTAAAAAAGCTCGAGGTCCGGTGGATTACCTCATAAAAACCCCCTCTGGTGATAAATTCTATAGTAAACATGCTCAAGATATATTCTAGACGAGCATGTGACAATAATATCGTCGCTCTTGATGAAGAGGAGGCTCTGAGAGCGTAAAATCCTTCGGAGACTCTTAATCTAATACAGACTGTCTATGTGGAAAAAGACACCGAGTTTCTACTACCCGTCCTCCCCGGTTTCCTTATCGAAGCTACACCAGAAGTAGATATAAACTCCCAGTTGGAGCCCACACAACAGGTCCAACTTTCGTCCCTGCTCGCCGGATTTGCGAGCCTAATTTTTGAAATACTTGGATGTGCGCGTCATTTTATACATGACATCCAACTGACAACTCAACAGCCTGTCAGGTCAAACCCCTATCTTTTACCCGTTTACCTCCACCGCGACTTTAATACGGAGGTGGAAAATTTTTTAAAGATGGGGATAATCGACCCCTCAATTTCAGAGTATTGTGCCCCCGTTATCATGGTTCGGAAACCCGACCAGTCGTTCCGCCTCCGTGTTGACTTCCGTAAATTAAATCCATTACAGCTTTTGATTCCGAACCAATTCCGTTCATCTACCAGAACTTGCACATGTTCGAGGACGCCAAATTCATCACCGAAGTCGATCTGTGTAAGACGTATTACCAGATTTACCTGAAGGACAATGTGCGTTTATGCCTTTGTATATATTATTGTCAAGAGAGGTCAAAGGTGCAAACATTCCCAGACATAGTCTGACCATTTCGCCTTAGTTGATGTCCCCAAGAACGTTTAATCAGTTTGAAACCCTGTCAGGCGACCCCTCCCCATCTATTGTTCTGGGTTATTATTTCCCTGTGCAGGGGTCGCCAAACGTTTTTCACAGTGAGCCAGATAACTGAGAGAATGACGAGCGCGGGCCACATAACCATTTTGCTCAATACAATATAGTGAATACACAAAAATAAAGACAACCAACATATTTATTTACCAATAAACAAAAAATGAAGACAACCAAAAATTGATCAAAGAAAGCGTCGCTAGCAATAAGATAATATTATCACACCCAGTGCGCACATATTCGAGTCTCACAAACTAAGCAGCAAAAAAGGTTAGTGAGATTTGTGAAATTCGTAAATTTTACAAATTGAATATTCTACCCAAAAGGTTTTAGAAAAATAAGAATTTTATGCAACGTTGTAAGTTGCAATGCAAAAGTTATATGCACATAATTATATTTGAGCTCATTTGTGGCACAGTGCAGCTGTGGGCGGGATGAACTGACTTCGCAGGCCGTAGTTTGGAGACCCCTGCCCCAGGGCAAAGTCGAAAACGAGAACTTGGGACGCCAGGTGTCCTACGCCTCTCTGCCTAACCGCTTTCCCTGCAGAAACCCGCCGTATTTATGCGAGTGATTCCATTGATTGTGAGCCAGAGTTTCTTCCGATGTCCTTCATTCAGATCGTTCCCCATTGGGTCGTCGTGTCGACGCCTGTGATCCCTTGAGCGGATCTTACCTTCGTAATCTCTCTGGTCAGAGACGGATTAGTCTCCTTCGTTATTCCCAATTCGCAGGGCTAACCGGGATCAACTCTTTGCTCATTCCCTCCACTATACAAGGTAAGTGTACCTTAACCTCAACCGTGAGACAAGAGCAAGGAAGTCCGAGAAGTCCTTCCGTGCCGAAACCAGTCCCTGGAGCGGACTCCCTTCCCCCCTTCGTGATTTCCATTTGGAGGACAACTTGAAACCTGATCTACGCTCATCTTCCGCTCTACGAAGTCCCCCTGAGGCTTCGACCAGCAACGTCATCGAATTCGCCGCCGCTGATGTAAAACCGAGGTCCATTTAATTCACTCCCCGAAAACCCCCATAATTTCCTGCATTTAATTAATATTATCTCAACCCGCATTTAATAACGGTCTTTCGAGTGATTGTTACAATTCCCGGGCTATTCCCATTTATTCCTTGCCCGCCTGTATTAACCGCTGGTCACTTATTCATTATTATATTAGTTTGCTTACCTTTCGTGACTAATAATAATTCTATCATTTACTCCTGAGCTGAAATGGTAATCTTGATTCCGCCCCTTTTATTGGCCAACCTTGGATTAACGCACTCGAATATAAATTGGGCACAATCCCTTAACCGGGACTTGCCGGCCTTGTTGAATACCCGTGCGCCCGACTCTGTATAGAACACGTTCCTTGACAATAATATACTGTATATAATTATTGTGAACCAAAGTACCTCACTATCACACAGGATTTGGGGTGATATATATATATATATATATATATATATATATATATATATATATATATATATATATATATATTGATTTATTACAGATAAAAAGTGGCTGTTTTTTTTCATTTAAAGACAGGTTTCACGAATAAAATATAGCTCTAATTAAAAATAATCTCGTCATTTTTGAGGGCACAGATACATTAGTAAATATAAGAAGTTTCAGTTATTCTTCCCTCTCTCTCCTCTAAGCCCTTGCGAATTACTTTAATCCTACTCCAATTTTGCACATTATCATACTCATCGGCAACTACCAGTTAGTTCGATATCCTCTATGCTCTAAGCTATATTCTATATCGCTCTTATTCTCAGTAATCCCTGTGTCAATGTCTCGTGCTGACTCTCCAGCTAACTCTGATCGCACCAGCTACATGGTAAATAAAACCTTTAGCAATTTTAGCTGGCAAATTCCTTTGCTCTATCATTTCTCCAATTCTTGTCTTCGCAGAATCTACTTTTTGAAGTAATCTTTCTAATCTCTCTGTCCCCATGGATTGCGTTGCGCACACGGACGTGACCTTTTCCTAATCCTTTACTAGCGGGTTAATGGCCTTCGCCCGAATCTGTGAGCAGTGCTTTCCTACTTCTCTCTTTTATTTTCAATGTTTTACGACTTAATTTGATTAAAATCTCTCTGGATTCTTGAGTTTCTTGAAAGGTTTCTTAATGTATTTGAATTCATCATTCTAAAGGCTTTCACGAGAAATACGAATGGAGCTTGAATAAAATCTAAAACGGCGGTTGTCTTTATTTTTTTATTGTCCTGATATAAACTAAATAAAATCATCCTTGTTTGCGAGTTTACTGTACAGAGAGAATTTAGCTATCTCGTCAAGCTTGTAGAAGTAGATCAGTCTATCCAGGAATGGAATTTTACTGTCCTCTTCCTCAAGGATAATTTGGATTGCGTCATCCACCTCGTTCGCAGTCCAATTTATTATTTACATCTCTATCAACTGGCATTACGGCCAGAACATCATCTACATATCTCCACCACAGTGAATCAATTCTCATAGCCCTCAATATATTCTCCGTTTCTAAAATCTCCATAAAAAAACACGCATTCAGGGCGCTAAGAAGTCATCTCATGGCTAGTTCCTTATGTTTCCTCTATTCCTCTACCCCAAAAGTGAAAGCACTAAATCTTACACATAGAGATATTAATTTAATATAGTCTCTCTAATTAATATGTAAATCAGAGTCCTTCAGGTTAGCTACCTTTTCAAAGGGGTATTTATTGGAATATTAGTAAATATGATGTTCACATCAAAAATGACAAGTTTCTTGAGTCTGATATCTCTTTAGCCTTATCCACCTTTAGAGTCCGCCAAATTCCTTAGATTAGCTTTACTGATCTTACATAGTTTCTGACAACCGTCTAGCTAATATCTTAGCAATCTTATGAGGTACATTACCAATGCTTTAGGTGATAGGCATAAGTGGACGACTTTGCTTGTGAGTTTGGGGAAGTGCCCTCATTTTAGGAGGTCTCGGATTTTTCTCAATGAGGTTCATTTGCTTCTTACCCCTTCCGACTTTCCTAAGTATTTTTATAACTTCATTCTTAAATAACAAGGCCTCATTTTGGGGATGTTTAATTACTTTTTCTGCTATGTATTAATGCCAATGAGTAAATAATTCATTTGTCTACATAGACTTAGCTAGCCATTATTATCACACAGCTCCCTATGTTGGCTTGTGTTATTAAAATATCCACAAATTTTGCGAAATCTTCTGATGTGGTCTTAAATTTTTTGCTCCTAAAGAAAGCAAAATTCGCTGAATAAACCCTTCATCCACATTAATTTCACTGTGTTTATAGTTCTTGTCTACATAAGTAGCTAAAATAACTCTTCAAACAGTGTATTGATTTTTTAGATGTATTAGTCAAATATGGGTGACTTTCTCTTCATAACACGCTCTGTCGATTTCACTCGATGGACCCGCCTGTGGCCTTCATGACAGCCTACAGGCGAACTTGGAACCGACCACAGGCCTTTGTCCCTATCACCTGCTTTAGGCAACTGAAGGCCTTGATAATCCTGGCTCTCAGCTCGTCCTCTGTGTAACAGCTGGATTTGATGATGTCTGGTTTCCCCCGACGGAATAAAGAAAACGAGGGGGTTATAGTCAGGCAAGTTTGTGGTAGGTGGGGCAAATTTCATATGTTGTTTGATCGAAAAAAAATGTCTTACAGCATTGCTGTGCCCTTCCAGCTAGTGTAGCAGTGTAGTGGCTGATCCAAGCTAAAGATTTGGCTGAGTTAACCTCAATTCACCCCTCTGAGTAGTATGAGAAAAGAGCATTGATGATTAATAATGGTTATCTTACAAAATATTGATAAATAAGAGTACACTCACACGGGAGTGAGCATTAACTCTCTCAAATCCTAATTTTTTTCCACACATCAGAAAATTATGATTTGTAGTTTATTGTAGTTTTTGGACATTAGCTAAGGTATAATCCTGAATTTAATAATTATTTTTGAGATTAACCTGTAATTTAGACATATATCATATAAGGTACATTCGATCGTAACGGTTTATAAAACGGTTTTTATATATATTCTATATTATTACATAACTCTTTCTGAATAGCAGAATACAAGTAGGGCTTAAAAATTGAATATGAACATAAGCGGGTCTGAAATTTAGGGGGGCGGGATTCAGCCGCTTAGCCTTCGCCTTTGGATCCGCGCCTGTTGCAGGGTGCAGAGTCTTGCTGCAAGACGTATTGCCTCCTGTAGTTACCAGTTCAAGCCAGGGACGTCTTCACTTTGAGCACTGATGTATCGGTGGGTGTGCAGCTTTAGCCTTTCTAGGAAAATGTGGGGTGGCATAATGTGATTTTGACTGCTAAAGACACGGAAAAGTAAAATTGTAACTGAAAATTTCATCTCTGTGACTCTGGGCACGTTCTTGGGTGTGATAGCGACCGCTCTGTTTTTCTGGGAGTTGATCGTCTGGTCTTGGCAAAAATTCTTCTCGTCAGAGAAAAGCGATAGCGTGTTTGGCTCCATCAGGCGTTTCAAATTGTTGTTAAAGTTCTTGGTGTACTTGAGTCACTTTTCCTACATCGCCTTAGACAGAAATTGTCCCTTCCTCATCTTGTATGAAAAATAGCAAATTTCTCCATGCACCGCAAGCCTGATGAGCGGTTCATTCGCACAATTTTACCTTGCAATGCTACGCATTGACTTTAATAGGATGATTGTTGATAATCTCCTGGATTTCAGTTAAGAATTCTGGCATTATGATGGCGTCAGATCGTGGACGATTGGTTTTTCTCTCTTCTGTCGCCTGGTAGTCAAATCTTCAATCTTCTAGTTCTTTTCTCACCTTTTTTCAATATCCTTCTACTGACGTTGAAGAATTCCAAAATCTCATTGTTTCTCCATCGGGCGTAGATTGAAACGAGGACTTCATGCCTATTTTAAAACAGGAGGGGTTCAAAATTTTTAAATAAACCATTAAGGTAATTGTTTTTAAGAAGTAAAAGGTTGACAACAAAGGTAAAAAAAACTATGAGAAAAAATAGCAGTTGATAATTGAGAACGAATGCCGTCCGTCCTAAATATATACATATATATATATATATATATATATATATATATATATATATATATATATATATACAGATGGTTTCAGGTAAATATAGACAAATTGTACACGTGAAAACCTTGGACACAAATGAAACGATATATATTATATTGTTGCGAAATCATTAGAAATGGCCCCTGGCTGCCTTAATGATCTTCTCCAGTCGCAACTTTAACTAGTTATGTGTCCTGGTTAGGGCGTGTTTTTCAATGGATGACATTACCTCCCCAATCGCGGCCCTTAGATATCTTAGAGTTTTGTGAGCAGTATTGTTGACATACTTTTCAATAACTTCTCTCACGAAAAGATCTAGGGGGTTGCAGTTGGGGGAAGTAGGTGGCCAGAAGTCAAGATCGTTTAAAAATAACAAAGGAAGAATATCCGATTGAAATTAATGAACAATTGTCTAAAAAACGGAATTCAATTCATTACACTACGCATCGTTATTTAAAGGAGATAGGCAAGGTTTGACGATTGGGGCAATTGATCCTTAACGCCTTGACAGAGGTACACAAGAACAAAGAATCAACATTTGTTCATCTCTCCTTGCTGGACTAAAAAATAAACTATTTTTGAGAAGATTTGCTACAAGATAGGGCAGGTGAGTTATGTACTATAATTTTACACGTTCTAGACAATGGATTACTCCTGGGGGAAAACCATTACCACAGCCGAAACAGGGGCATCTTCCATGAAAGATTATCATGTATGTTTAGCCACTTAAAGTTATTTAATGAGTCAATTTGCCTTTAAAAGAATAATGCAAAAAAACGTTTTTTTATTTTCTAAATTGTAACCTTAAAAAAAGTTTAAAGTTTTAAGGTAAATTTAAGTTTTAATGAATGGAAGTCAAGATTACAGGCTGTGATTGACCATAAAGTAGGGCATATTGAGTCATTCTTCAAAATTCAAATTTATTTTAAACTTTTAAACTTTTTTAGAGGTGGCAATTTAGAAAATTAAAAAAGAAGAAGTTTTTTACATTATTTTTAAAGGCTAATTGACTCATTAAATGACTTTGACACAATTTTTATAATGAATAAGTATTTATAGATAAAAGATCCATCTTTCATTTGTTTTTATTTCATGTCCCTAATTGCAATGGTTATTGAGATATTGCTTCTCTAAAACAGTCCAATTTTTTTTTGGGGGGGAGACCCTGTTTATTATTGTATATCCCGCCAATAAGGAGAATATCCTTTCGGTTGTCCAGTAAAGGACGTTTTGTTCAAGAGGTTCATTTAAACTTGGCAATTGTTGAACGTATATGGCTGTAGTAACTGTTTGCTTATTATTGAGAAGCTCATAATGAATGACTCCTTTCATATCTCAGTAAAGCTACCACGTTCCAATAAAGATACCATGTTTCATTTGTTTTAATTTCTTGTCTCTAGTTGAAATGGTTATTGAGATATTTCTCATCAAACAAGGTCCTTTATTTGAGTGGAGGGGCACCCTGTATATTGCATTGTATTGTGGAGATGAGATGCTGTAGATATATTTGATCAAATGAACGTAGACCAGGATGACGCAAAACATCCCGACTGTCCTAACCTCACGCAAGCACGACACTCACACTCAATAACTTCAGTGAGGTACTCATGGATCCTCCTGGGGGAGGGATGTCGTTCCCTGGTGCCACCCGCATCAGTGAAGAGAGGTAGAGAGGCTACCAATTAAGTAAATATATATGTGAATATATCTAGTTGGGTGTGAAATGGGAGATGGTAAGGTAGAGCTACTGGGTTCTGTTGCGATTTTTTTTATCCTTTTTTTACCTGTGTTCTTGTACACTTTTTCTCCATTTGCACTCAGCGTAGTTTATTATAGCAACCAATGTATTAAGGCGAAGAGTATTTATTTTTAAATGATTTAATCATGTATTTCAAAACTTCTTTCTATAACATCCTCTTCTATTTGCCCGTTCTTCTTGAGCATGAAACAAGCCTATTTTGTAAAGTGTCATTTTCTTCCTTTCGCTAATTAGATTCATTCAATGATGATATTGACATAAATTTCCGAATTTTCCCCAAGTCATCAGCCTAAAATTTGTACTAATAAATTTCTCCGAAACAATTATGGCGGTGTTTACGTATTTTGGTGAAAATTTTGAAACAAAATGAGCTCTACCGTGAGGAAAATTCTTAAAATGAAGGAAAATTCATTTAAATTCTACACGTTTCAGCTCTCAAATGCGGCGCCTTTGTCAGGTGAAAGCCGCCGCTGAGCTCAATTTTAAGGATGATTAAAGTTAGGGCTTCAGGGGCTAGTTTTTTTGTGGAGAGGGGGGAATTAATCTTAGTGTTTATTGAATTTCATTTTTATCGAAAAATAAAGCCTTACGATTGAAATTAAAGTCACTTTGGAGTGGCTTGTTAAAGAGCTATGGAGAATTTTACATGAAGGAACCATACGAGAGAGAAAAAACAGAAAAGAAAGGATTGTATATCGTGTGCCTTTTAATTCTAACGGCTTTGATAGGCTTATATTTTTGTCGTTTATTAACAAAATTAAATAGAATTTAGACACAACATTAGTGCATTCATAAACTTTGTTCCAAATGAACTTATTTAATTGACCTAGACCTATACGAGGGCAAAGGCTTTTTAAGAAATATCGTAAAAAATCAACAAAAGTTATTGCATAATTCTTATTCTTACCAAAGCCTAATGTCGTCATTTTTGCGAATGGTCTATTTAAGTTAGGTAAGCCTGTCTTTTCGTTCTCACCTTTGATAAAAAACGGTGGTTATCAAAACAGTTGAAAGGGGCACCCTCTATATTAAAAAGCTATATCATGTTCCTAAATTACAGCTGGGCGATACCGCCCACTACTGGGCGTTTTGAGTTTCTGGGTGGGCGGTACGAAAATTTATGAAATTAAGTAAAATTAAACACATTTATAAACTTATAAGGTAAATTCCTATATTATGGCGGTGTTGTTAATACACATTCAATGTTTTATGATACCTATAATTATAATATATGTATTGTAACATATATATAATTTTTTGTTTGTAGGATTGTTAATTTTGTGGGCGGTTGACTAATTTCATTTGCATAAAAATAGTAAAAGTGGGCGTACATTTATTTGCTAGATGACTTCTATGAAAGAAAATTCTTGATGTGTCATAATATTTCCAAGTGGATTAAGCAAAAAAATGTCTTCAAAAATTATATATACGTAGAAATTTTTCCTCTTTTGAATGTTGCTAAAATAAAATGCAGTACTATTTTTTAAATATCCTATTAGTGATATATCTGTTTGTTTATATTATTGAATAATGTAAAGGTATAAAATTAAATTAAGGTTATATTCAATAAAATTATCTAGTCTGCAATGCACTATGCCTTGAAGAAATAGGAATTATTATGGTTGTATTAATTTTTTTACTTATGTCTTAATGAGTCTTAGGTAACATCTTGTAAATTAAGACTATAAGTGAAAGATGGGTTAGATGTTTTAAAAAGACTAAGTAATTTAGCAAATGCAGACGACACCACTATCGGCTGGTATTTAGATAATCACATCAGCTAGCTTAAATCGCTGAAATTAAAGAAATAAATAAATAAAGGACAAAGAAAACCTGTAGCTTTCATTGTTACAATACATATTCACAAATATTAAATTTACTAACATGTTTTCCGGAAAACATTAGTTCACTAAAACTTCTATTAATAAATAATTAAAGAATATTATTTCCTTTTCCATGCAACGTGGTTATCATATTGTATATTTTATTTGCAGTCGATTTTTCTGCACTTAATATCGTATTCTTGTAAAAGTTGACTTAAATTTCAAACTCCTGACCACGATACCAGTCTCAAGCGAAGCACTTACCAAAAACGCACCGAAACTCTAAAAGGCCAATAAAAGCTTTTAAACTTCATTATGGCGAAAAAATTTAATAAAGGGAAAAATTGCAGTCGGTGAATTTAGACGCAATTTTTGCCTAATTTTGATTTTAGCGAACCTCCAAAAATGGTCGACTATCATAAATGTTTTGTTGTGAAGAAATTAGTGTGGTTTTTAGAAGACAAAAAATTCCTTACAGTTTTTTTAAATTGTTGCGAACTGTTTAAATATAACTGTAATGACCCATAAGCAATTTTTAAACTCGCAATGTCTTGGCCTTTTTCAAAACAGGTAATGCGTAAGCCGTTATTAAGCTAAAAATCTGGTGTTAGGTTGCCACATGAACTGTCTGAATGACAACGTTTACAACCTGTGACTGAATATTTTTGCATCTTTCTGGGCTCGATACTCCTGGGCTGATTATCTTCATTATTATTAGAGTGGATAGAACATGGTATCTTTACTGCGATATTAAATGCCCCCCCCCCAAAGATTAAACAGCAAAAAGCTTTACATTTGGTGAGATATGAGAGGAGTAATTCATTATGAACTCCTAACTAATAAGAAATAGTTACTACACCCATAAATGTATCATCTGATTACCATTTAACTATTAACCACATCACCTTAATGGCAAAGTTTACTCTGATTTGTGGGAGGTTGAAACGGACACCGAATCATACATTTGATCAAATCCGAATAACTTCTACGAAAAGGACGCTTTAATTAAACGAGCAAAGAACGAATTAAGGAATTTACTTTTAAAAACAAACGACATTAATTTCTTGACAACTTAATTCTACCCAGTGGATATAAAGATCCCCGATATGGATTATGAGTTCGTACTTCAGAATACTTGTTGTGTTAAGTTTGTTGTTAGTTAAAACGGAAAAGCAAAAACCAACGCGAGCACCACCGCCAAAATGTTTGAACTAAGGTGTCTATAATAAAAGTAATGGAGATGGAGGCAGTGAAAATGTGTTGAATATACCGAGTGTTGCAAAAGTCCTGTTACACTCGTTACGACACTCTTAATAAAGGACACAATAATAGTTTTATGCATTCAGACATGTTTTTTTATTGTTTTAACATAAAAATGTGTTAAAATTATAATAGTAATCTAGGTGGCCGCCCTCAGCGCCGAGCACGCACGCCAGGCGAGACCTGAAAGCAACGCACACACTTCGGCTGAAGTCCTTCCTCATGGTGGACCACACGCAATTGACGGGGGATTCAGCTCGTGGACGCTGCTATGGACTTGCACCTAAAATTGATCATAGATGTGATTGAGATCAGGCGACTGCGGCGGCCAAATGTCTTTCGACCAGAAGTTCATGTTCGATACCAACCACTCTTGCCCGGTCTTAGCCGTGTGAGCTGGGGCACTGTCCTGCTGAAAGACTTATTCCGCCTCTTCGTGATCTTTCTCAGCCAAGGCACAAATTTTCTGGCCAAGATGTTGCTGTAATCCACCGCAATGAGCCTGTAACCAGCCGTGAACCACACCGGCGGTATCTTCTCACCAATCGTAGCCACGCCGCCGAGCATCAACACAACGTCCGGATGCTTGGTTATAGACAGGTGTAGCAGCTAACATCCTTGCTAACTCCTACAAAAGTATAATTCCCCGTCTGAGAGATTACTCATCTCGCTTCCATTAATTCATATTCATGAACGATAATTCCAATCATATATAACTCGTACGATTTCTAACAAAATTTACCCTACGTATCGTCAGATAATAATTATCATATCCGTTGTACGATATATATTTAAACCAATCCAAATCCTTGTCTGAAGTATTTTAAACCGACCAATCAGCATCAACTTACCTCGCGCCAATGTTCGCTGACAAATATAGTCCACTTGTGTTCTCGTTATCGTCAGACAAAGTCCCCTTGAGATTATAATTCGAGCAATGAATCTATGTCCAAAACTGTTCCAAAGTCTACCCATCCATACATTAAATATATCATACCCTGTAAATTGTATCGACCAAATCTTTTATTAAAGATATCCAATATATCATTCCATAATTTCTAACTCAAATTTATATAAATATTTATTTGAATATATAATTACTCTAAACCTACATTTATATTCGATCAAATTCATTCTCATTCTGTGTATTTCCCATTTTCTCCTTGCTCTTTGTTTGACCTCTATATCTTTCTCGTTAATTTATAAATATATATAGAAATTGCCGGTTTCCTATTCTCATTTTTGCTCTAGAAGAATCTAACACGTGACTCCTCTATTCTCATTCCTCATTCTTATAAAGCATTGGTTGGTGAAGATCTAGGCTTAACATTCCCATCAACCAGAGTGTATATATATATATATATATATATATATATATATATATATATATATATATATATATCATCACCAATCTCTCCATATATACATATACACTGCTCGCTTTACAAATAGCGGACTTCGGAAATGTCCTGAAACCGAAGCTAAGCTTACCACGCAAACGTTCTGCTTGTTGATGAACAGATCGACCGTGATGGGTTTTTCATCATAAAAAAGGGAGAATTTGATTGCCATGACTCTTCAAGTCGTTGAGAAGACGACGACATCGCTCCCGACCTTGTTCCCGCATACGGTCGGTGAGCAGAGCCCCCCCATCCTCCCCAAGATGTTCATCTTCGCAAGCGCAGTCATTTTGAGCTTCGGAGTACTTTCGAAAGCCTCTCTCAGAGCCAAACGGTTGATAACTTGACGTCTGCCTGATCGAAGCCGATCTTTGAGGGCTTCCCGTTCTTGAGTCTCTCCGCGACTCTGTGGATAGTCATCCGGCTGACGTTGAGCCGCTTGGTGATTTCGAACTTTTTGTGTCCCGAGCGCAGAAAAGCAGACTTCTCGATTTTTTTATCTTGCATCTCGCCCCAATGCACACAATGGAAAACACGTTTTAATGATACGCCCTTTAAAAGTAGAACTTTAAGTTTGTTTGACGTAACTTTTTATATCACACACGTAAACCTCTTGCTCTCAAAAAACACACGAGTGTAACAGAACTTTTGCAAAAACCTGGCATATAGCTGCACATCCACTTGTGAGCGTTGTAGACTGAGGGGTACTTAAGAGGCTAGATGTCAGCTGTAATATGGTTGTCCATAATGGTGGTTGCACCCTCCCCTGCGGGGTAATGTGTTAAAGGATTTTTGAATGTAGTTTTCTTGTCTACGTTTTAAGAATTGATCCTAATCCTCAAGCGCCTTATCACAATGTAAGGTTGGCGCGCATCAACTCCACTATGGGGTATGATTGGACGGATGCGCTTTCAAATATCTTGAAGGTGACCTTCATTCATTGCAGGCCGAGGAAAGGCTCTGGAGAGTTGCGTGCCAGACTTGTTCTTAGTGGTCCAAGTTTTCTATTTACCCTCTCTGCCTTCCGAGTGTTTCCTTCCACCAAGTACTTCGGCTATTTATCTTTTATACATTTTCACTTCCCTAATTTTGACACTTTACAAAATTATTTAAAGCCTCTTTGAGATTTTGATGCCTTCGTTGGTTTTTGGTTTTTAAAATAGGTACAAAATAAATTACGCTTTCAAATGACAATCACATTCATTCTCGCTCGTCCATCACGAGTCTTATCTTCTGGACTGCTCTCTTACATCATCTTTTTTTCATTTACGTCAAGGGATTACGTCGTTGCATTATACCCTTATCTTCTCGATAATTAGAGATAATTGTCAGAGTGTTGGCTTCATGGTGGTGGCGGGTGAATGACTTAGTGAGTAATGGTGAATAAGTAAGTGCCATGTTATTTGCTATCGGAAGCGAATCCTCAAAGATGCAGAACAATATTTGGAGTATCGTGGGCAAAATGAAAAGCCACTCTTATGCATATAGATAATTATCGCTTATTCGTGAATATATTGTTAACTAAGTACGATCCAAATCGGGGAGTTCTTATTGCCCTACCATGTATTTAATATTAAATTTAACTTTGACGAGTATGGCCACAATAGCTATGGTTAATTCACCCGTAACCGGTTTATTTGATATTGGAGTAAAAAACAGATGGAAAAGAATAAAAAATAAAAACTTAATGGCTGAAATGCCTCCGTTGGCTTACGCTCTTTTTATAATTATAGGGAATACTGCCCAATGCTTTTTTCATGCTAAATCTGAAAATATAGAATATGTCCCCGTTTTCATCAGAAGCGGTATTTTTTCGCTATTAGAAAAAAACCTTTTTTCCGAAGAAAAAATTATGGTAAAGATTCGTTTTAACACATTTACGATTTTTTAATTTTCAAAGACATAAACGTTTTTAATTTTATAAACATTTTCGAAAGTATATTGTTATTTTGCTCAATTTTAAACACACTGCGTCACTTCTTCCTATTTCCTTAAAGTTTTGGTCTATTATGGCCTGACTAGTCAACCAATACCAAGTTGTTTTAGATCTGCAGGCGTCTTCTGGCTTATTAACCAATGGCACGCCTCGTTATATTTCGTATATTACGAACGAATCGCGGCTTCTTATTTTTTAGTTTATATGGTCTAATGGCGTTTGGTGGTGTGCTAGTTCGGGATTAAAGATTGGAAAGGGTGAAAAACCAAGTCCAAATTTTCCGTTAGTGTGTTTAAGGGCACATTTCTTTCTAATGCCCGCATTCGACCAAGTGCTAGTCTTTTATTTATAAACTGTTTTCTGCGCAAAGCTTTCATTCAAACTAGAGGCTTAACGACATTTAACAATCACCGTGTGTATTCAAATCTTATGGTAGGCTTTCGATTTGGGAATATTACGAGATTTTTTTAAAGTTTCGGAAGGGCGGGTTGGGGGGTACAACACTCAACAATTAAGTGTGGCGTATAGGGGCTTTGCCCCCCTATTTCGAAAGTACCTAAATTTTTTTAACATTTTTGTAGGAAATAGCCTAAAGTAGGTGGCGCTATCGTCGTCTTAAATTACCAGGTTAGTTCTGGTCTGATTCTGGTTCTCTTAAATGATTTTTATAATGTTTGTTTCTTATGCAGTTTTATGTGTAATTTTCAGATATGAAACTCGTTTTTGCTGGAAATGCATTCTTTTTCCAGTATGGACTTCGGTCGACTATGGGAAAAGTATGCATTTGCGGAAAAACGAGAGTCAGATCTGAAAAGTAAACATAAAACTGTATAAGAAAAACACAATTTTAAATTCATTCGCGAAATTGTGTTAAAACGAATCTTTACCAAAATTATTGTATTTATGTATCTTCTCTTTCTTTGCGGTTTGACTGATTTGTTTTGATCACTCTCTCGCGTTCATGAGAGATAGACGTTGCACATATATTATATATTATTTAATCAATCCTAACCTAAACTCAAATAATTATCATGTAAATTACAAACACGTAAAAATCCTAATAGTTTACGTGACCAATAAATAAATCAACGAATCTCAATTTTTTTTTGCTGGCGCTCAATGAGGGGATTCTGAATTACGTCTCTTACATCCCTATTTGGGTCTTTCCTTGGTAATATTTACTCACGTCTTCAGGAAATCTGATTCCTTCGCGAGATCGTCTCAAGAAAGCGTCCTGCGTGGTGAATCGAAGTCAGGTCTTGTTTCCCGATGAGGATCAGTGGTGGGTACTGTGCACACCCGTGCTCGTGGTGAATGTCTATCAAACGCTAAAGGAGTCGTTGGGTTTCACCGCTCTCTTTCGTTTGAATAGAGATCTCCAGGCGTTCCCTCAGTACGTGTTTGATTCATTAGTATAATACCTATGACCAGAGCTTAGTGCAAATGAACCTCATTATATGCTGTAAAAAATTTTGTAGTTAAACATTCTCTTCTATTCTCATCTTTTGTTTAAATAAATATCTATTTCCATGTAGCCTTAGCTCTCATGAATAAATTATTAAACATTGTTTTAATAACATTGTATATATTATTATACATTATTGGAGATATTGAATTTCGATAAATCGATGAGAAAACAATGATGATAATTATACCACAGGGAGTTCAAACCAGTGCCAAGCGATATAATAATATTAGGTCATCTCATAAGTAATGCGACTCTTTTTCATGTTTATTATTATTTTATGGCTAGTATTCAAACAGTTTATTTGAAGATACTAAGATATAAATTATTTATCTATTTATTTAATAATAGAACTTTTATCATTTTCTACCGCTAGTCTCTATCTCTATAATAACTATTGAATACTATGCAAAAAATCGCTTGCCTTTGATATTTAAAAGTTCTTTGAGGTTGTTTCGACTGCTTCTGTTGTTGATATCTTCATTATCTTCCAGTAATTAGATAAACTCCTCAACATATAGTAATGTGATAGGGATAAATCGGGTAAGTATGAAGGAAGAATCATTAGTTCCCACTACTTCTGTGATTCCTTTTTTTTCTTTAAATGGGTCATGTAAACGATAGATCTGAGCCAAGTGAACCTTTTGAGTGATAATCTGATATAGGTTAAGAAGATTAAAATGGATTAGGCTATTCATATCCCATCAAAAGGCATAAGAGATTCTTAAGAAGATGAGGTTGATGTTTGGGCTAGGATACTTTTCTGCCCCACGACTAATTCACTTTCTAGAACGTTTCATAATATTGTACATAAGCCACGTTAAGCCTCATGTAACAATCCCATTCATAAATGGTTGACCTTTTGGTCGAGAAAGGAAAGATCAACAAATATTGTTTCTTTGTTGCAAGTGTACCTATGACAGGTCCTGAAGATTCAATTGCCCGAATCGTGAAACTTTGCTTATCCCCTTTAAGGGATGATGCACGGTGAAATGAGTTCAATGTATATATACAGGTATTTATTGGATAGCGTATTAAATAAGAGACCGCTTGTAATAACTTTTGTCAATTCAAGATTAATTTTTCTTAAAAATGTAGAATACCATAACACTCAATTTAACTTTTCTCTACATAGAAGACTATACTATTTCAACCAGAAAGAGGAAAACAAATAATTAAAAAAAAAATTATGTCATATCAACTCCAATGCCTAATTCTAATCACCTCAATAGATTTTAGAGGACAGAAAATATAGTTTTCAATATAAAATATTTTACAGGCAAAAATATGCATACATCTCATTATAAAGAATGATACTTTAAATTTTATATCATATCTTATTGTTCAAATATTATGTTTTAAATGACCTTGAACACTCCGAAATTATTCCATAGCGCGGCATTGGAACATAAGTGAGATCCAATTGATTGGGACTCAATTTAACTTGGTTAGGTTTAGTGTATTTATTTTCTGGCATAAACAAATATATATTCTCTAAATTTTTTCCTTATTTAATACATGTATTTTAATTTGGTCTTAATATTTAATGGGGCACCGTATATTAACTAATAACTTACTAGATAAGCATGCCAAATATGCTGTTTCTCACAGGAGTTTGGAATCCTCCTCGAATTACTTTTTCAGCTAAGGGCTTTTAGTTCGTATTTTAAGTCACTGTGTTCTTTGTACGAACTTTTCCTTGAAGTTTGTTTGATTTCCTGCCCTGGTAAAACGTATAGACAATGTTTGCTAATATTTTTTATTCTTGACCTTTTTCGCTTTTCCTCTTCTTTATATTCATCCACTTTTTTCCTTCATGTATTTCTTGCCAATCATGCTTTTGAAAAGGATTGAAAATGCTTTCGTTGGTTACATCAAATTTCTTTTTTTTTTCAATAAAAAGGCTCAATACATTTATTTTTCTTATATTTTGTTGTCAGTTTCCCATTATAGAAGGGGGCTATATATAACTGCATAATTGTGGAATCAGATTAGAGAAGGCGTGTGTGCTTAGATTGTTCTCTATATACTGCGTTTGTGGAAGAACGGTGATAACATGTCTTCTTTATAGGTCAGTTTGAGTTTGATTGATATTCTCGCTGCGAAAATATGCGCACAAGGGAAGTTGCTCTCACTGCCAAAGATTTATGTAGGCTTTGCTGTGTGCGAATTTTGTATGTATACACTTGCCTAGTTAATTTTCTATCGTATCTGTACCTTAGAAAGGACTGTTTCTCCACAAGGGAAATGGACAAAAAACATTGGTACCCTCTTTCTTTGCAAAATTATTTTAGGAATCGTTCAAAGGCCTTGTCGGCTAAACCTGTCTAAAGGTGGCGCAATTATTATTCATCAAATTAAAAAAGAAGAGAGAGGCATTTAAATTGTGGAGAAAAGAATTCAAGATGTTACTATTGCCACATACATCAGCGGCAATCAGCTAGGGTTTGCCGTTATGTAAAAAAAAATGGTGGGATTCCCTGCTGCAAGTTTGAGCAACTTTGCCTTTACCGTGACAAAACTGGGTAAGGAAATACATGATGAATGACATGCATAATGGTGAACGAAATACATAATACTAAACGAAATACACGGAGATTAACGAAATATATGACGATGAACGAAATATGTATAATAGTGCCCAGACCCAGGAGGGGGAGTTTTACCCCTTGGATAACCTTTCTAAGCGGCGTTTGTCTTTCCCTTTTCTTCATAATACGCTCTGTTTCTAGGAGAGGCGTGTGCAGCGTGCTGAGAAGTGCATGCGAGTGGTTTAAAAGCTTCACCTTAATGAATCGTTTTTGAGACTCAAGATGCCATAGTGAATTCGCTGCTCGCTAACAGTCGTTACTCGACGAAGGAAACTGTTCACAACTCGCTTACGCTACTTTCGTAATTTATTTTTTCTTCGCCACTTTTCATACATACCTCTAACTACATGAAATGCATGATGGTAAACAAAACGCATGAAGATGAACGATATATGTACATTATTATGAACAGAATACATGATGCTGAGCCAAATTAAATGCCAATGAACGAAATAAATGACGAGGAACAGAAAGCAAGGTGATGAGCAAAAGCCAGACGCTGATTGATATACACCACGATGAAATATATATATCACGATGATCGGAATACATCATGATGAAAACGAATACATGATAAATAACTAAATACATAATACATAACTAAATACATGATAATGAACAAGATACATGGTGATGGGAAAAATGCATGATGGAGAAGGAAACACATGGCGATATACGATAAACAGCATGATGGACGGAATACATTATTCCGATGCTAAATGATGAACGCAATATGCGGGTAATGAAATACATGATGAACGAAAAACATGCTAAAATAAATTAATCATGAGTGAAATACATAGAGAAGATCACTAAGATTATGAAAGACATTCTACCTTACATAGAATCACTGAATTCCCTGAGTATCTAAGGGAAGAGTTTACAGAATTCAGTGTAACCCTTTTAAAAAGTTATTAAATTCATTAAGAATCTATTTGAAGTGCTACTGAATTCACTGAGGAATTATTTGAAGTTATAAAATTCACTGATGTGCTATTCGAATAGTTAGCGAATTTAATGAGAATTACTGAATTCATTAACGGGCTATTTGAAGTTAACGAATTCACTGAAGAACTATTTGAAGAGTTAGATAATTCCCTGAAGCACTATTTGATGTGGTACCTAATTCATTGAAGGACTATTTGAAGCGCTACTAAATTTAATGAATATCTACTTGAATAGTTGAATATGTAATTTATTGGGGCTATTTGCAGAGGTGCTGAACTCACTGAAAAGCTATTTGAAGAGTTACTGAATTCACTGGAGATATTTGAGGAGTTAGAGTTTGTAATGAAAAGCAGTTTGAAGAGTTACTGAATACACTAAATAATTATTTAAAGAGTTAGTTAATTGGTTGAAGAACTATTTGAAGAGGTAGTGAATTCACTGATGAAACATACGAATTATTTTTTCAAGACATCTGGCGACTCACTACTAGGGCATAAGTCATCGTAATCACGCTACAGCCTAATACTAAGCTAGATTAGTAAACAAAAAAGCACAAAATCAAACAACAAGCGCAACAAAAAACAAAACAAAAGCAAAAAAACGAGCAAAAATACCTCAAAATAACAAGAAAAAGGAAACACGCTACGGCTTCGGGGGAGGGGGGGCTCCAAGAAGTTAGATAGACTGCGAGTGTGTGTACACGAACCCGTCCCGAGTACAATGGCCAAACTGTAGCTACCTCACTCGTCCCGATACATGGAAAGATAAGGTGCGCGAAGATCACCTAGACTGGAACATTCAACAACGCATTCGGGGGATGGATGTCGAGATTATCTTCTGCTGGGTTCCTGGACATGTAGGAATTGCGGGGAATGAGGGCGCCAAAGAGTCCGCGAGGACTGGGTGACCAGACCAGCGCTTGGCTCTTCCTCATACAGACTATATGGCAGGAATCAAGACATTCTTTTGGCTGTTTGGCTAAGAAGATTCCTGCTATATAGTCTGTGTGAGGAAGAGCTAAGCGCTGGTCTGGTCACCCAGTCCTCGCGGACTCTTTGGCGCGCTTATTTCCGGCAATAACTACATGTCCAGAATCCCAGCAGAAGATAATCTTGACATCCATCCGGCTTGCATTGACCGTGGCGTCACTGATGCCGCGAACAAGGGAGTATAGAGATTCCAATGCGTCGAGAGTTCTGAAGGCTATTTGTGAGTCGTGTAGATCACAATCTGGTCTCCAAACCGCCGGGCACGACGCGTTATCCCCCTTACCGAACGGTGAATTGCAACCAACTCGGTAGTGAAGACAGACGCAGAGCCTGGTAGAGCCCCGTGATGCATTCAAAGAGTAGTATAACTAAGAAGAATGCGACCGTTCAAAGACAACAAAATCCACTCGGGGGAAGTATTATTCCCATAATATATTAAAAGGGCAAATGGCACGCTATACGAGTATGTGGAGGTTATGATGACAACGCTCCCATACCGTGACTTCATCGAAATTCACAGACCTGTATCAGTTACGATCTGACATCTTGTGACTCAGTCTAAACAATGCCTATCCTGTTGATTGCAAAGCGACTTGATTTATCTGAATTAGAACGGGACACAATAGTGAGGGCAGAGGATGGCACATGCCATCCCAAAGATGTATGGTGTCACGTATGCTCCGAGAATACCTCATGGAAGGCATTAGCGGCTACCGTCGGTAGTGCAGTAGCCAACTACGGGTGCTTAATTGACGCGTCCAGCTTCGTCTGGTCAGAGTTAGATATGGCTCAAATCGTATCTACATTCGAACCTAGAGTTACCGGATGGATATCAATCAAGTCAGTGTCGCATTCCTTACCTTCCACAGCACTGGACACAGCACCGAATCTTGGCTCGTGACGTGGCTAATTGCGCAACGGTAGACTGAAAATAGCGACCAGGCTTATTCATACCCAAGAACCGGGACCAACCAATATCAGGGAGTTGTGGACATCTATCGAGGCAGCATGGGTCAACATTTCTCCACAGCTATTGCATCTACGTTTGGAATCAATGCCACGTCCCGATGCTGAGCTTAGCTAGAGTAGATGGGGTTCTACACGATACTTAGTCCCTATCGCAAGACTTTTGAAACTTCAGTGTAAATCTAGTAATGTCCATTTGAGTGATTCTTGAAATCAGAGCGCACAAATTCGTTTGTTGCTTATCTTTTTATGTTGATAAAGCAAGTGGGGTCTTTTCAAAAATGAATCTCTAGCGTACTGGTTGACGTGCTGGATTTTAAAACAACAGTCGCCTGGTTTGATTCTCGACGCGGAAAATAAAAAGCCAGTGTTGACTACTTTCGCTGATGACCCCTAGCTAACGACCCACATTGGACCAATATGGTAGCTTATGCTTTCCCCCCAAATTCTCCTGATGAAATAAATATAGAAAGATGATAAAGTGCTTCTCTTGGCAGTGGAGGAAAATACTTGAAATGATGATGATGATTAGCATAGTAAACGGCAAATTTCATCACTCCCTTAGTGTATCTTCGAAAGTCCCAATTAAACCCAAACAAAACCGGGCTTCCTGCTAGTAGACTATTATTTTAACCCGTTCTCTCACATCAGATGCCGCTATTTTTATTTTTTTTACACAATAGCAATTTTCTTAACTTCACAAAAACAATTTTTCTAACTTCATCCGTCATCGTAGACCACTTTCCCACATTTGAACAGTGCTCATCAACGCTACTAAAAACACTCTTTTCATCCCTTTGTGCCATATTAAGCACATAACTACCTATACTTTAAGTAAATATAAGAGTGCATCAAGAGTAGGAAGAAAGATTGGATTATTGTGCAATGACCCGGAAAAACCTCCAAAGATTCGAGGCTAACTCAATTAAAGAGCCAGGTTAAATAGCATAATTTTCTGAGTTAAATTAAAGAGTCAAGTTATACGGATAATTTAAATGGAAATATTACAGCGCTACTTTAACAACTAGTTTAAAGGGCCAGATTATAGAGTTAATTTAATGAGCTAACTAATTTAGAGGCTGAAGCCCTCCAGAAAACTGCCTTAATTCTCCTCTTATGTTTTCTGACTAATACTTAGCACATAGTGACGAAAACAGATAAGGGAAAATTAAGAAGAATAGAAAGGTATCAAGTAAAGATAGTCTCTCCTAAGACAAAAAGGAGGGATTAATTTTACTTGGTTAATTGTGGGAGGGATAACCTTTAGTTGGTTAATGGGAGGTATACAAGGTTATGACATTGTCATTTTGAAGCTAATGGAATAAACATAAACTAAGAATTAAACGCATGCGAGGATGTAAGAGAGAAATGCTAAACTCTTATCTACAGGAATTTATGTGGCTTGAAAGACATAAATATAATGTTTTCAATGATTTTGGCGATACGATTGCCAGCCAATACAGTTTTAATTAAGTTATTTTAATTTAATTTCTAGAGTTTCACAAAGTTTACAATTTTTGATTGTTTTAAAATAAATTTTCTAACAAATATATTACAAAATAAAATTTTTAAGTTATTTTTTTTATTTTATCCTTGAGAAGGATTAGCTTTACTAATGTAACTTTGAGAGGGATGATCTTTACTTGGTAAAATGCGAGGGACTATCTTTACTTGACCTATAGAAAGAACACAAGAAAAATATAAAGAGAAGAAGCATGATAAATAGAAAGAACAATTATATAAAGGCAATTAGAATGAACATGAATAGTATTTAGCATTAAGGTGGAGAGGCTACACAACAAAACTTGCGCCCAAATAATGAAATTGAGAGGGCAATTATAAGCTCAAAAAGAAGGGACGTATCAGGAGCAGATGAACTATGATGTACGAATTTTAAAGTCCTTGCAGTAAAAAAGAAAAAAATATGTAAAACTGAGTGATAACAAGGTTCACTTACAATAATTATAATAATAATAATAGGTATTTATAATGTGCCCTTCAGGGCTGTTCGCCGTCCCAGAGCGTAGGTTGTGTAGCGAGTGTAGAGAAAGTTTACAGAGGAGAGAAGGCAATTTCCGAAGAGATTAGTCTTCAGGAGACGTTTAAATGTAGCAAGGGAGGGAGAGGATCGGACTTCGGCAGGAAGAGCATTCTAGAGTCTAGGAGCACAAACTGAGAAGGAACGGTCTCCCATCGAGCAGAGGACGGAACGGGAAGTGTTCAGGAGGGGAGCGAGGTTAGACGGCAGTGCCCGAGGAGTTTGACAACAGGAGAGGGCAGACAAGCGATAAAGTGGAGCTCGAAGCTTAGGGCCTTGTAGGCGATGATAAGAATTCTATAGTGGGTACGGAAGCGAATAGGTAACCAGTGTAGCTCTTGTAACAGAGACATCGAAGGAGAGAACCGGGGGCGGCGAAGAAGAAGCCGGATAGCATAGTTTTCAACTAGTTGTAGGGGGCGAAGTGTCAAAGAAGGGAAATTCACTAGAAGAGAATTGCAGTAGTCTAAGCATGAGGTGACAAAGGCATGAATAACAGTCTCAAGGCATTGTCGATCAAAATGGGATCGAACACGTGACAAGTTGCGGAGGAAAGCGAGGCAAGACTTACAGATACGATGGATGTGCGATTTAAACGAGAGTTGCTCGTCGAAAATAACACCAAGATTACTGACGGTATCAGAGAAGGCGACATTGGTTTACTAAAGTTTAAGGGAAGAGAAGAGAGCTTTAGATTTCCACCATCCAAGCGGCACCAACAAGGAAAACTTCAGTTTTATCGTGGTTAAGATTGAGAGAGTTGGCAGACAACCATTCGTTTATGGAGGTGCAGGCTGAAAGGAGCTTGGTAATTGATTAATAGAAGGACACAGGGGATGAGGAAAGATATATCTTAGTATCATTAGCATAGAGGTGGAAGGACAGGCCCAAATCGCGAAGAAGGGAGCCAAGAGGGGTTAAGTAAATGAGAAAGAGGAAGGGACCAAGAACCGAGCCCTGAGGCACCCCGAAATGAATGGGCGCGGGCTCGGAAGAGAGTTATCGAGCGCAACTGACTGACTGCGGGAGAAGAGGTATGAGCGGAACCATTGAGTCATATTTGAAGGAAGAAGGAACCACCCCTGTGGCAAGTAAAGTGTTAAAGAGATGAAGAATCAGTGGGAGGACAGCAGAGAAAATTTGGTGGAGGAGTTTGGGTGAAAAGACTTCCTTAGGGAATCCAGATTTGTTAGAGCGTGAGATCAGGGCAGTTACTTCCTCAAAGGATGCCCGAGTGAGGATGTTAAGCGGCAATGGAGTATGGTCGGGGGAAACAGCATGGGATTGTTTAGACAACTGGGGGAGTACGGCGTGAAGGTTAATAACTTTATCAGAGAAAAATTTAGAAATGCAGGAAGGGTTGATAGGGGGAGAGTTGGGGGAAATAGGGCTAGGCGAAGAAAGACGAGAGAGGAAACGAAAGATAGTTCGAAAGTCATTCTTGCTCTCAGACAAAGTTTGCGTGAATGAATCTCGCACGCTGGTTTTAATTTGGAAGAATAAGTCAAAGTAGCAAGGCGATAGGCAAGTGAGAGGGAGGTTGTATCCTGCCAACGGGAGCGTGCATTACGAAGGGCTCGTTCATGACCACGTAAGGAACTTCTTGGACAAACAATAGGAAGAAAAGTTGGCTAAATTCAAGTAACAGAAATAGTGTACAAGAGCAAGAAAGCCAAAATTTGCAATATCAAGGCTCATCACCTTGAATCCGGTATTCGAAAAAGTGTATTAACAACCTGTAGGAACATGAACAACGAAAGCAGATACTGTAAATTAGTGAACCCTTTCTTGGCGTTCTAACCCCCCTACCAATTAGGGGAAGGGATTAAGCAACTGTTATTACAGTAACGCATCCACCCTTTAGTACCATTTCTTTCTTTTTTACTTGTGTAAGACCCATGAAAGATTGTACTGGATGACAGCATATTCGTAGTTAAAAAAATCCGGAAGAAAATAGCAGACAGGATTCATCAGTGGGAAATATAATTTTATGTGGTAAAATATAGGAATCAACTGGAATACAGGCCCCCCCCCCTAAAAAAAATGTTTTTACTTCTGTCATGGGTGAATTTGGTTGATGCAAGAGTGTTAGAGGTCGATTAGTAAAGATAATAACAATGTAGGAAGAAGCCCATCGAGAAAAGCTCAGAGGCAGAGAACATCTTAAAGATTTGTTAACATTAATGTGATTGTAGGGGAATCGTCACTTTCCCTCCCCCTTCCCCCGTTCACTCTTGGTGCAGTCACAAGGCAGTTACCGCAAAAGCATTCGCCCCAGGCATCGGTGGGCCAAGAGCGTGACCACAGCGTCATTCAACTCGGTGCCATGAAAGACCTAGAGGTCAAAATGTAAGATCTCCCCCAGGAGAGTGAGATCCAGTTTCACGTTAAATAAGAAATTGGAGACGTGTTTCTTCCAATCTCGAAGGCTTACGAGGAGCCAATGTTTGACTTCGTGGGAAAAACCGTTAGGAAAAAAACCTCTCCTGGGGCCGTCCTCAAGCCCCTCCCCCCCTTACCACTCCCCCAGTGGGGTGACGAGGTATAAATGAGGAACTCTAAGGAAAATCGAGGTAGTATACGTTAGTCTCTAGGTGACGAAGTTCTTCGGATCAAACCAAACTACCAACACTGGAGAGGTAGAGTACTTGGCTCGCCAGACCAAGAAGTACCCTGCAAGAGAGGCAGGGCTACCTACCTTAAGTGGCTAAGAAGAAGCTCATTCTCGAGCTAAGTCCCTGGTTATCAAACCAAACGATAAGTTAACTTTGGTTAGTTCAACTTACTCTCTCCAGAGAGACTCCACATATCCTGGTGCACCTTAAACACCAGGGGTATTCCTCGTCCTTGAGGAAGAAGGAAAATAAGAAGGAAAAGACTCCCCCTCGAGCCCGCTACTCGGTGGCCACACCGAACTTTAAGTAACTTATTCTCGCCAGATAAACACCCCTCCGTTATCCTCGCCCTTGAAGAAGACCCTTTCCGAGTTCAGTCTTCGTCCATGAGGAAATAAGTAACGAAGGAGAAAAGCTCTTCCTCGAGCTCGTTTCTTGGTGGTCACACCGCACTCCAAGTTAACTTGATTTAAGAACCAAGTTCGACTCACTCTCGCCAGAGAGACCACAACTGCCTAAGTATTGCATAACACACCGTATTTGTTCTCGTCCTTGAAGAACCCCCCTCTCCTATTCCCCCGGAAGAACGTGTGGACCTCCTAGCTGCTACACTCGCCAAAACGACCGTGTAATTCCGCCCATCTACATCTGGACAGACGGCACACTAATAACATTTCTGAGGCCTTTAAACTCCAGATGAATCCGTAAGCCTAATTCTTATATTATTGTTGTGTGTAGAGAAATTAACCAATTTTTGTGGGTAAACTAATTTAATTAATTCTTGTTTAGGATAATATTCAGAGTATTGCTGTAATTAATGTTTAGATGTTGTGTATTCAATGGTTAAAGTTAAGATATAAGTTTATTTTGCGTTTCTCTCGATATCCTTACGTGTTTTGGAACGGCTCTGTTCGTTAAGATATTCAGATATCTATATATATTAGACACTCTTAGCACTCTTAGAATAGAACAAAAAGGGGGGAATTCTACTACATAAATAAAAGTGGTGTCAGGTTTGTAGGTTGTTATTTGAAAGAACCCAGCAGTATCTAATTAAGCAAGAGCCAACACGTAAAGGAATATCATATCAGGAATGAGAGAATAACTGACGAGAGGAAAATTGGTAGAGTTAGGGGTGGTAACAATCGGAAGGTAATTGGTAGGCCAAGTGGTAAATTTGTTGTCGGGAGTGGTATTTCAATCAGCATATTACTGGAATTAAGGGTAAGTTATGCTGAGCGCTACCTGGTGAGTGTTGGCATAATTACTTCAGAATATAGTAAGGAAAATTCGACGGACCAACACAAAATGGATCCGGTCAAAAGATTCAGCCTACAAGCCCAAATTCTTGGATTTGAAGGCGAGGATATGGATGCCTACATCCTTGAAGAAATGAGAATACAAAGAGAATAAGAAGAAGAAATAATAGAGTTTGATAGAAAGAGGGAAAATATAAAAAGAGAGGATAAAAGAAAACGGGAAGCAATGGAAATATGGATGAACCGAAAAAGGGAAGAAGCCCGAACACAGCGGAAAATAGAAATAGAGGAAAGAAGATTCTCAAGAGGAAGTAAGACAAACGAAAGAATAAGACAGTTGAAAAGAGAAGCACAAGAATTCGGAATAAGGATAGAAAGGGTAGATGAGGAAAGGAGAATAAAAATAAAACGAGAAGATGATGAAAGAAAAATGAAGATAAACCTGGAAGATGAAGAAAGAAGAACCCGACGGGAAAATGAAATAGCGAAAGCAGAAAAAGAAGCCGAGGAAAGGAGAATCAGGAGGGAAAAAGAACGTGCTCAAGCTGAAAGAGAAGAGAGAGAAGAAAAGGAAAGATTGCTCGCACTCGAAAGAGCACCTATCGAGAATCTGATAGAGGCCGAGGAAGTGGGAGCTCGGCCTGGATCTAAGAAAGGACCATCGAGGGAAACCCAGCCAAATGGAGTAACGAGGGAAAAAGTAGAAAGTAGGAATGAGGTACCAGCAGGAGTACCTAAGGAAGAACCTACGAGGAGAACCCAGCCAAATGGGGTTATCAGGGAGGAAGTAGAAAGTAGGGTAGAGGTACGAGCAGGTGTACCTGAGGAACTACCTACTAAGAGAAGTGAGTCAAATGAGTTGACAAAGAAGGAGGAAAGAGGTGCTATTGCGATACACCCAGGTAAGACTAGTCAAATGGTAGACGCGGATGAGTATCCCTTACCCCTAGTAGTCTCCTCCCCGAACAGAACGTCCACGGGTTATCGCTAAATCGCTAAGTCGTAGTGTGCGCCACGCCCATTAACGACCTCGCAGGAAAAAGTTTTCTCGATCCCCAAAGAACGAACCCAGACACGATCTTCCCGTGTACCGGCTTAAAGGAGAGCTATGGGACCTACGCTCCCATCAATTATGCCCCGCTGCAACAGGCCGCTCTAGCCATAATGTTCAATTTAAAGGTAGTCAAGTACCATAAGAAGGGTATTCGAGTAGGTTGAAATACCACTACCATTTAGTAACATAATGGGGTAGACTCAATAACCCGAACGGCCGACTCAGGCGCGGTAAAGGATTGGTATTAGAGCACCATTATAGTATTAGCTACATCAAAGGAGCCGGTAAAGTACAGCTGCTCTATAGGCGGAGACGAAATACCATTGAGGGTTATTTCAGTACCTAATGAGCGTGAAACCATGTTTTCATTTGTTGAACGTGTTAAAATTTATCGATAGGATTTAAGTTCTCAAAAACTTAGAAATGTAAGGAAGTAGCTTGTTTAGTTGTTTTTTTTTGTGGGTAATCGACGAATTAAGGTTTTGTAAAATTTATGTAAAATTGTATTGCGAGTAGGTCTAGTTCAAAACATTGCCTGTGTAAACGCGCACGAAGGCGCTCATGTGTAAGGAAACTTAATGTAAGAGAGGGCTCAAAGAAATACAACTTTGCTAATCTCGACTAGGTTGAGTAAGTTGTTTTGAGTTCCCGGAAGTCCCCCCCCCATCAAGTTCTTCGATGGGAGGTGTTGTAGGGGAATCGTCACTTTCCCTCCCCCTCCCCCCGTTCACTCTTGGTGCAGTCACAAGGCGGTTACCTCAAAGGCATCCACCCCAGGCATCAGTGGGCCAAGAGCGTGACCACAGCGTCACTCAACTCGGTGCCATGAAAGACCTAGAGATCGAAATGTAAGATCTCCCCCAGGAGAGTGAGATCCAGTTTCACGTCAAATAAGATATTGGAGACGTGTTTCTCCCAATCTCGAAGGCTAACGAGGAGCCAATGTTTGACTTCGTGGGAAAAACCGTTAGGAAAAAAACCTCTCCTAAGGCCGTCCTCAAGCCCCTCCCCCCCTTACCACTCCCCAAGTGGGGTGACGAGGTATAAATGAGGAACTCTGAGAAAAATCGAGGTAGTATACGTCAGTCTCTATGTGACGAAATCTTCGGATCAAACCGAACTACCGAGACTGGAGAGGTAGAGTACTTGGCTCGCCAGACCAAGAAGTACCCCTCAAGAGAGGCAGGGCTACCTACCTTAAGTCGATAAGAAGAAGCTCATCCTTGAGCTAAGTCCCTGGTTATCAAACCAAACGATAAGTTAACTTTGGTTAGTTCAACCTACTCTCGTCAGAGAGACTCTACATATCCTGGTGCACCTTAAACACCAGGGGTATTCCTCGTCCTTGAAGAATTAAGAAAGGAAGAAGGAAAAGACTCCCCCTCGAGCCCGTTACTCGGTGGCCACACCAAACTTTAAGTAACTTATTCTCGCCAGAGAAACCCCCACCCCGTTATCCTCGCCCTTAAAGAAGACCCTTCCCGAGTTCAGTCCTCGTCCATGAGGAAATAAGTAACGAAGGAGAAAAGCTCCTCCTCGAGCTCGTTACTCGGTGGTCACACCGCCCTCCATGTTAACTTGATTTAAGAACCAAGTTCGACTCACTCTCGCCAGAGAGACCACAACTGCCTAGGTGTTGCATAACACACCGTATTTGTTCTCGTCCTTGAAGAACCCCCCCCTCCCATTCCCCCGGAAGAACGTGTGGACCTCCTAGCTGCTACACTCGCCAAAACGACCGTGTAATTTCGCCCATCTACATCTGGACAGACGGCACGCGAATAACAGTTCTGAGGCCTTTAAACTCCAGATGAATCCGTAAGCCTAATTCTTATATTATTGTTGTGTGTAGAGAAATTAACCAATTTTTGTGGGTAAACTAATTTAATTAATTCTTGTTTAGGATAATATTCAGAGTATTGCTGTAATTAATGTTTAGATGTTGTGTATTCAATGGTTAAAGTTAAGATATAAGTTTATTTTGGGATTATTTTGCGTTTCTCTCGATATCCTTACGTGTTTCGGAACGGCTCTGTTCGTTAAGATATTCAGATATCAATATATATTAGACACTCTTAGCACTCTTAGAATAAAACCAAAAAACAGGGGGTATTCTACGACAGTGATGATTGGTGCAGTGTGAGAGTTTTGGGGAAAGAATTAATTCAAAAGAGGCAGAAGGGCAAGGAGATTTAACAGATGGTTGTCGCACTTCGCCAAAGACATTAGTCGTCAGCCTGAGACGGGCCTGATGGATTGAATCCACTATTGAAAATACACGTCACCATGCAGAGAAGTAAACTTTGCATACGTAGTTAGGTTTTTAGAAAACAAAAGAATGTTAGAACAGAAACAAACTAGTTAGACCTATGTAGAAGTACCCTACGTGCTGGACAGCACATAATGTAGAATCTTTGTGTCACTGGTTCAACAGAGGATAAGGCTGTTAATGTAGGCCGACAAGGTACGCCGTCGGTTGAATTCATGATCAAGGAATCAGTGCGATTTAGACTACTTCTAGGCCGGCCCCATTTAGGAACATTTTCGAGTATGATTGATTCCCAAGACGATAGAAGTCCATGACCTTGGTTATGGTAATAGAAAACTAAACTCGTGCTTTATGGAATAATAATGGGCGTGGGTAAGAGCCTGTAGAAACCGAAGTTCTATGGTAGACATCTGAACTGTACCCCCCAAAAAATAAAAAAGCGTTCGTTAACATAATATGTGGCAAGATGATTTTCCGGCAAAAGGCTGATGCTGAAGACATTTAATGCGGGAGATCTTCCTCGTCCCCGTAGAGAAGAGGATGAAGGTTTTCATGATACTTCCTCAAATCTAAAAATATCGTTGCGAGATGCTGCCTACCATGCTCTGGTAAGGAAAGGTGACCTTCGCTGTTTACCAATTTATCCCCTAACTTAAATAAGGAAAAAAGTTAAATAAATTGCAACGAAATAAGCCGAAGTAGAATTATTTATCCCTTGTTTCCGAGAAGCAAATACAGTAGCCATTCGCCAGAAATCCCACAGATCCGCTACCATCAGATTATGTTAAGCAAAGCTATCCTAAATCCCAAGTTAGAGATATCGTGCTGAATAAGATCGGGCGAAGATGAGTCAGATTAAGGTGTTATCTTGCTCCTATAAAATAAGGAAAATTAGTAAATTAAAAGAGATCGAGTTTCAAATTTCTAAAGGATAAGAAGCTAAAAACCTTTGTCATCTTTCTTGTTTGTCCATCCTTCTCCCGATCTTGTGAAAATCTTTAGAGTCATCATTTTGCGCACATTTCTGGGGTTGTTTGAAAATAGCAACCCGTCTCAGGCAAGTCGAAGTTTCCATTTTTGCAATGGAAATGCCCTAGCTTTCATCACTTCAGTACTCCTATTTCATTTGTGCTTCAAGCTCTTTGAATATGTAGCAAAAAAGAAAAGGAAATATTTATTTCACTTTCATCAAATGACTTCAAATTCAAACTTTAGATCCATAAAATTTGCGTCCTTTTTTGTCATTACTTTTTTCTCATTTTGGCGCATAAGTTTTTTAATATAAAAGGATTTTAGTATACATGCCACACATATAATATCTTACTTAGGTGATGTGAAAATTCATGAGATTTGGTCCCATGTAGATAATTCTTGTTTTATGAGACATGGAAAAAATTACCTTTAATTCTTTATGATATTAAGCCTCTTAGGAATTTACAAGAAATGAAAAGCCTTTTGAAAGTTGATTCTTAGCGATCCTTAAGCAGCTTAAAAGAAAGGATAATTTTAAAACGAAATTAGATACCGCAAACTTTACAATTAAAACCTCTAAGAGAACCGAACAGTTTCCATGCTAATTCTTTTATTGAATATTTATGCATAGGATAAGGAATATGAAATGTGCTTAATTTTTAAATCTTAGTTAATGTGCCTCAAATATATTCCGCATTGATATTACAGCTTCCTTTATCGGGCATTTGATCCGTACATAGGGGTATTCATCTTCATAGCTTACTCGATTGAATCGAGTGGATGTTGGTTGAATCAATTAAAAATTGGATGATATTAACAGAAGGGACATCTACTTCCAAGGTGGTCCCAATTTGGTGTATGAGTTTAAAAGGAGGCAATGAAGAAAGAATTTTATTTATATCAGATTCATATTTTATCTAATGTTATTTGATAATATTTATTTTTTATTATTGAAAGGGAGAAGCAGCCTGTAAAATGAAACCGAGTAGTCAGATGGGATAAAAACAAAAACAAAAAGAACAACTAGGGATTTTTGGCCTTGAATAAAAAGAATCTATGAGTAGAGAGACTGATTTTTGAAAAAGAAAATGAAGAGAAAGTAAAAAATGTCAAAAGTCAAGTATGACTGGTCATACCAGAGAAATTTTGAACTATGGCATAATTCGAAAAAAAAGAATTAAAAATTTAAAAAATGAAATTGATTTGTCTTAACGACTAAAACATAGATAAGAGAAAGGGCGAAAATAAAAGGAATGTTTCTTCCATAATTTATGCATAGGTGATACTTTTTCACCAAGCAAGGACAACAAAATTATGTAAATGTGAAACTAACAGCCGTATGCTAAAATAAATGTGAAATGCACATTTGAGCAAAAAGCCTATTTTTTTATATATATATATTTTACATTTTAGCCTTTTGCATATAATGGCCGTTATAAATAATTGTGAAGCTACACTAATTCTGATAAAAGTGCATTTCCCATTTTTCTTACCATATGGCCGTTAGTGTGTAAAATTTTGCTTACCACTTTGTTGACCTTTTAGAAATTGACTCAAAAGCCCTCTTAATTTTCCATTAATGTTCGACAATTGTTAGTTAAAGTTTGGAAAAGATTTAAAGAAACAATGCTAAAAGTTTATTTATGGAGTATATCGAAGTGTAGTAGTATATAAAAACATTAACATGGTTTATGAGGATGAAAAAGGGCCAGTGTGCAACGAATAGCAATAACTCTTTTAGTTTTAGGAGTTACTAGGTTGCGGTTTGTAGATGGAGGAGAGGGAACGACCGTGTTAGAGTAAACGGATTAGAGAAAGAAGTAACTCACAAAATCAGAACTGAAGGGAAAATCGTATATCTGATGTAAGCCGGCAGGATTTTCCAAGAAATCGTATTATGTGTTGTGAGCCACCGAGGGGTCGTATATTTAGTGCCTCCTGGCAGTGTTTCTTCAGAAATTATATAATGTGAGCCGGCAGGGTTTGCCAGGGATTCAAATATCTCATGTGAGCCGGCAGGGTTTGCCAGGGATTCAAATATCTCATGTGAGCCGGCAGGGTTTGCCAGGGATTCAAATATCTCATGTGAGCCGGCAGGGTTTGCCAGGGATTCAAATATCTCATGTGAGCCGGCAGGGTTTGCCAGGGATTCAAATATCTCATGTGAGCCGGCAGGGTTTGCCAGGGATTCAAATATCTCATGTGAGCCGGCAGGGTTTGTTCAGAAATTGTATATCTTCTGTGACCCGTCAGGGTTAGCCCATAAATCGTATATTTAATGTGAGCCGGCAACGTTTGCCCAGAAAAAGCGTATATGATATGAGTCGAAAAGATTTGCTAGTAATCGTAGTATCTGTTGTTAGCCGGTATGGTTTGTCAGGAAATAGTATATACTAGCAAAAATACCCAGCGTTGTCCGGGCGTAAAAAACTATCTTGAACAAATTAAATCCACAGCTTGAGTCAAATTACGCAATTAAAAGTTGGTAGATATAAGAATGTAAGGTTAATTTTAATTATGAGTAATGGAGTAGTGTATTATGAAAGAGTAACAGAGAAAGACTTTCACATTACATTAGTGCGGCCGGGCGGGCAGGCAAACGTGAGTAGGTGGGTGGCAGCCACAGAAAGTAAAGCGAGTTTTAAATCAATATCTAAATTATTTGAGTTTCGGGTATGCTGATAATTAATAGGTACTATAGCGTTTTTTAACCATTGCAGCAGTCGAATAATTGGTCTGGCAAACCTTAATTTTTTCATGGGCAATGTTGAAGTTTGAATTGCAACTCATAGCCACCATTACTTGTCCCCCCAAACCTAGAAAGGCTAAAATTTCGAACCTAACCTAACAGCCAGGTGGTTACTCCTCGGGTCAAGTTACTAACAATGGTCACCTCTGTCGGCCTTCAAAGTCGCTCTAAGTGGCCTCCTATAGCAGTCATACATACATACATACATCCTTTTGGAAATCTATATTAGATAATATGAGTGCGCAGGGTTAGCTCGGAAATTATATAGTTTATGTCAACCGGCAGTGTTTGTCCATAAATCGGTTATTTAATGTGAGCCCTCTGTGTTTGCCTCAAAATCCTATATCTGTTATAAACCGGTAAGGTTTGCTAAAAAATCGTATATCTGATATGGGTGGGTAATGTTGATCAGAAATCATATATTTGATTTGAGTCAAGAGGGTTTTCACAGCAATCGTATTATATGTTGTGAACCGGCAAACTTGGTCAAGAAATTGTATATCTGATTTGAGCCTGTAAGGTTTGCCTAGAAATCGTATATCTGATTTTTACCCGGATAAATTTGTTTAAAAATCGTATGTATGTGAACCGATAGAGTTTGCTAAGAAATCCTGCCCTTTTAATCTAAGGAAGTGTTTACCCTAGTTGCGGCATGGCAACCTGAGGGCGGAGTGAAAGGAATAACAACGGGAAGTAATCTTTCTTCTTTCTCCGTTCTATCTCGAAAACATTTGTGGTCCTAGAGTGCTTGTGTAAGATTTTCAGCAACATATTTCGTTTAGTGCTTTCCAATTAGAAGTTTGCAGTTGAATGAGTTGGATGGGTGTTCAAGACAGTGATAGCTATCAGTTAGGTGGATAACAGAAGGTAAGAAGTAGATGAGGATAGTAAATAACGCTCAGTAATAACAAATATCACACACCAGAACAATATATGCAAACCCTTTAGGATCTAGAAAACTACATAGCGCTAAATCACTTTTTCCCATTTTAAAGAACTACATTAGGGAAGAAAATTATTTTATTACATGGTTGTATATTAAGTAATTGCAAGTTCGCCTATCTTTATTTTTTTAATTTTTAATTGTTAATTTAAACTATGATTTCTGACAAAGGAATATAAGTAAACAATTCGAGTACTAAATCTCTTGAAGGTCACTTAGTGTTAAACTACCTAAATGTGATATACATACATTAAGTCGGAATTTTTTCAAACTATCCTTGTACCATATATGGCTGAATTCGCTTAAATTCAAAGCGACAAACTTTAGTGATAACAAACATTCAACCCTTTTTTTTATTGACGATTTTAATGTTAAAACCATTAAGCTAAATGAAGATGTGATAAATAATTTGGAATGAACGATTTGAAAGATAAGTGAGTTGACAAATTTCTACAAAACACGAATGGTGCCTCTTTAACACAGAATTACGAAGATTATTCGATTATTTGGAACTTATAAAGATCAGCAGCTCCCGAATCACCTTGTCAAGATTAATTGACCCCCCAAATACTATGGTAAAGATCAGAAACTCTGAAGTCACCTTGTAAAGATCACTAGACCCCAAAATGCCCTGTTAAAGATCAGCAACATTGGATTTCGAGCCGCGTGCACGCGACTAAAAATCTGATTATTATAGTATTTATTATGCAGTAAATCATCAATTATTTCTGAAAAATTACTACATATTTTAAATAATTTATTTTTCTAAAAAGGTGTTGAGTTGAGCGGAAACGAAGGTCATTCACAGCAATTTTTTGTTTCATTTTCACTACTCTCCTTTTGTCCTTTTTAATTTACCTTTTCATTCTTTTGTTTTTTAAGTGTGTAGGGCATGAATAAAAAACTTAAAGATTTAGTTGATAAGGAGAATTTAATCTTTCCCATGCTTTTATTTTAATAAGTTTTTTTAACAAAATAGTATCATATTTCCGATTATATTTCAAAATAAAATCAGCGCATAGAAAGATTAGTTAATTAAAAGCTCTAAAAGTTGATTGGAAAGGGTCGATGGCAAAATCGAATATGAGATGATGTTGGGGGGGGGGTCTTATTACCATTATGATTAGTGTCTATATCAAAGTCCAGACCTCTGAGGCTGCTTTTGTCGAATCTTCCTCAACTTTCCGATTTTTGTGTGATGGTGTCGTCTAATTCGAATCAATCAGTCGTACTTTTGAGTGCTCGATATTTTTTATATTAACTTTCAGTTTGGTGAAGTATTTTGTGGCTGTAAAATATTTAACTCAATGAATAACTCTAACCTTTTGATTGTTCAGACTCTAAAGAAGCATTAAAATGATTATTTTTGATGTTAACTTCAAAATTGAGATTAACATTCACAAAGAAACTCTAATAAGGAATCAATGTATAATAGTGATTTTTACAAAATGGATTAACTTTTGTACATAAAGTGACTGTCGGGATTTACGGCAGAGCATGGATATACGTTTGATTTGTACATGAGTTAATCCGTTCTACTTTTCTCTAAGAGTGTTCTAATTTAATTCTTTAACCAGGGAAGCTTTGTATTATGATATATCTATTGCCATTTGCTGCGTTAGAGGATCTAATTAAACAACTCCGACAGAATATATTTTTAATCACATAAAAGAACGAAATATTAAATCTTTAAATAGACTAATTCTATAGCAAGAGGGTATAATAAAAATTAACTCTACAATACATCTAATACACGAGATTTAAGCTCAATTAATGCTAGTTCTTAAGTCATTTGAAATTGAAATAGTCTGGTTACGACTACCATATTAAAATAGTTTTTTTTACGAATACACTTTTGCACGGAATTAGAAATAACAAAAACTGAATAAATTTTGTATTCGTTTTACCTTTAACTTGGAGTTTTTCGACAGTTGGGTGACCTTGAAAGTAAGCCTCCTCGCTGAGAAAGTTTGGGGCGAGTTGGACTGCAGACTTCCTCGCTGACGAAAGGCGAGCGTGGTGAGGTGATTCGGGAAAACAGCTGATGCTTCCTCGGGGTTAGTTGAGGCGATTGACGATGCTTCTCTCTCGACTTGAAGATGTAAGTGAGGGGATCTTGGATGAATGAAGGTTATCCCGATCCCTGTGTTACCAATTCTGGCTTCTCGACGATGAGACTTAACCAAGATGTGAATCTCTTCTCAAAGGGAAATTCACTTTTGTCTTCCTCATTGGTGAAGAGTATCTTTGCTTTCTTAGCAAACTGAGATACGTGGTTTTTTTCTGGATTAGAATAGTAGGAGAGTTAGTCTCGATACCACTGGTCTTCTCTTCTAAGCGACCAAAGGATCAGCCTCGGGAGGGTAAGTCCCGCTTGGTTTCAACTATCTTCTTTATTCCATGTTTGACTCAGGGACTCGTCTTCTTCTCTCGAAGGCTACACGACTTCTTCCCTAAATTTCTCAAGATCGAACTATATATACTTTGATTATCTCCTGCAGGGAAGTGAGACGAGGGAGTTTAGGAGTGCGAACCCTCACTAGCCCACAGTTAAACCCCTCTCCTAGAGAATAAATTGTCAACGCGGTGACACTTTGCCTCTTCAGGTTTACGCACAAAGAAGGTAAGATTTCGTCTATTTGGCAAAAAATAGACATAAACAATCAGGTGGAGCAGTGAGCCTGTACCTAGCTTTTCTGCCGAGGAAGCCTTAAGCAGCCAGATTTTCATCCTAAAGGCTCTCACACCCTCCTATGTTTATATTAACGGGCTACACCACCAGTCTCGTAAATTACGAAATCTGCTGACCGAAATCCTTCTTTGCAAGCGACTTCGAATGGTTTTGGGATAGCGGGGAAAGGTGGTGGGGGGAAGGAGTCTTGGCCTATGTGAAAGGTAACGGTTGACGCTGTATAAACAAACTAGCGTCTGCTTGTCCTCGTTATATTTATTCCTCTACAGTGACGCTCAACACAGTCTTTAGAAAATGGGTCTATATTCACCGGCAAAATATAGATCATAGGCATAAAGACCAATAAGCATTATTTTTAATTGTCAAATATTTAGACTACCCACTGAAAGGTTAAGTTATCATCTAGGTAATTATATACAAGAGAAATGGACCAATCAGCTGCTGTTTTCAATTCTCTATCTTGCAAAAAAGACAACGAAACGTGAAATTCTACTATACAAAGTGCCTCAGATATCTGAGGAAACCTATAATTTGAGAAAAAACAAAGATATTAAATTGAAAACAAAAAAACTCGATTTTAATACTGTCGTAGAATAGACTCTCGAAAATATACCATATATAACTATTCGTTGAGGTAACTATTCTTATATTTCGAGTGCGTGGTTATCTGATTGACCGATGTTATTTATCTTTAATATGCTTAAGAAGTGGAACTGAGCTCAAGGATAATAATATGGCTATCATTAATAAAATAGAGTTTTATTAATTAAACTATCAACAACACACAAAACTGAAAATGTTTACATAAACGGAGAATGGAAAGGGTCGTGGGAAATATCTGACTAATCCAAGGATTAAGATTAGGAGAGATTTAAAAAGGTAAACAAATAAAAATTAAAGGGATGGGATGGATCGCTAAACCATTTAAAGCACAGGGTAGGGTTGACGAAAGGTTAGATACTCAAAGGTAATGCTCAGCTTACGTAATTACAAGTTGTTGTGCAGAGGAAGGCGACGCGAAGGAATCTTCGGTCCGCTGGCGAGTTCCAGCCGAAGGGAGGGGGGGAGGGATTAAATTATCCTGACGTGACGTCTTGGGAATGAGAGCCGTTTCTTGACGAACGGGCTTGAAGAACAATGGCTGTTCTAACGTTGTTGTCTTCTGAACAACAGGGGGGGGGTGAGAACCGTCTCTTGTCTACGGGCTCAAAGAACAATGGCTGTTCTAACGTTGTTCTCTTTCTGAACAATAAGGGGGGAGGGTGAGAACCGTCTCTTGTCACTGGGCTCAAAAAACAATGGCTGTTCTAACGTTGTTCTCTTTCTGAACAACAGGGGGGGAAAGGGTGAGAACCGTTTCTTGTCAACGGGCTCAAAGAACAATGGCTGTTCTAACGTTGTTCTCTTTCTGAACAACAGGGGGGCTTTGTGAACTTGGCGTCTTAAAGGCTCGAACCTTGGCACTCAAGGGATATTGTCCTCTTCTGGACAAAAATAGTAGATCTCGAGGTAGAGGGCCCCTGGTGCACAAGGTGAGATCAAATCGGCGTGATGTCTCGTGAAGATAATCTGGATCTTATCTAATCGGTAAAGTTTCCATATAAATAGTCGGAGCCATCCCCTTGGCGTAGGGGACAATGCAGTTGGGGCTTCGAGGGACTGCCCCAGCCGCGCCTTGGAACATACCTTATCTGCCCATAAGCCTAACTCAATCTGGCGAGATCGACGCATGGGGCGAAAAGGGGAGGGGGGGGATGAACCTCCTTGGTTAAATATTGACTCAGGTGGCGATAAGGCGCCCGGATTCGACGCGAAGATGCACGTGGGTAGCAACGTGTTTCTAAACAACATGTGATAGCGGTTGAATATAAGCGGCCTCAGACCGTTCTCTCACAAATACCTTGGCATGATAAAAGTTTTGCTTAAACGACTACTATGGTGGCTTCCGGAGCGATTACATACCTGAATAAGGTAATATTCATTCATGTTAGCCATAAAGTATCCGATGGTAGCCATGAACTCGTCATTGGTATTGTGAATTCCCTGGCTGGTATCTCACAAATGATGCCCCAGCCTTGTCAAATACTAGGGGATACATGATCTGGAACATTATTGGCCAAACAGCTCTTGATCATGTCGGCATTTAGGTGGGACTAGAGTCCTGCTTGAAAACTTGGAAATTAAAAAGGGCTCGCTAGAGCCATGATAGACTTGCTGCTGGCTGTGGTTATCGTTAATCTTGTTCTAGAACTGCTTGATGAACTCGGTCGTTATGAAAATATCTGACCAGTAAGAATGATTCTTTCCCCTGTAGAAAGATGATTCATCCATCACCTTAGAACATTTCTCAACTTGAACATGAAAAACATGGCCATGGTCAAAAAGGTGCCAATTTCCCAACACTGTGTGTGGTTGGCAGTCTAAGCGATGAAAACACCTTCGAAAATAACAAGAGTAAATTCAGTTCTTGTCCTCAAGCCAGTATTATGGGTACAGTTGAACGATGAATTTAAAATAACGTCGTTTCAGCCACTGCAAAATTGTACTTGCAATTTTAATGTACGTACCTGTCCTTTCAAATATTTGTATAGTGAGTTTCAGAATAGAAAAACGACAAACCACTGCTCTCCAAAATTTCTTTGGATGCCTTATGCGGATGAAGTCTTTTTGGGGGGGTTTGGGAGAATGGTGTGGGTCTCAAAGTTTTTAATACATATCAGCTCTCTTCACCCTACGGTAAAATTCAAGGATGAAAACGAGTAAAGAAACTTCTTTTCCTGATCCAAAGTAATCCAAACAGTTGACAGAATACTATTCATCATATATAGATAATTACTCAAATATAAAGGTTACACTAATTAATTTCATATCCTCGGACTCTAAACTCTCAATTTTATCAACCTATATTCTCCTAGTGGTTATATTACAAAGTCATCTACGACCAAGTATCTCATTCTTTAGATCTTGAAATTTATAGAATAAAACTAAAAAAAAATTTTTTTGCATACGTTTCCATAATCTACCAATTCAAAAAGTATGTAAAAAATCTTTAGATATAAAAAAGTGTCTATATCAATTTATAAAAAAATATGTGATAAAAAATTACGTAGTTGAAACTCAATAAAGACTGGACAGGCCCCCTACCGTAGAAGAAACGGCGAAAGCTATAAACCAAATGAAAATTGGAAAAGAAGCCGGGTTGTTGGTATCCCAGATAGATCTGAAAAAAATGGATATACTACACCAATAACCGCAGCATATAGAATAAGTGATAAATTTAGATTATAGGTCGAATAGATAACTTTAATATAATAGCAGGTTCCTGCTATAACTTTTGTCAAAGAAAGTTTGATGAGAGGTGCTGGAACCATGTATAAGGTAAATATTACCTAAGTAATGTCTAATCTAATGATCTGGCAAAAGAAACTGCAGATTCAGTATGCACTAAAGTTTATGCAGGCAAAATATTTTTGAACTTTATTATATCTTAAAAATGACGTAAACGACAACACTAGATTTCATTTACACTAACATTTACTCTGCATCTGAGAAATAAAGAAAGTTTGCTAGATACTAACTATCAAGCCGAGAAAAATGTAAGCTGAGTGCAAAACCAAAATGGTCAAACAGAAGACTATAAAATAATCAAGAGAAGTAATAAAGCGTACCATATTGCCAGAAAATCTAATGAAAGACTACTTGACATATGGCTGAATACACATAACGACGACCTAGCTTCAAACCTTCTCAGAGAAGAGAAAGAAATTATGAAGCCTCCCTAAGCAAAGATTGCAAAGAGAAGTTTAATATTCTTTAACAATTTCTAAACAAACAAACCATTTGGTCTTTGAAAAAGTTCTGTGGAGGCTAAACTTGCGATCCAAATTTATCCATGAAATACAAAAAATCATCTTTCCTTTGTTTTTACTCCACAAAATTTGGAAGATATTCCAATTTCGAGCCATTTAAAAGAGTTCAATACTAAATAGCAAATCATTCAATGAAAAAGAGTTTGTTTTTTACATAAACTTGGATATACCAAAACACCTGCACCATAAATGAGTTATTTTGCAACTTAAAAGATTAAGAGGTAAAGGTGTGAGCTCTGGAAAATTATCTAATAGGTCGCGAAAAGAACTGATCGTCATAGAAAGCAAATGAAAATTGAAGATACTTCACGGCTGCGAGGGGATTGCAGGCTCAATGGGAGTAGAGTCGAAGGACCGGAAAACGGGCGCGGACTTCGTAAGAAGACGTTCGTTGGTGATCCGTATTTTAAAAGATGTAGAAATGCTTGAAAGAGTGTAGCAGCTTATAATTAAGATGGTTCCTGAATTGCGACATTTTGTATTAACTGCAGACTTGTAGATTGAAGGTTGAACTAATATGTTTTTTTAAATATTAAAGTTTTAATCATGTTAAATCTAATTCATAATTTGAGCTTAATTAATCTATGTTTAAAAATCGCTAAGTATTTCGGAGAGATTGGTAAATTCTAATTTACGTGGGCAAGCCGAGTAGACAATACAGTCTTTACTGGCCCATATCAACTTACGAGAAAAAGCTATTTTGGTTTCAAAGTAGAAATTACATTATCATTAAAGTATAACATAAATAATGGCTCAAGTTTGATCTTTTGAGTGCACTATTTCACTATTAGGAGCTTCTATCGGATGTTTAAAAGACTAATCTATTAGATTTTACTAGCGATGTGGTCCAGCTCTGTACCCAAAAGTACCATTGCTTTTATTTCTAAAATGAAAATCTTCCTTTTTGGTTTCGTCATTCAAATTTATCATTTATAACTTGATTCAGTCCTAAATAAATTTGCATCAAGAACTTACGCCATTAAAGGATTCCATATGTTTATTTTTCTCCTTTCAAAGGAATATGATCTTTGCGAAAGATATTTATATATCCCGATTTAAAAGTGGGTTACTCTTAGCTCTCTCCTGCTAAGATTTTCAGTAAAAGAATTTACATTTTTAGAAAATTATTTAACCTGTATTCAATTTCAACACCTAGCCCCAAACACTCTCAATTTCAATAAATTTTAATAGGTTTAATTAACATTATCATTGCATGAAGTATATATATATATATATATATATATATATATATATATATAAAGATATATATATATATATATATTTATATATATATATATATATATATATATATATATATATATATATATATATATGCAAAGATAATTACTAAAAAACACGTGATCTAAGATGCTAAAAGAGAGAAACGGTTAATAAAAAGACAAATGTGACGTCATTCAAACGTACCTTGTGGAATTCTTCCACTTCGTCTTCAGTGAGCACGATCGGGACAAGGCGGTGGATGTGGTCTACTTAGACCTTCAGAAAGCCTTTGATAAGGTTCCATACCGCCGCCTTCTCCGGAAAGTGCGAGCGCTGGGCATAGACGAAAAAGTAGCCGGCTAGATAGAGAAGTGGCTAAGTGGCAGACGGCAACGGTTGGTGGTGAATGGACAGGCTTCTGAGTGGGTGCCCGTTACTAGCGGGGTGCTTCAAGGTTCTGTCCTGAAACCACTACTATTCATCATCTACGTCAACGACATGGACTTTGACATGGTTGCCAAGACTTCCAGATTTGCCGACGATACCAAGCTTGGTATGAACGTTGCAAAGGATGAAAATACTGCCCGCCTGCAAGGAAGATCTTGGGAAGATTGAGGAGTGTTCGGACACGTGGCAAATGCCTTTTAACGTGAACAAATGCAAAGTGATGCTTATCGGCCACCGAAACCCCCAATTCCAGTTAATCTTTAAGGCAACTGCTATTGTATCCACCGACACTGAGAAGGACTTGAGCGTAATAATCACTAGAGACCTCAAGTTCTTGAAACAGTGCAATGAGGCGGAGAAAAAGGCCAAAAGGATGCCAGGCTACATAAAGCGCCAGTTTGGATATCAGAACAAGGAGATTGTACTGTGTTTGTACAACTCACTTGTTCGACCGCACCTGGAGTATGTCATACAATTTAGAAAGGACATCGCGAGATTGGAACGCGTGCAATCCAGGGCAACCAAACTAATTCCCTCTATCAGACATAAAAGTTATGAAAATAGATTAAGGGAATTAGATCTGTTCTCGTTGGAAACCCGTAGACTGCGTGGTCAGCTCGTCGAAGTTTTCAAAATACTTCAAGGGTTCGACAATGTTGACTAAAGGGATATTTTCACACTTGCTGAGAACAGAACAAGAAATCACGGCTTTAAACTTGAACTGAAGCGTTACAACCACGATCTGTGTGGAAAATTTTTCACCTACAGTATCTGCGGTAGTTGGAGCGCACTTCCAGTGGAAGTTGTCAACAGTGAATCTGTTGACAGTTTAATTCAAGACTAGACAGGGTCTTGAAAAGTGGCCGTTTAAGGACGTAAAGCGTTTGAGCAGAGATGTGCCCACTCGACTGCTAGTCCAAAGGTACCATCTTTGAATGGACCATGAGGTCTTCTAGGGTACTTTCTTTCCTTGTTACTCCTTGTAATAGTTTAAGGGGGAAAAAAACAACTGACGAACAAATGAATAGCCCATCCTCGGAACTACAATATATAAATTAATTTAACAATTTAAATTCATATTACAAACAAATATTATTCATGATCCAATTATATAATTAAATAGACCCTCACTTAAATTGAAATTAATGTTATGGGAGAATTTTATTAAATTTCTTTTAATAAAATTGGGCACAAAATAATGGATTTGCATTAGACCACTCTATTTGATGGTTCAAAGTAGATTGATGAATAAAGAGTGCACTTGAAGTTTGCCCCGTTCGACAACAGTACTAATGTTGTTTAATTTTCATATCTGAGCTTTTTTGTTGACTGGCCTATGTAAAAATCAAGACAAGATTTGCACGGAATTTTATAAATGCAGGCGTTTATTAGGGGGAGAATTTTTAATTACTAAGTTTTTTAACGTTGAATTATTAGAGAATACAACATTAACATTAAAATATCTTAATATATATACATATATATATTTATATATATATATATATATATATATATATATATATATATATATATATATATATATATATATATATATATATATATATATATATATATATATATCGTGCTTTTGGATGTGAATGCACTTTGTACTCTCACAATATTTTTCATAATTAAGCTTTAAATCCCCCTTTGATACTTAGCAGCATTTATGATAAATGGAGTTTTGGTAATGATTCTTTTTATCCCTAGTTCTGGCTTTCTTTGATTCATTGCATGACTGAATAGAAGATATAGTGGGAATAGGGGGCATTCATTGCCTAAAATATGTTTTATGTTGCAACAATAAGGATCAACATAAACCATCTAGATTAATTAAAAACATAACGTTCAAGAGGAGGCGTCTATTTGTTATTCGAGGGTAAATTTGGCGCATGAGGCTGCGACATTTAGTGTCACAAACCCCGGGGAATTTTCTGTGTCGAGTGTCGAGGATTGACGATAAGAAGATTAATCAAATAAACCACCTCCTCTGTTTACGTCCAGCTGTAGGCGAGCGATGAGAACCCGCCAACCTCTCCCTATTAACATGATTCGCTCACAGATGAACAGAGGATTGTGTATGAATATTGACGTGATGTTTAAGGTAAATTCACATTCACCTTCCCAAGTTTAAACTATGGATGGTAAAAGGTGATTGTTAGTCTTATTGATATTTATTTAAATAGAATCGGGGGATTATAAGTCAACTTCTTATCCAGTTACTTTTCTTAAAATATACGCCAGTGCATTTAAAACGGTGTCAAGTTATACTACATAAGTTATCAAGTCAGCTAGACGTCAACTATTTTTGTCAAGCCAATTTTCCGCCAACAATTTAGACCATTAATTCGATAACCTTTAAGTGAATATGTGATTTTTAATAACAAATGTTAATTGTAACATGTGCAATGTGCATATCATGAGATGGTCGTTTTATTAATCAATTTGTCGTATGAAAGTGAATTTTCTATACAAATTTCCTTAGGAAGGTTGTGATGAGGAATCTACTATTGCCAACAGCAACGCAAATCAGTATATCAAATTTTCTTTCATAGTAGTGGAATATATTGGTGAATTTGGCATACGTCCTCTAAATATACTTAATTAATGCCCTATTTCTTTTCCTAAGGTTTGCTCTGAAAAACATTGATTTCTAACATAAAAGTAATATGAAAAAATGTGCATTTTCTGATAGGTAGCAAAGTAAATCAAGCAAATATTTGTACATACTCAATCGCTAAACTTTTTGAAGAAAATTGTCACTGCATTTCTTGACATTATCTTCACCCTGTGGGTTAAAGGCAAGTATATTAGAAACTTTATATTCAAGCCTAGTTTCAAGGGTTTCTGGCTCTCGTCTTCGAAACTCATTCCCGAATAAAAGGTTTCCAAATCTTACGTCGCTTTACTCAACAGTGAAGAAAAAAATATTATCATTCTAAAACTTGCAAATTATTATCAACCTAGCACAAGGCAACTGTTTGTAAATGTGTGAAAGAAGGTAGCATAGAAAAGATGTTGTAGATTGTGGATGAGTTTGCCATTCAAGAATTGCCAAAATATTTGCCAGATATCAAGAGGGATTACAAACTAATTGCAACTTTTTTTCACCAAATTGCAGTCAGTCACCTTTAAGATTGAGAAAGCTTCAAATCTTTCTCCCGTATAATTTTTGGCAGTGATCCATGTAAATGTTTTAATTTTATATAAGAAGAATCGAAAAAGAATGTTCTAATTAGAGATGGAAGATTTGCTGCAGTGTATTATTTGTTAAAGAAATACCAGTGCAGTCGACCCCCATATTCGCGGGGGATAGGGACCAAGAACCCCCGCGAATATTGTAAAACCGCAGATAGTTGACGCTACCCCCAAAACACCCCAACCCTTCCCAAACATCGTAATAAGCCCATCATATTAATTCAAGAAGTTATGTTTTGTCATGTTCATACACATACAGTACGAAATAAAGTATCAGAACACATTAAATTATTTTATTGTATAATGTTTACTCACCTGGAGATAGTTTTGTTTTGATTGAAGAATGATGATTGTTAATATTAAGGTGTAAAAAGCAAGAATTATTCAGCGTGTAAAACGATTGAAAAACGAAAATTAAACACGCAAAATTACGACAAATACACAAATCACCGCTCACACACGTGGGACACAGGCGTACTGAATGGAGCGCGGGAAATCGGTACATATACTGTACATACTGTAGTCGAGCGAGCGAGATCTGAACGCTGATTGACTGGAATCGTCTCGTCTTAGCCAACCAACACTTACGTTTTACGACTATTTAAGTAGGTTTCCGCGAATGTCTGGAAATGGCGCAAATTTTGAATTTTACAGTAAATATAAGCATTTCTAAAGACCACTAGTAAAGACGATCAGTTCCAAATCAGGTAAGCGACCTAATGCACTCCTTTTTCTTCAAAGACTGGTTATCTTTATTTTTTCCTATGTGCTTCTACCTCTTAAGGTCACTGGCAAATTACAACAGCGACTAAAAATTTTCGGGAACCTGGAATTTTCCTTATTCCTTGGGTATGTCTATGAATATGTTGGTGTTTGTTTGCAAGAATTTGTCCAATACATCTCTAAAGAAAACTTAAAGTAAAAAATTTCTCTATAACCTTTGTTAAATATATACAATGGTGATGCTATTGAAATTTATGAAATTCTAGTGTCAGCAGGCAGTATGTTACAGCTATGTGTTGATTAATATGATATTCTATGTCGACAGAATCTAATAATATGATAATGGCGAAAACACATAACTATATCACAAAGGAAAGAAGTCTGATATGCACGGTACACGAGGAGTGTTTCAGCTGCAACAAATCGCTGGAAGGTCGGCGGATCACATTCCGGTGTTGCAGTGTTGAAGAGGATCCGAAAAAGTGGGAAGTAGTGGTGTCCGATATTTGAGTGAATTTTAAGATTAGACTGAACTTAATAAGTAAAATGATTAGATAATAATTAACAAATAATTGCACGTTGATAAAAATGAATAAAAAAAACCCCAACAAAAAAGCATGTTCGAAATCTAGATAGGTAAGATATTATTATTATCATTATTATTATTATTACTATCTGTTTCAATATATTAGCAAGATATTGTATATATTTTTGTTATGCTTTTCAAATAAGACTGGACTTAATATGAAAAATTAGAAAATAATAAATGAATAAGCATTTAATGTTGATAAAAAAAGCGAAAAGAGCGCTTGGTCTAAGTTAAGATTAGCAAGATACGTCAGTATAGTTTTTATGCATATATTAATATATTCCTGCTTTCCTGTTGAAACCTCCTGGTCGTGTCTATTTTTCAACATTACCAGGTATATTTTTCACTTTTACAAGCCCGGAAACGGGTGGGAGAGGTGGGTGGGGAGAGATTTCATCTTTACTATACTATGCCTTTTACGTAGTACTGTATATATTCAGAGAATTCAAACAAGTACTTCCGTTGAAATGGACCGAATGGTATCTTGAAATAATTACTTTCCTTGTAACTCCTTGTAACTCTCTCCTACCTTTCTGTCTTCCTCACTCTTCCTCGCTATATCTCTCCTTTCTCTCTCGAATTCGCTTTCTCTGCCTCTATCACTGTCTCTCTACGTCAGTTTCTCTCTAATTTGATCTCTTTTCACTCTTTCTATGCTCCTTTCATATCTCTATGTCTCTCAATCTGTCTCTCTCACTATAAAAACAATCTCATTTTTGTCTTTCTCTCCATCTCTAGCTTTCAACCCCTCTATCTCGGACTCTCTCTCTGTCTCTCTATCTTTATGTCAGTCACGCATTCCTTCAATCATTCCCTCACACACTTGATTCCTCTCTCTCTCATAAAGAAAGTAGAGAGAGTGGTGACGCCCCCTTGTCGCGGAAAGAGAGCTTGTGGGTACCCTTGACCTTTCGAGCTATGTCGGCGGGGGTACCTATCTTCTGGCACCCCTGGCAGGGCTTCCCTTGTCGATTTGGTCGGAAATTAGGTTCCAGACTAAGTGCGTCTTTCTTTGTCTTTCTTTATCCTACTATATCCTTCCTTTTTTTTTACATTAACCCTATTTCTTTTACTTATACAAAAAAGCAACAAAAAAACAACCCCTATACCTATCATGTCACTCTCACCCTTTTTTCATCTATCTACATATCAGGACCTGGCAGCTACCTCATGCGTCAGAAGAGAGGCTTTGGAACCTCTATAAACAACGCCAATCGACGCTCACTGGTTGCGAGAGACTAGGACTTAAGGGGTCTTAGGCCTTGGGGCACGATGAATGGGATGAGGGTAGTGCCCCGTTAACCCCTTTCCTGGCGCATAATTATTAACCATTCCCAGTGACCGTTGACGGGTGCCTCTGGTAGCATTAGTCCGTGGTGACGGCCTTTTGTTCCCATGTTGTTTGCCAGGCCAACAAAAAGCCTTCGGGCAAGTTCCTTGGTGTGGCGGGATATCCATTGAAGGCTGCTCCGAGATCTTGTCCGTCGCGAAGGGAACTAATAGGAGTTTAGTACGGGGCGTGCTTCGTTGTTGTTCACCTGGTGACAAATCAATGGCCTCTTCGGGGACCGTATGTGCTCCTTGGTTGGGAGCCACGGCACGCCGAGGCTTGACGACTCTGTCGGACGAACAGCAGCACATGGAACGTGCCTTCTGAAAGATCCGAAACGTCTCCGATCGATAGGCGGGAGCGACTCACGCGGGGAAAACTCACCAACCCCCTTTTTTTCTATTGATTGGTCACAGTTTTGAAAGAAGAGAGAAAGTGTTCAAAATGAGAGGGGAAAAAGGTCCAGCTGCACTCAAATATTCATGTGCGATATGCCAGAAGGATAAGTGGTGCGTTGATTTCCGGGAAGGATGTTTTTCGAAATGCCACACGGGAAGTATATGCACTGACTGCATCCTTAAAGGAAAGGTCCGAGAGGCAGTGACATACTGCAATGAACTTAAGGATCTCTTCACAACCTCTGAAGAAAAATCTAGGGCAATGGAAAGTGAAGTACAGACCCTAGAAACGCAGCACGCGCTTCAGATTCGGCGTCTCGAGGAAAAATTCCTAGAGCTAGCCTCTAAACTAGAGGCCCAGTCAGCTTAAGCTCGAGACGAAATTCCCACTGACTTGAGTGGTTCCGCCGATGTGACTCCAGCTCAAGAAGGTAAAACTTTATTGGCAGTCCCACTCTCAGCCATGCGGAGAAGCAAATGAGAAGAAGAAAAAGAAAAAGAATAAAAATAAGAAAAACGACCTTAATGCAGCTCACCCCAGTGTAGAGGATTCGAGCGTTACTGGTGCGCAAGGGAAAGTGGAAAGAGATAAAGAGAAAATAGAAACAGAAGAAGAGAAAAAATAAAGACAAGGAAAATAAGAAGAAGAAGAAGAAGAAGAAGAAGAAGAAGAAGAAGAAATATAAAAATGTAGAGATACAAGAGGATAGCGGCAAGTCGCTTCCGAGAGGAAAGCGGTAAGTCGCTTCCGAGATGAAAGACCAAGTCGCCTGCAGACAAATGTGCAAGAGTCACCCTTATTGGTGATTCTAAAGCACGGGGCTTGCAGTCCCTGCTAGCGGCCCACCTTCGCACTTGTGTGAAGGTAAGCTGCCTGCCAGGATGTGGTAACCACCACATCAGAGTAGAGGCTGAGAAATCACAGATTTCTGAGAGCTCAGTCGTTGCTTTGATGGTCAGTGGAAACGACCTCTACCTGAGAGGAGGTAGGGTAGGCCCTACAGATAAAATCCACCACACGGTCATGGGTGCTGTGGACAACTGTGGGCTGAAAACCCGCAAGCGTGTGGTAGTCGGGATGCTCCAGAGGAGAGGTCCAACACGGACCGCTCACTCGAGGAATGTCTCTTTAAACCGGCGCCTGGCAGATTCGTGTACGGCAGAGGGGGTCTTTTTTATGGACCCCGACCGCACCTTTCATGGTAGAAATAATCTCTACCAAAAGGATGGGGAGCATCTTTCCTTTAAAGGATAGGCCTTTCTGTCGAACATGATCCAGGATGTCGTAGAGAGGACCCAAAGGAGTATCCGGTCCAGAGTGAGGGCGGACGTACGCCAGTACGCCCGTGTCACTCCAGGAACGACCTTCTCAGAGGTAGCAAAGAGGGATGCCTCGCCAACAAACAAGCCAGGAAACGGAAGAGCGTAGGGAGTTCTACAGTCGGGGAATCCCTGAAAGTTCTTCTGTTCAATGCAAGGTCAATCAGGAACAAGTTTCCTGAGCTCCATGGCCTCGTAGCGACGGAAGAACCCGAAATGGTAGCCATAACAGAATCGTGGATAAAAACCTCAAACCGAGACTTTGAAGGCAAATTCACGGTTTCTGGCTACCAACTCTTCCACAAAGATAGTCTAGACAGAGAGGGTGGCGGTGTAATGTTGTATGTCAAGGATACAATCAAATCTACGAATTTCAACATTACATGCGATCACGAGTTCCTAGGCGTTGACCTAGAGATAGGTCCTGTCAGATACAGGACCCTGGTGCTTTACAGACCCCCTTCCTAACCCGTTGAGAAGGACAGGGAACTATACCAGCTGCTGGGTGAGCTTGTTCAAAGCAGAATGTGCATCTTTATGGGCAACTTCAACAGACAAGTTGACTGGGAAACCAGAGCAGCCTGTGGCGAGAGCGCGCTACTCCTGGAGTTCGCCAACAACGAATTCCTCTCTCAATGGGGCAGAGAACCGACAAGAGAAGACAATATCCTCGACTTGGTCTTCACCTCTAAAGATGATATCGTTGAAGATGTCTCTGTAGGCGAAGAGCTCGGTGGTAGTGATCACCAGCTAGTTAGATTTAGAGTCAAGATCCCGAAGGTAAGGTCGGGAAACCGGTTAATCAAAGAAACTTGACTTGAGAAGAGCAGACTTTGCAAGCCTTCGTGCTGGGTTGACTGATGTAAGGCTAGCGGTATGCGAAGAGGTTGGGGATTCGTGGAACAATTTCAAAAATAAGTGTTCATGAGTCTTCAATCAAGTTGCATCCCTCTGAACTGCCTCAGTCGTCTTCTGTTCAACCAAAGTGGTTTAATCGAGAAATCGGCTAACTGCTTAGGGAGAAGAGAAATGCGTACCGGCGATCGAAGATCTCGGGTGCCTTTGACGAGTACCGGAGGCCAGCCAGGAGAGTGAAGTCCAGCATAAGAGCGGCTAAGCGTACTGAGGAACTCCGAGTGGCGAGACTCTGCAAGGAGAATCCCAAGGAGTTCTTCGGCTATGTAAATAGCCGTAAACCAATCCATCGTAGGATTGGGCCGATAGTGGACGAGGAGGGTGCATTAACTCAGTCAGATGCAGAAAATACTAACCTCTTCAATGACTACTTTTCTTCAATGTTTACTAAAGAGTGTGGTCCCATCCCCCAGCCCACGGATTCCTACTCGGGGGAAAAGCTGGAAGCAATAGACTTCACCGAAGGAGAAATAAAGAAAAAGATCGGTGACTTAAAGACGAATAAGTCCCATGCACCGGACGGGTTTCTATCCAAGGTATTGAAGGAAGTGTGCGATGAAGTATCACGACATCTGTGCGCTATCTTTAACATGTCTATCCTGACCGGAGGTGACTCCGATATTTAAGAAAGGAGACGGCAGCCATCCGTCAAACTACCGACCGATTAGTCTGACTCAGATAGTCGGTACACTCATGAAAAGCATGATGGTGGACAAAATGACGTCGTATTTAGATTCAAACCTGCTACTTAGGAGTTCCCAGCACGGCTTCCGAAGGCAACCGTCATGCCTGAGGAACCTTGTGGAATTCTTCCACTTCGTGTTTAGTGAGCACGATAGGGACAAGGCGGTGGATGGGTCTACTTAGACCTTCAGAAAGCCTTTGATAAGGTACCACACCGCCGCCTTCTCCGGAAAGTGCGAGCGCTGGGCATAGACGAAAAAGTAGCCGGCTAGATAGAGAAGTGGCTAAGTGGCAGACGGCAACGGGTGGTGGTGAATGGACAGGCTTTTGAGTGGGTGCCCGTTACTAGCGGGGTGCTTCAAGGTTCTTTCCTGGGACCACTAACATTCATCATCTACGTCAACAACATGGACGGTGACATGGTTGCCAAGACTTTCAGATTTGCTGACGATACCAAGCTTGGTATGAACGTTGCAAAGGATGGAAATACTGCCCGCCTGCAGGAAGATCTTGGGAAGAATAAGGAGTGGTCGGACCCGTGACAAATGCCTTTTAACGTGAACAAATGCAAAGTGATGCAGATCGGCCACCGACCCCTTAATCTCAGTATATCCTTAAGGGCACTGCTCTTGAATCTTGTGACACTGAGAAGGACTTGGGTGTAACTATCACTAGCGACCTCAAGTTCTCGAAACAGTGCTTCGAAGCAGAGAAGAAAGCCCAAAGGATGTTAGGCTACATAAAGTGCCAGTTTGGATACCGTAACAAGGAGATAGTACTTTGTCTGTAAAACTCCCTCGTTCGGCCGCACGTGGAGTAGGCCGTACAATTTTGGAGTCCTTCGTTTCGAAAGGACATCGCAAGGTTGGAACGCGTAAAAGCTAGGGCAACCAAACTGATTCCCTCTATCCAACATAAAAGTTATGAGGATAGACTAAGGGAATTAGATATGTTCTCGCTGGAAACCCGTAGACTGCGTGGTCAGCTCATCGAAGTTTTCAAAATACTTCGAGGGTTCGACAATCTTGACTACCGGGATATTTTCACACTGAATGAGAACAGAACGCGCAATCACGGCTTCAAACTTGAACTGAAGCGTTACAACCGCAATCTGTGTGGAAATTTTATCACCTACAGTATCTGCGGTAAGTGGAACGCACTTCCAGTGGAAGTTGTCAACAGTGAATCTGTTGACCAGTTCAAGTCAAGACTAGACAAAAGTCTTGAAAAGTGGCCGTTTAGGGACGCAAAACAATTGAGCAGGCATGTGCCCGCTCGATTGCTAGTGCAAAGGTACCCTCTTTGAATGGACCGTAAGGTCTCCTAGGGTACTTTCTTTCCTTGTAACTTCTTGTAACTTACTTAAAGTGTCACTCACACACTTATTCACACAAGTACTCAACGCTCCCTCGCTCACTCACTTAAGCTCTCACTCACTCACTCATTCAGTCACACACTCAATCGCTCCCTGTTTCACTTATGCTGTCATTCACTTAGAGCAATTGTATATGTAAATCAGTTAACTAATTGTCCAGAGAAAATGAAGTCTCCTAATGTCCTGTGCGTGTAGTCACCTCACAATACACAAGAAAAGAGAGTCTTACCGAAAAAGTTCGTTTGATGAGTTTGAGAATTTACGGGATTATGTACTGAACAAACATAGATTACTTTCTTTGAATAAAAGGCAATTTGCATGCGGTTTTGGGGACAAAGAAAAAGATGAAGGAAAAGTCGGGAGGGGGCAAGAGGAGACAAATAATAGACTTAATAGAAATGCTGAGATACACTACTACAGAACTACAGAACTACAGAATCTAGGACCAACAAAGACCCTAAGGTCCGCTCGAGGCTAGTCCGCTACACTACATCCGAAACTACGATACACACTTATCTACGAGTGTATCTCTAACATGCTATATTTTTTTTTTTTTATTTTTAAATATATAATCTACTGTACACACTTATCTACATGTGTACAATGTCAGGCATATTAACTACTTCAACCTAGGGGGGGGTGATAGAAAGTTTTTCTTCTCAACTTCCGCAGCCCTCGACTGCTAGTGGTGAAAATCTAGTTATAGGATAGGCGGAAAAGAAAATGGATATCTAAACTACACATGCAAGAGAAATCGCTGGCATCATTTTTAGTCATCATTTTTACTCTCGTTGTTCCTCCGCTCCAAACTCCTTTTGCAAAGACGTTATTATTTACTGTGCTCAGACTACGTTATATTTATACTATTTAAGTGCGCGTCGAGACGGTTTTTAAACATATTTACCGACCTACTATCCACTACGTGGGTGGGTAGCCTATTCCAAATTTGAGTAATTTTAAACGTAAAATAGTTTTGGGCTATACTAGTGTTAAATCGCTTGTTCACTAATTTTAATCCGTGTTGCCGAGTATTTCCCCTATGATCCAATTCGAACAAATTCCTATAATCAACGTTTGAAAATCCTTTCAATATTTTAAATACTTCAATTAGCTGGCCACGTAATCTTCTGCCTTCGAGAGATGGCAAATCTAATGCCCTGAGTCTTTCCTCATAGGGCCTGTTTCTCAGCTCGGGAATTAATTTTGTAGCCCTACGCTGCACTCTTTCTAATTGCGCGATATCTTTGTTTAAGTAAAGAGAGAGACAGATAAACAAAGAGAGAGAGAGAGACATAGACAGATAGATAGATATAAACAGAGATAGAGATAAAGAGATGAACAGAGTCAGAGTGATAATTAGCGAAAGATAAATAAACAAAGAGAGAGACAAATAAATAGAAATATATATAAGGAGAGAGAGAAAAGAGAAAAGAGTAAGGAGAAAAGATAATAAAAGAGAAAATTGTAAAGAGAAAAGAGGAAAGAGAAGCTACTTGTGTAATACAGAATGAATTACAGGATGAATTACATGTACATTGTACATGGTAGAATGGATGAAACTAAAATTTACGTGCAAAAGAGCATTTATATTCCAAAAATATGGTGGTCAAATTGATCCGACATGTAACACAACAAACCTAGAAGAGAAGGTTAATTGATATAAGTTACTCCACAAATAATACATGTTCGGTTATTACAAAACATTAGTACTTGGTATGTAGACCTTTTTCCATCATTAACGCACTGACATCTTCTGCCACAGGAGCGCACTAACCGAGCGATTCTACTGGTGTTATTTTTCTAAATTTCTCTTCTAATATTTCCCAAAGTTATTCGATGGTGCTTTTGTTTCTCCCTTACTTCTATCTCCTCACCTCCTCACAGCGCACACAGAGAGAGGCAGAGAGAAGACAGATAGACAGAGGGAATCAAGGAGAGAAATATATCTATCTATCTCTCTCGCTTTCTATATATATATTAATATATATATATATATATATATATATATATATATATATATATATATATATATATATATATATATATATATATATATATATATATATATATCCAGCGTGCGTTAGTATTTTGAAGTCATTTTTAGGAATATAGAAAAAGAAGCGTAGCACTTCAGAGTAAAGCTGTATTTAAATGAAATTGACCTCTTTCTCGACGACGCCCATACGCAATTGGTCGGGTAAGCTAAGAGACCATGCGTTCGGGAGACCATGTCATAGAACATGACACGTTACAAAGCTTGGGTTGTTTTACCTTATGAGATGGTCCAGAGTCTTGTTGAAAGATGTAAGATTTTCCGTTGCACAACCTGTTCCAAAAACCTCTGTCTAGACACAAGCTTTTACTGTTAAGACCTGTAAAAATTAAAGTGATTTGAGGTCTTCCTCACCGCTAACTATTCCCAGAACGATCAAAGTTGCTGGAAACTTGGTATGCATTGCAGTTGGAAACTTGTAATTATTTGACTTTAATTTTTACAGGTCTTAACAGTAAAAGCTTTTCTCAAGACAGAGGTTTTGGAACAGGTTGTGCGACGCTGGATAGACAGATTATGCAACGGAAAATCTTACATATTCCAACAAGACTCTGGACCATTTCATCAGGTAGAACAACCCAAGCTTTGTAACGTGTCATTTTATTTACATTTTGATACTGATCGAAGTTTTTATAGGTAGAGAGAAAAAAAGCATTCCAGCGAGTGAGAAATAGAGAAAGACAGACATAGAAACATAAATAGGGACAGACGGAGAGGGACAGAGACAGAGAGAGAGAGAGAGAGGGAGAAGGAAAGAGACAGAAAGAGAGAAATACAGAGACAAACAAACAAAGGAGACAAAGGGAGATCAATAGAGAAAGAGATACACAAAAGAGTGAAAGACAGATTAAGACAGAAAGACAGAGAGAGGGAGAGACAGAGGGAGTGAGACTGAGAGCTACAAGGAGATTCAAGGATAAGTACCCTAGAAGACTTTACGGTCCATTCAGAGAAGGTACCTTTGGACTAGCAGTCGACCAAGCATAGTTCTGCTCAACGGCTTACGTGCTCAAACGGCCACTTTTCAAGAATTTGTCCAGTCTTGACTTGAACTGATCAACAGAATTTCTGTTGACAACTTCCACTGGAAGTGCATTCCAGCTACCACAGATGCTGTATGTGAAAGATTTCCCACACAGATCACGGTGGTAACGCTTCAGCTCAAGTTTGTAGCCGTGATTTCTAGTTCTGCCCTGACCCTTTTCTCTTTTCTCTATCTTCTTATATTTATTTCTCTTTATTTACCTCTCTCTTTGCTTATTTATCTTTCGTTAATTATCACTCTGACTCTGTTCATCTCTTTATCTCAATCTCTGTTTATATCTATCTATCTGTCTATGTCTATCTCTCTCTGTGTTTATCTCTCTCTGTTTATCTGTCTCTCTCTCTTTGAGTCGTAGTGTATCTCAACATTTTTATTCAGTCTATTTTTTGTCTCCTCTTGTCCCCTCCCGACTTTTCCTTTATCTCTTTCTTTGTCCCAAGAACCGCATGCAAATGGCCTTTTATTCAAAGAAAGTAATCTATGTTTGTTCAGTACATAATCCCGTAAATTCTCAAACTCATCAAACGAACTTTTTCGGTAAGACTCTCTTTCCTTGTGTATTGTGAGGTGACTACACGCACAGGACATTAGGAGACTTTATTTTCTCTGGACAATTAGTTAACTGATTTACATATACAATTGCTAAAAAATGAACTTCGCAAATGGGACACAAAGATAAATGGAATTAATGATACAGAGTGGAATGCCATTAAAAAATACAGTGTATCAGAATGAAAGTTCAGGGAGAGAGGAACAACGCTCTTGAGGTGGTCTTCTTTGAGTAAAGAGGAAGAATTTTATAACTAGCGAGTGAATTTTTACTCGAAGAGAGTCGAAACCGATTAGTGAATTAAAAAGTTAAATAATAAAAATACCAACCCAGAAAGTGAAAAATTAAGGCAAACCTCCTCAACTATAATTGAATTATCAAACTAAGGAACTAGTTTTAAAACGACAGCACAAGAATTTAAAAATCCAGGCTCTCCTTGAGAATAAAACGCAGGCAGATATGCTACGACAAGGATGTTGCTCTATGGTTAGCCACTTGGTCGCTTCTCGGATCCATATGGAGTCAGTTTAGTAGTCAAGTTTTGTGGTAACTTCTTGGATGAGTTACTGAATTGTAGTCCAATGTAGGTGATCAAAATTATGAATCATCCTCTATGTACCTAAAAGACGATCCGATATTTTTGTGCCTTCTGTTTGAGGTCCGACGTTGTCTTTGTATCGCCAAGTCGATTTAAAGCAAAGCGTTCTTCGTAAAGCTTTAAGAACATATAGAGATGGCCTGTTCAAGGCTGATACTCGACGGAGAGAAGGCATCGTGGAAAAATTGGATGGGTGAATTAGGTATTGTGACAAAACTGCAAGGATGAGTTGTCAAGATGGTAAAGTGAAACATGTAAGCAAGCTTATATTAAATGGTAGTGAATTTTATAAAGGATTATGGGTATATGCTGATATAATTCTGCGTGATGAGTATCGTGTGTATCTCGGTGGCGGGGTTGGAGGTGAGGGTTATGGTCGGCTGCTGTGCAGCGCGAGCTCAAAACAGGTGAAAAAATCAATCAGCTGTTGTAGGGTGATGCTAAGAAAATCGTTAAACTCGTGTTAATCAACTACTTCCCTCCTACTTTTCCTCTCGGGTGGCTTAGTAATTAAATGGAAGCAACCGACAATCTTAGAAACCAGGGTTTGTTTGCCAATTGAACAAAAACTTTTCCGGCATATTTTCGAAATCTTTTATTTCTCAAGTTGTTGACTGCATTTGTAACCGACCACTGTTTTCTTCCACCACTTACTATCTTACAGATATCTGATAGATATGGATTATCACACCCACATTCGAGGTTGGGCTAATCATTTAGTTTGAAACATCTTAGCTACAAACGCCTGCCAAGGGGCGGCAGGTTTTGTGTTTAATTTGGTGATATTATTTATCTATTTTCACTAGTCTTGACTTTCCTATATATATTTTATTCTCTTTTCCTCTATGTTTTCTCGAATTTATAGTCTGCCCTTCAAAGAAAGTCAATTTTTTTCCTCATTGCAGTGTGTTCCAGTCCACTATACATAAATACATCTAATACACTTGAAACTGATTATTTTTCCATTTGTACCTTCCTGAATACATCGACTCCCTAACATGTATTCCCCAATGGCTGTGTAGTTCGCTCTTGATCTCGGATGGAAACAGAAATAAATTTCCGTTTCCTGCATTTGAGTGGAGGTCTGCTCACCGAAATGGCGTCACCACGCCGGAAATTATGTTCCCATGGCGACACGACCGGTGTTTTATTCTTTCGATAATTTAGACTAAAAGTGGTCGTTGGTTGCGTTGCTCGTTTCTCGACGCTTTTTATCTCGTGAATCAACTGCCAATAAATGTATTATATAGCGAGTTGCAACAGTCGAAAGTGGAATAGTTTTGAGTGACTATTTTTAATAATTATTGAATATAATTATTTGTCAAAGCATTAGTATGTAGTTTTTTATTGTTAAACAAAGGAATGAGTTGGGGGTTACAGCTTGGCGCGTGCGCAGCGAAGGGCTTATAAGTTCGCCTTCAATAAGGCATCCGTTCACTTATCTCAAGGATATGACGTCTGCCACTACTCAACAACGATTCTCTTTCCCACTAACCTTTTTCCTTTTATCTTCCACTTATTATGGTGACCCCTGCGTGTATGTTGAGCGAAGATATCTTCATTGATTGACATTCCTTTTTAAGCGGAGTTTAGAAAAAACACCCTACTTCTAGATATGAGAGCTCATAGGGCGGCAAGTGCGAAGCGAGCTGATTTTTATAGACTCAGGGATGAATGATTTGTACTAAAGAACTCGTTCATTTGATCACAGCGAGGCGGAGTGTGTGAGTTTGCATCTCGACATTCTCTCTCGATGATTTCCCAATGCCCTTTATATTTTCTGAATAGCCTTTTTCGTTCTACCTTCTGCTAAGGATCATGAATAAATTCTAATTTTAGCCTATTTTAGATTCCTCCGGGGAGCAGAAATGGAGAGCTTCCACATCTAGTGTTTGTGGCCCTGTGCACGATTCATTATTTATTTATGTTCACGCTAAGAAATGGAGCTGCTTTGAAAATACTCAAAAGAGACGAAAATCATAAATATGTAGAGTATGCTTAAATGTTAAACAAAATTGTCCATTTGGAAGCTTGTGTATGGAAGCTGCATCTCTCCCGTCGGTAGATTTCCAGTAATTTTAATAATTGTTGATTTAAAAAAAAAACTAATCCATTTTTTTACTCAAAATAATCAGTAAACGAATATCCGATCTATTCTTGGCACCCAAAATAGATAACCTTTCATATGTCCCATATGCTATCTGTTTATTATAGCGAAGGATCTTGTATCCATAAAATTCAATAACAGCTTTTGCTGAAATGGACGGCTGATTGTTATTAATGGCTTTCTCTCCGAGTCTCTTGATCTATTTTTGTTCGTTCCCATGGCTGGGTTCAAACCATGAATAAGCGCTTCAAAGTATATTGGAAAAAGAGAGATTTTTATCTTTGGGAAAGGAAGCAATAAACTGGTTCATTTAAGCAAATCATTATATCAAACTAATGTTTTTCTCTACTCCATAATATTATCTTTTGAAACAGTAATTTTAAGAAATATCGGTTTATATATTAAAACATATGATTAGATACGTTCTTTAAAAATAATACAAGAAGGAAAAAACATGTCGTAAAAGCTTGGTATTTTGAAAGTTATTTGGGTCTTATCTAAATACAATTGCAAATACCCTCTCTTGCTCCACGTCCAGTCATTATAAGACGCAGTTCGTTGAAATTTAATCTTAATTTTTTTGTTTTTTCTCTTACAAGAGAACATAAAACATCATCTTCTTATTTTATTTCAAAAACTTTACTATTTACGTTAATGTTGATGGCGTCCTGGAGTCCATTAACCCATCCATGAAATCTTTATTTATGTTTTATTCTAATTCAAGGCCTTTGGTTTATGACCATCGAATCAAGATCATAACGCTTAAGGAAGTCATATTTTTCTTTCTACATTTTAAAAAGTTTAGATGTTTTATAACAATTAACCTTGGTGTAAATCAGCAATTTACGACCTTTTGTTAACTACGCATCCTTTATACAATAGAAAGTAGGGCAGGGGTTGGCAACTTTGTTTTGCATAACGGGCAAAAGGACCATGAATGTGGGCAGATGGTAGGCGACATCTATCGCCATAGTTAATAGAGATTTAATAATAGTACATACATATTATTTATGTATTTAAGTAATATTATTTCTACTGAACATGAGGTAATTTAGAGAGACTGATATTAAACCTACCCTCACTTCTCACTCTGTCTGTGTCTGAGAGAGCAGTTTGTGTAGCACTCGGTGGTGTTTTTCATTCTGTCTCTGAAATATTTAGTGAGAGACTGGAAGAGGCCAGAAGCAAGATATTATATAAATGAGCAGCAGCAGTCGGTTTCTTAATTTACTCTTCGTGTATGCCCGTGTATGCCAATCATTTCCCTTGGTTGTATGGAAATTCCTGTGCGTGGAAATGCGGAAAAAGTGCAGGGCAGGCGTCCTCAAACAAAAATTTGATCAAGATCATGCTGTTGATGTTGTCACTCTTAGCTTTAAAGAGACTTACAACTCCGTTCCACATAAAAGAATTATGATAAAGCTAAAAGCGCACGGTCTAGAGGGCAGGTTACTAAAGTAGATTGAAGACTGCCTGGAAAACCGTAGGCAAAGAGTTGTTGTAAACTAGTAATATTTCTTGATGGAAATCGCTCACTAGAGGTGTTCCTCAGAAATATGTCTCTACTTACTTGGTGTTTTTAACATATAAATATAAACGTTCTTGAGATGAATTTATTATCTAAAATTTGAAAATTTCCCCTCAAAAACTTACATAGATTAGTTGAGTTGTCAGTGTAAGATAAACCATTTTGGCCATGATAATCTTCGAAGAGATTACAATAGGCGTAGTCAAATTATAACCACAGCCAACAAGGAAAAGAATTTAGTGATTTTAATCTCTGTTGATGTGAAATTCTTGATACAATGTTCCTTAGCTTTTCCAAACGTGAATAAGGTTCTAGGATCCATAGCTATACTTTTTGAGTTTAAATAAAAATATACTATTCATCCCTTTTATATAAGATACTTGTGTCGGGGCTCTGGTCGCCTTAGTACAGAATAAATAAATATGAAAATTAATGAATTAAATTTTCTGGCATTGTTATTATAAAAGTATGCAAGGAAAGCTACAAAAAGGAGCTGATTTTGATCTTAAGTCTTGTCTATTTATTTGGATAGACATACATATTACCCCCAAAAATAAAAGAAAAATGTGAAATTTAACATTTACTCACTTGAATGGCAAATCTCTCCATACATATTTACACACCTCATTTGAAAAGATTAGGAGCATAAAATAAGACCACCATATGAGGTGCACAGAAGAATATAGACAAGCATAAGCGGAGCATAAAGGTAGACTTGGAGACTAGCAAGTTAACTAGGAGAGAATAAATTCAGAAAACATCATCTGAAGCCTGTACATCACTCCTTGTAGCACCCTCTTCTTCCATCATTATAAGAAAAATAATATATATATATATATATATATATATATATATATATATTATCGATGGGGTTACTGCTAGCCAGACGAATCTTTAATTTTACCAGGAATGAAAGTACATAGAATGCGGAGAAATTCATCTTCATTTATTGAGTATAAACAACGTTTCGGGTTCTATGATATAAGGGAAGATGAATTTCTCCGCATTCTATGTACTCTCATTCCTGGTGAATATATATATATATATATATATATATATATAAAGAAGTCCTGCCCTAGTTTAACCACATTTATCTCTTCCAGATCCTTCTTTTTTACACCTGCTATTATGCATCTTTTAGCATTGACTCTGTTACAGTTCTACTTTCGTTCAGGTCTTTTCGTTGTCATAGTTTCTCCGTTTCACCATCTCTCCTCACATGAAACTGATTCGGCTGCTGAATCCCCTAGATAAATTCTGAGGTATCCCTCATGATATCACCGTTTGATATATTTTGCGGTCTTGTCAAACGCGCCAGGAATCAATTGCGATTTAGGTACGTGGTGGGCTATTACTCAGAAACGGCGCCAGGACCTGCTAGTTCCAGATTCAGTCGTTACTCATTGCTCGGAAATGCACCAAAATCGATCTGCATGCCATATAAAACATTTTCGTGGCTTAGTCATACACGGACCAAAACCAACTTGTAATTTAAGTCCTTCCGTAGCCTGATCCTCAGACAAAGTGCCAGGACCCACACTTTCCGTGCACCTAAGAAATAACACACCATCATTCATGCCATCGTATTGGATTTCAAATCACTCTAAACTCTGCCCATCACCGCTAAAAACACCTACTTGATTCAACCCTCACTGCGGGTTTAAAAAACATGCGTGATAAACTTTTTGGCTTTAATTTTTTTAGATTCTTCAAGGTCGCATTGTTACATTAGTACATTAGATTTCCTTCAATAATACCAATGACACAGGGAGCGACCGCATGATGGCGACATCTAGCAACTTCATGCCGTTCCAGGCCTACATAATTTTGAATTAAGAGAGACTCGAATCATCGAGTCATCAATTGGCATGAATTTAATGCCATCCCTGTCACTTGCGTTCCACGCTAAGTGCCTGCTTTCAGCTTCAACCTCCAACTCTGCATTCACGCGAGTTGCAAGCCACTTGACTTTCGCAATCAAGAATATTTCCTACCTGACATTTTAAATGAAATATTACATAATTGTAGTGTGTTTGTATAACCAACCGCTCCACCACTAAGGATTCCGTCGTCATAATTTTTAATAAATCATTGGCAATTCTCAGTGAAAAAAGCAATAAAAGTATCAGTGGAATTATGTAACTTCGGTGAAATTTTACTCTTCAATCGATTATCAGTCCCATCCTAATAATTTTTCTAACCCTAAGTTTGAAATTCAACGTTTGAAAGACTACTGAACTCCACTGTAAAAGTCCTAGTATTGTATTAATTTTTACTTTATGTCAATTTTTATTGTTTGAATTTTAGCAAAGTTATTTTAGATGTAGTCTTTGCGTAATCATATCTTTCAAAATAATAGAGCAACCTTTTAATGCTATTGAGCACCATTTATTCGGTAATCTCCTTCCCCTAAGTCCCTCAAGATTTTCTGATCCATTACGCTAGTCAGAACTCTCCAATCGCTCCCACAACTAAACTCGGAATCTCTTCTTTCGTGCTCTCGTTCATTCTCAATATATAATTTTGATTTCACTCTTTGCTACATTTATTTCAAGAATTTTCTTTTTACTCTAGCAATAATCTCCTGTACATGTTTGTCGTCTTAAGTGTATTCATGTACATATGAAATTTTTTGTATTTTTTTAATTAATTTGGAGATACGAGTATATTGAGTTTATTTGTACCGTGAAGCAAATCACGATTCAATTCTCGGCGAGGATTAAACTCATTTAGCTCCATTTCATTTGACTCCGTTTTTCTCTTCCTGCGCAAACCCGGTTCATTTATTATTATTCGATTTAATTTATTTAATTGTTTCCATTTGCTAACAATTATAGAAAGTCAACTATGATTTTTTTTTGCTATTCAATCGAATCACTTAGCTAATAGCTTCTTTATTTTCCGAACGATACGATTAGTAGTAATTTACTTCACTAGTTATTCAATGTTTTATCTTTTTTTTTCTTTACTACATTGCCACCACTAAAATTAACATATTTTTCCAATCAGCTTAGTAAGCATTATTTTATGCATATGTAGAATGAATTTTCTCCTTCCATCCAATTTATTTTATTTCAACCAAATCAATGTCTTTTGGCCACACTGTCCATTTTACATTGTAAACGAGTCTGCCTATTAGTCTAATTATCACTTTAGGGATATTCAGCATTTTCACATTGTTACACCTTGCCTAATTTATCAATTCAAAATTCTATGAAAACTTTATTTTTTTTTCTTCTCGCTTTATTCTTAGATCGATTCTCCATGATACCGTTCCCTATTGACTTGGTAAAAACGTAAATTATTGCAAATTTAATTTATATATTTCCTTAATTTATTTTTGTCTCATCTTTGGCAGCTAATCAAATATTCTCTATACAATAGGATTCAAAATTTTAATTTATGGCTTTTATTTCAGAAAAAAACATACCAAATAAAAGTGACCTTATAAGTTTTTTTTTTTTTTTTTTTTAAACTAACTTTTATATAATCAAAAAGGTCTTAACTCTTCTCAACTCTCACCTAACTAAATTTACTTCATACCTCTTTATATCCGCAAATTAACGTCATGGTTTTTAAAAAAAAAACTGGGTCATCCATATCGCATACCTCCTTCGTTTTTATAAAACTGTAGCTAAATAATATTCTTTTATATATTTATTTCAATATTATTTTAATATTGTTAAACAGGTTTATTCTTAATTTGGGGAAATTCGTGAAATGTGAATATGTGTTTTATAATATAAAAAAAAATCAAATGTACTTTTTCGTAAGGTAGAATGTCATTATCTATATGCTGAAAGGTTTTTTTTTATTTTCTAAAATATAGTTTTAATTATATTTAAATTAATTTTCTACGTGATAAAATATTATTCTATAATATGGAATTTACATTTTCATAGGTTTAAATATAATATTAACACATCTATATTAATTTACACGTTATATTTTTTGAATTTTAAATACGTTTCCATGTATTTTTAGAGACAATTTTCAAGTTCACGAATTTATTGTTTTTTCTTTCCTCGATATATTAATTATTTATCACTTATATTCTATAATAGCAAATCTCTTTTTTAAAAGGTGTAATAGTGTTAGAGCTTTGCTCCTTTAACATAAGAATAAATAAATATGAAAATTATTTAACGGAATTTAGAGCATTGAAAAAAAATCGAAGCTACAGGCAAGGAGCTGAGTTTGATTATAGAACTTGTTGATTGATATATATAGACTTAAGATTTACAATAAATAAAATATAAATGTTAAATTTTGCATTCAATTACGTCATTGGCGCATGGATCATTGAATATTTAAACGCCTCATCCAAATAAAAAAATTAGGAGTATAAGATAAGATGAGCATATGAGATATACAGAAGAATATAGACCAGCATAGGAGTATCATAGGAGAATATCGACTAGCATACGTGAAAGTTGTGAAAATTCAAGGAGATCAGGAGGAGTATAGATGATTACCGAGGATAGAATAAAATCAGACACAATCGTCTTCGCTCAAAAAACAGTCCAATACACGTTAGGTCTAATCTCATGTTGCAACATCCATCCTTGTTACACCGTCTTCCTCCATTTCTCAGAAAAAAAATGAAAGAGCTTAATCGCGTTTTGGCCAGACTTAATGAGAGGAGGGTTTTTCTTTTCTTTTTACTCTTTTCAGACCTCATTTAGACTGTGCGGTTTAGTTATAGTACCCATACATGCGAAAGTACTAATGTATCCGGCGACAAGTGACTAAATGAATTCCTGAACTTAGAAAGAGATCGTATGGATACAGACTGAGGCAACTGAATTTACATGCTATGGAACATCTGCAACTGAGTGGACAACTTATCGAAGCACATGACGGCTGCTCATCGTACACATAAGAGCTGTAGGCTACCCCGGAGGCCCTCTTTACTATCGAATTCCAACTGTTTACACATTGCCGAAGCAGGAGTTGCTCATTTACCCACTACTCACACTTTAATTCTCGGATCCGTGGGAGCTTTCGCCCTCACACAACTAACTAGTCACGTTCTTCTTGGGGTAGCTGACAAAAAAAGGCAGATCACCAATCTGCTCTGTCGACCCGGGCCTAGCCCGCCCAGCTGCCCTTCCATTCACTGAACTTCCTCCACTTATGAAGGAGATCCTCAATACAAAATGGCTTAATGCATGGAAAACTCCCCCTGTCAACAAACTTCACCGCAATAAAGCTTATCTTGGATATTGGGCTTCATTCTTCAATCACTCCTGCTATAAAGAGGTATTGCTTGCCCACCTTCGCCTGGCTCGCACCAGGCTTACTCACGGATACCTTATGTCCCGTAATCTCTCTTCCACCTATACTAACTAATGTACCATAATCACCACGTCCTACGTGCCTGTTGGTTAGCCCGTGTACTCCCTCGTCGCCGCTTCTTTCCTTCTCAATTTCCTTGCCTAACTCAGAATCCCAACATTTAATCATAGCAGATATTTTCCCTTTTTCCGTAGATAATCTCTTCCCCTGCCTATCTGCAAACAGACTTCTTCCTGTGATATAATCGCGTATTCGTTTACCTCCATCTTTCCTGCCCCACTTCCTATTCCCTAATCAATTGGCAATGAAAAGCCTTACTGATTAAGAAACATATGCGTCATACGGTAGTAAAAGCAACTATATATATATATAAGTGAATAGGAATTTATTTCCTTTTGTTCTCTGAAAATGTCAATATTTTTTTATTAAACATTCATATACAAGTGAAATGAATCGCACAGGGAAAAATTTGTTTATATTTATTTAAAAAGTAATATTAAAGAGACTAGATTTAAATGCTAAAAAAATATTTTACAAATTAGAAGCTGGATACAAGACTAATAATAATATAAAAATTACCAAAGTCTTGTTGCTAAATAATATCTAGGTAACTCTAAACTTGCTTTTTTGTTTACCTATATCTGTTAATCGCCCTTCTCTACTACTACCGTTGTATTTTTTATTTTAAATATATGTGATAATGCCAATTCTTCATGGTATTGTACGTTTATATCTATATCATCCTGTGAGAACAGAATTCAACACATCAAAAATTTATTTGTATAAAAAATGGCCACGTAAACCAAAACCGGAAATTCCTCATATCCAGACGAGAAGGGTGCCATTTAATTACTGCGCAAGGTGAGAGCTTTCTCTCATCCTCAATCGCCATTCCCCTTACATTAACAATGGGACTTCTTCCTATAAACCCCACTTTCATTTATTTTCATTCTCTCACTGCGTTAACCAAGATAAGAAATAGAACCAGCTCGCCCAACAGGAATACCACTTACTTTCCTAAGACTCTTTCAATTCTAAGAACAATTGATCAAGAGAAACAACAGGGAAGTTACAAGGGAGCAAACACAGGCAGGCATACTAGCCGCTTGCTTTTGCCTAGACCTTAGGTATACCTTTCTCATATTGACTTCATAGATTTGACTTTCTTATCTTCTACTCTTTTTCGTTTACAGTTGTCATTTTCCTTCGGCCTGCAACACTTGTGCATCGGAATTTGCTCCTTAGCAGACGACCTCTTTCACTTAACAGTTTCTAACCGATAATTTTCTTACATCTGGCGACGTCACCCACTAGTTTTTAACACTTCGCCTCATGGTAGAACTTTCCCACATATCTGTTCCCTATCTACTGCCATATAATTAATGTTTCGATGTGAAGCCGCTGTTTCTCTATGCGACCTATTCATCCGCTTCGGCGGATGATATCAGATAGGCTGGGTTTACTGAAGGTTTGATATTAGATAGACTGGGTTAACTGAAGGTGCTGTTATATTCAGTGCGAGAGAAAGGACTTCGAAAGGACGCAGCAAAAATATAAACTTTATTCTTCAAATTGGACTACTCAAACGGAGCAAGCAAAAACGTCTCGATTTGTTCGTGGTCAATGAGTAGGCTTCGCTAGGCCTACATGACGACGGATGGACGAGAGGAGGGAGTTATTGATTTTCTGCATTTTGACTTCTGACTACGGGTTGACTTCTAACTCTGACTGTTACGGTCTACTAACTTCTGTGTGACTGTTTCAACTGGCTGTCTCCTTAGTGTGAATTTGCTAGTATATATGTGCCTTTAAAATAATGGACGTGACCTAGACTGCTCAGACTTCATTGAATATACGACGTTAATCAGAAGAAAGTTCATACCCGATAAAAGAGGTAGAGAAGAAGGAGAGCGAATTCACAAAGGTGGATTTTATTCCACTTTCCATACGGGGAAAGTGGACGTGAATTGGATTACCATTCATTTAGTCTCTTCCAAACTGTGTCGTTTTCTGTGATAAACATGATTGGGGGCACCAAGGAAAGCAGGTTTGAGGAGTAGCAAACTGTGGAACTCGGCGTCTGAGGCACCTGGACAAGGGGCAGAACTGCAATCTTCGGGGAAAACCGCCGGGGCTCCAGCCAGGACCATAGAGGGAAGTACACCGGTCTCTATGGTATGCCAGGGTTCAGATGTGATACCCAAACCTGCGAGTGGCGGCACCCCCGGTTAGCATTGGTTGATTCCACACTAACCAACAAAAGGTCCGCCATACAATCACATCTCGTAAGCCCCCCCCCCCCTCCCGGGTTCATCCATCATCATTATCTCCTCATCCAGCAATCTATGTTCACTAACGCTGCGCTGCTACTTGGAGGGGGTTAATCACAGACTCAACACATTTAACGAGAAATCACAGCCTCAAAGAAGAATACTCAAGATATTCAACCATCGTCTAAACGCCAAAAGAAAAAGAGAAGAGGCATAAATCAGAAAGGCCCCGTGTGGCCTCACTGAGTGCAAAATGGCCCATGAGAATACCACAAGAATACCCCTACGGGTGATCAACGGGCAGAACAGGGCCAAAAGGCTACGTCACAATCTGCGAACGAGAAAAGGACGTAGAAGCTATTACGAAAGAAGAAGCTCTGGAAATAACGGGTGTTCCAATAACTTGGACCGATTTTAAATGTGAGTTAAGTTTAAGAGTCTAATGATTTTTTTCTTTTTCTGTCAGGTTTATAAACTTCAGTCTTTGGCAATTTTAACCATGGGAAGATTAACAATCGAACAACGTGTTAAAGGTATCAAAGCCTATTACGAAAATGGACATTCAAACAAAAACGCATTTCAGGCACTTCGCAATTTTTTGGTCAACATAATCGGCCAACCGAGAGTGCAATTGGGAAAATTGTTCGTAAATTCAAACAAACGGGGTCGGTGGCAAATATCAAAATGCCATGGCGCGCTCGTTTACGCCGTTCAGCTGAAAACATTGCTGCAGTGCACGAGAATGTGGCCCAAGATACAGACACCTCTATTCGTCATCGCGCGCAGGAATTGAACCTTTTCACAACAACGTTACATCGAATTTTGATAAAAGATTTGTCTCTACATGCTTACAAAATTCAATTGAGACAAGAACTGAAGACTGCTGACCATTTGAAGTTCCGTACATTCGTAAATTGGGTGCACGAGCAAAGACAAGCCGATGATAATTTTTCGCAAAAAATCATCTTTAGTGATGAAGCCCATTTTCATCTTGGTGGATTCGTTAATAAGCAGAATTGTCACATTTGGGCTGATGAAAAGCCCAGGAAGATTGTTGAAAAGCCACTGCATCCATAAAAAGTCACTGTTTGGTGTGCATGTTTTGCTCACGAAATTATTGGGCCGTATCTCTTTGGAAATTATGCCGGGAATTCTGTTACGGTGACAGGTGATCGACACCGTGCCATGATATCTAACTTTTCATGGCCTGAATTGGATTTTATGGATGTCGAAGATTTTCGGTTTCAACACGACGGCACCACATACCACACAGCCAATTCAACAATGGCTATATTGAATGAGGAGTTGCCAGGTCGCATCATCTCTCGAAACAGCGAGGTCAATTGGCCACCACGATCGTGTGACTTGACGCATTTAGACTTCTTCCTTTGGGGTAATCTCAGAAGCAAGGTTTATGCCAACAAGCCAACAACAATTCAACAGCTGAAGGATGAGATAATAAGGCATATTGGTGAGATCGAGGAGCAACTATGCAGAGACGTCATCGAGTGGAAGTGTGCCACCGAAGCCTTGGCGAACATTTTGGTGATATTTCTTTTCACAGATAATTGCCATGACTCAAATAACATGATCCATGATTGAAATCAATAAATTTTCATCAATAACACTCTTTTATTTACTGCTAACTTCGATCCTTCTTAATGGAACAGTCTTTACTAAGAATCATTGGACTACAGCCTGCTATCCCTCCACAAATACAAGCCCATCGCAGTGTCGTTTGCAGCAGACTCGACCCTTGGGTTGGACAACGTAATAGGGAAGAAATAAAAGAAAAAATCAAGCTTAGACAAAAATAGGCGAAGGTAGCAAATATCGACAAATTTAAGAACAGGCGGGACAATAGCAACTACACCCATGTATTTAAGGTTGTCTTCGCAGAAACCTCGATAGCCCAAAATGCGGAAGAACAATGCTTGCTTATATTCAACGCCAAGGTGAGTGGAGACCAGATAGAGAGAGAAGAATTCTTCCAGTCTAATTTTTCTTTCGCTGCTATAAAATGGACAGCACGCCACCAAAGACTGTAAAGAGCCTGAGGAAACGTGCTCCAAGTGCAGCGAGAAGGGACACCACTGGAAGGGCTGCAGCAACAACTACGAGAGGTGCACCAACTGCGGGCAAGGTTACAGATCAATAGCTATGGCATGCCCGGTTAAAAAAAATAATAAACAGAAAGAAAAATGACAAGAATCAGGAAGAGGTACACAGATCAAATACTACTTAAGCACAGGTAGCTAAAGCTGCGTACAAAGAAACAGAAACAAATAAAACATATTTTAAGATAGAGAACCAAGAGTCCAACAAAAATCCTGACCTGTATCCTCTATGCTCACGTTAGGAATCTAACTAACCTGGTTGCTTCGCAAATATGCTTAACCAAATGCTGGCCAAAAACTGAATGAGCAAAATGTGGTTCTCGGACGACCGTCCATCAGGAGACGTTCTCTAGCTGCGAATGGTTCATCAAAGTGCAAATGATATGGACACCAACAAGGAAGTAATAGAGAATGAAACCCAGGAACTTAAAGCTGCTGCAGGAAAACCCACACAGGTTCAACCTAATACTAAATTCATGAAGAGGGGCGAAACGGTGGAACCAGCCTCAACGGAATTCACTGACTACTCGTACTCTTCCGTCTCAGAAGACCCTAAAGATAAGAAAACCAAAAAAACGCTCGACGCGGACAGGATAAATCACACCATTTATGCGTGAGAGAAATTCCCCTTTCCTGAAAATATGGACGAAACGAAATGGCGTGGTATCCTTGTTGTTGATTTAGAGCGCCAGTTTGATCCTATTACTTATGAAGGACAACAATACTTCTGTATTGGCTGAGTGGACTTTTTAATTGACTTATTATTGAGAGTGCGTCACAGCACAGCGTCTAATCCGTCTTAAGAAGAGAGCCTGTTAAACACGTAAAGGATCCATCAAAACACCAGAATTATCCCAAAATAAATATATATTTTAAATTTATCAATTAACTACTAAAATTAAAATATTTACAATCACCTAATAAGTTTAACGGAAATAACCATACTTGAAACCGGGCCTATTTCAGAAGCTATTCATGTCCAAATTGAAATAGGCTCCAAGTAAACAAACCAATTGCTGATTAATTATTTTATAGTGACCCTTTTAGATTAGCATTAAACTCCAATTTAAGTTTCACTCTTCTAACTGTAAATATAACGGGGTTTACTAATTATTGTCTCTACTTCAGTTAATTTGAGTACCGTAATAAACTGATACTAAAACAATACAAATATAAATGATCATTATGACTTACATGAAAGAAAGGATCAGGGGTGCCGGATGTCACTAGATGGCTTTTATCCCTTTTCGTTGGGTTGCAGCGGCCGATTGTAGACATTCCACGAGATGGGATGGGGGTAGGGGACACGATGTCACTTCTTCGGATTTACTTTAAAAAGCGGAGGGAGGAGTTGTACTCTCTGGCTCAAGGAGTGCTCTTCTCGGTGCTCTTGAAGTCTTTTTGTATCCTGGTCTTCTTCGAGGGGTTGCCCAACTGGATTTTAAAGTATACGAAGAGATTTTCAATGTACTTTAAAAATTGTATCTTCCTTGGGTATTGATTCTTCTTCTCTCTCGTGTATTAAGATTGCAATTTGAGAGTCACTCGAGGGGGACCGGTTCTTCTATTCTCTTTCTTGCGAAGTTCCTGTTTGGCACTAGAAATGTTGGTCCAGCCAGGCTTCTTACTAAGCCTGTGAAGGATACTTCGGTATTTCACCGATCTTAAACGTGACGTTTCTAAGTCATTTCGAAATTGGACGAAGGACTGATCTTTTCGAACTGGTCTTCTATAGTTTCTCACCGAATAATCTTCTCTTGCTGCAGAAATTCCTGGTTTGGCACTAGGAATGGTAATCCAGTCAGACTTCTTCTAAATCTGTACAGGATAGCTCGGTATGGCACCGATACAAAAACTTGTCGTTTTCTAAGTTTTAGACGAATAATTACGAAACTGGGTGAAAGACCGATCTTCTCGAACTGGTCATCTATCGTTTCATGGAATAATCTTCTTCTCTTGCTGCAGAAATTCATGGTTTGGCACTAGGAATGGTAATCCAGTCAGACTTCTTCTAAATCTGTAAAGGATAGCTCGGTATGGCACCGATACAAAAACTTGTCGTTTACTAAGTTTTAGACGAATAATTACGAAACTGGGTGAAGGACCGATCTTCTCGAACTGATCTTCTATCATTTCTCCTCGAAATATTTTCTCTTTCCTTATGGGGAGAGCAAGGGGTGAGGGGAGAGTGGCACCGTGGTGCCCAAGTCGGCTTCTAAATTAGAGGCACCGCCAACCGTCACCATCCTTGGTGTCCTTTTTGACTGGCACCGATTTTGTGGCGATTTAATCACAAGCCGCCGGATCTCTTAGGTAATTGGATCCTCTGAGCGCTGCATAATGGCCTTTGGTGGTCACCTTGGCACAGCGGCTTGCTCCCGACTACCTATCCGGCGGGGAGATCAAAAAGTGTAGGCCATTTGACTGTTATTCTGCCGGCTAACGTTCCCACGACTCTCATGATGTGGCTCGATTCTCTTTCTTTTTCCGCAGTGTGGGGGGGGGGGGCTTTTACCTATATGTCCGCCTGGCCCTCCGGGAGGCTTTATGTTGTAATTCCTCTACACAAAAATTCTAAACGAAGTAAATCAGAAAATATATAAATTGGAGTACGACGCATCGAACGAGGTTGAAGGGGCTGAGGAGGGCCTACTACGCCATAACGTTACTCTATATAAGGATTCGTGTGAGCAGGTCCCAACACAGAATTTTAAAAATTGAGGAACGGAAGATGAAGAAACCACGCAGAAACACCAATGAGAAAGACCAGCATAGAGAACGTAAATAATAGATTGAGAATTCTGACACTTGACGTTAATGGATGGGAGGGGAAAGCAACGGCATATGGAAACATATTCTGTGTGCTTGACCACGACATAATACTGATAACGGAGCACGGTATTGACACCACAAGGGGTCAACTCAAAATACCGGGATACATAGTGCTCATGAATAATCACCCAGAGGAAAGGTTCGATGGTGCGTCAATAGCTGTTATAGGTAACCTCACGTTCAAACGTCTCCCAGAATTGGACGAATCCTTTGTGGCGATACAATTTCTACAGTGGTGGGGAACCTCACGATAGCTGCAGCCTATCAACCCCCTCGCACTTTTCGTGCACCAGGAAATGGCATTCTTAGGGGTCGACCTCAATGTCAGATGCCGAATGTCAAACTACCATGGCAGAACCAACGAAAGTGGCCGAAACTTGGAAATGACAGTGGACTGGAAAAACATCCAGACGATAGGGCCGGATTTCCCGACCTACATCACTTAAAGATCAGCAACCAAACCTGACATTATCATGACAAGCGGATGCTTCCCTTTCAACTACCGTTACGAGCCGGGACCAACAATTCCCAGCGACCACATTGCGGTATTAACAACAATTTCACTCGCGCCGATCCAGCTGCCAGTCACACCACGTAAAAACTACGCCGCCATCGTCTGGGACTCCGAAAATACGCCCGAACCGAACTGAGCGAGGCTACATTGGAGGAGGTAGACGATGAACTCGAAACTGACCGAGAATGTGTTCCCAGAGATGGATACAAAATACTACCTCAACCCAGGTGGACAGAGGATATGTAGAGGATCGCACATGTGCATAGAGAAGTGTACGAGGAGATTAGACAGGAAGGTCCAAACCGGGAAAGAACCACACTACTACGCCAGCTAAGCTCCGAACTAAAGGATGCAATAAACATTCAACAGGCTGAGATCTGGGACATCCTTATAGCCGGAATAGACAGTGAGCTGTGCCCGGCCAAATTCTGACGCCAAATCAGGAAGGTGAAAGATTTACAAAGAAAGAATAAGGCTTAGATCAAAGAGGATTGGAAATATATAGAGGATCAGGCAGTTGTTGGGGGATATTCAGAACATACTGGGAGAATGTCTTCTCTATCACCGAAGAAGCAAACGAAGAGTTCGTCCAGGAGTTCGAAAGCCGTCTAATTGACGATCTGAATCAGATAATATACCGCACGTATCCACACCACCACGCGGACATGGAAAGGGAGATAGTTGACCACGGTCGCCCAATAACAACAAAGGACGTCATGGCTATGTGAAATCCTTCAAACAAAAAGCACTAAGCTGGACGGGCATCCCTAAAAGCAATCTGGAAAATGCCCCACAGCAGACCATTCAGGGAATCACCAACATCTGTAACTCTTCCCTGAGCACGGGCTACTTCCCGGACGGTCTAAGAGTTGCCAAAATCATCTTTATATCCAAGGATGGTAAGCCCCCAGATCAACTGGTGAATTACAGACCATCTCCTTTCTCGAGTTCGTGGGTACAATCTAAGAGAAAAATCTTAGCAAACCGGCTTCAACAACAACTAGCCGAACTGGGAGCTTAAAACCCCCTGCGGCAAGGATTACGAAAGGGGCAAGGAACGGAAACTCCCCTCGCCCTTTGATCGGAGAAAATAGCCCACTGCAAAGCAGAGGGGAAATACGTTGATGTGATGCTGCGCGATGTACAAAAGGCCTTCGATAAGATTTGGCTGAGGGGTCTCCAATTCAAGATCTTGAACCTTCAGCTGAACCCACTCCTGGAAAGGGTCCTCGGTGACTAGGTTATGGAGAAAAAAGCCCAGACCTCCATCGAAGGCTTTTAGGGACACGAATTCAAACTCATGGCGGGAGTTCCACAAGGCAGCTGTGTGAGTCGGTCGCTGTACCTCGTGTACAGCGACGACACGATGTATCTGCAATTTGCAGATGACATCACACAGATTGTCCCCAGCTCATATAAGAACGCTGGAGTTCAAGCAAGATACACAGCTGCCGAGATAAACAACATAAATAGATATGAAAGGAAGTGGAAAATAAAAACTAACTGCAAAAAATTCAAAATAATCTCAACAAACCACCGAAAAATAGATGACATTATCGTGAACGACGACCTATACCCGTACTCGGAAAAGGGAACCGTCCTGGGTTTACGGTTCACCAAGTCTGGGTACAATACCCACATCAACACCACAGTCTCCCTAGCCAAAAGGCAACTTCGGAAACTATAGAGGTTCCGGAACCTTAACGGTCCAAACAAGAAGAAGCTATACATTGCCTTGGTACGCTCCTCCTGGTGTACCCGGCAGTGATATTGCATATGGCAGGCTGTACTTCTCTCAGGACGATGCAGAAAGTTCAAAATAAAGCCACCCTGCTAATAGCTGGAGCTAGAAGAAGCAACCGTATTAGGCAAATAGACCTGCACGCACGTTCCAGGCTTAAGCCAATTAATACGGGGGCTCAAAGGCTAGGGAGAAAGACTTGGGATAAGATAGAGCAAACTATTATACCCACACTCGACAACCTCAAAATTCCAATCCCACAGCAGAAGCGACACAAAGTTGGAAGCACAGCATTATTCCCAAGCAGAAGAAACTGCGCGGGAAGGCAATAAACCCAATATATAAATAACCGAGATCGAGAAATACGAACATAAAGACAGAAGAACAACCAAAATGAAAACCGAACAAAGAAGTGATAACGAATTAGACAATATAAAATAAAGATATAAAGGGACAAACAATAAAAAGAGGCGAAATACCTGCTTTTAGGATAAAAATTAACATAAGAGGCAACTGGCCTATCAATCGAAAAAAAACATTAACAAAACAAGAAAACCAAACCAAACAAACTAATTTAAAATAAAAATAAATAAAAAGGCTAAGAGCCCATCAAAAGAAAATGAAATAAAAAAGTACAAACTAATTTACGAACAAAATAAAAAAAAATGAACAAAAGAGGCGAAGTGCCCACAAAAAAAGAGAAACAAAATAACAATAATGATATACGAAAATGAAAACAAATGAGGCAAAATGCTCACAAAAATAATATTAGGCTAATTAAGTTAACAAAACACAAACTTGAAAGGCTAGAAAGCTATGACGGAGGAACAAATAAAATTAAATAAATATATATATTTAAAAAGAAGATTCAGACCAGTCTAAAATGCCAAACGTGGGAACACTAGAGGCAAAAAAGTAAAAAAGACAACAAAGGAGGAAAAATAGGGTAGTAAAACGAAGGCGATGCCCTTGCAACAAGTTAACAAAAACTAATAAACTTCTTCACCCCTATCACACCTACCACACATTTCCCCCCTAGCTCATCAAAATCAAAATCAAAAAGACGTGACCTATTGTTCTCCACTCTTGTTTTTGGGGGAGGAGTTTGTCATATGTTTTGGGAGGAGTCTATTCTACTCTTTGTTATAGAGATAAAGATTCGTTATGGTCAAAGTGCTAATGCACGACGGAATTTAGGCAGTTCTTCGCCATGCAAACAATGACCAGTGCTACCCTGTTTCACCTTCCTCCCAAGCTTTGTTTAAACAGCTGGCCTTGTATCGCGGCAATGGAACCACTCTTGTTTGTTTGGGTGTATATGTTTGCTCAGAGGTCAACCCTTTGATAGCGCGACAAATTGCTTGGCCTGCATTAATTGTCGTACATTTATATACTCGTATATCTACATTGACTGATGTACATTTATATATATATATATATATATATATATATATATATATATATATATATATATATATATATATATATATATATATCCTTAACTCTATAATTTAACTTGGTGAATTTTTGAAATTTTGGAAAATGTTTTTTTTTGCTTAGTGGACAAAGTAACCGTTCATGTTTTTGAGTTTAGGTTTATTTGAAACATTATTCGCAGTGCTGTTTTTTGTATGTTTCGAGCTTTTATCAAAGTTCTTTCTAAGAGTTCAGAAAAAATAAATATAATTATCGAATGATTTGGAATGAAAAAACATACAAATCGTGAAGTTCAAAAAATGTAATAAAATTAGGGCTTTGGCGCTTTTTTACTTTCATTTCGTATATGAAACAAATTTAGATGAAAAAAGAGATCTGACGAAGGTTTTTCTATACATCAAACACCGGGTGAAATAACTTAAAAAAAAGGTTTCATGGTGTCTATGTTGAAAAAAGCGTTTGGAAAATTCTCAACTATATATAAATCTTCGAGGGATAAAGACAATATAATAAAAGGTGAACTAACTTTAAATATATGTTTCAGGGTATCTATGTTGAAAAAGGTGTTCATGGTGTTAAAATAAAGAGTATAAAAGAGGTTAAAAAAAGCGGTTTAGAATAGCAAATAGGCCGTTGGCCACACGCCGAAGGAGTGCCTGTGGAACCAAGTTTTTTCTGTAAGAAAGAATACGAAGTATTGCTTGTATATATATATATATATATATATTTTGTTTCATTTCTTAATTCTCTTATTGGCCTATTATTTCTTTAATTTACTAAATAGCCTTTTAGGATTTGATAGATTCCCCGAGCTTCCATTTGTGGAGTTTCTCGCTGGGCCTATTAAATCTTACACTTTCGGTGCCAGAAGCATACCGCTACAACTCTACACTTTTTCATTTTATTAACAGTGGTCCCTTAGAATCATGACAATATTAACTGTCATTGAAAATATCCACGCGACCTTATTCCATACACATCGCTAACCTATTCTGTAATTGCATTTTTTACTGCCCATTGCACACCATTCGTTTATTTCTAATACCCTAGTTTTCTTCTTATAATTTTATCATGTATTTCATCACAAGCGATTTGTGTTGAAGGAAACCTTATGTTATTAATCCGAAACAATCCGTGAAATATAAAGTTGCTCTATTTTTATTACAGTGAGCAGAGTTTTATTTGCGGAACTGGAACCTTTGCATACATATATTTTTGCCTAATTTTTCTATGACTATGTATTGTGTACACTCAGCATGTCTATATCTTAGTCTTGTGTAATATCTGCGCATCTATATCTTGTTTAATCTTCTGCAGAGCTATGCCATGTATATTATCTGCATCCTATATTTTTTGTAATTTCTGCATGGCTATGTTTTGTGTAATTTCTGCATGTCTATATATTGTGCAATTTTGGCATAACTATGTCTAGTGTAATCTCTGCATATCTAAGTTATGTTTAATCTGTGCCTGCCTATGTCTTGTTTAGTATATGCAATTCTATGTCCTCTGTAAATCTCTTCAGTCCTGTTTCTTGTGTATTCTCTGCATGTTTAGGTCTTGTATAGTCTCTGTATGGTTATACCCTGTGTAGTCTCTGCATGCCGATGTTTCGTGTAATCTCAGAATATCTAGGTCTTGTGTAATCTTTGCATTACTATGTATTTCCTGTGTAATCTCTGAATGTCTATACCATGTGTAATCTTTCAATGCTTAGGTTTTGTGTAATATCTACATGTATGTGTGGTAAAATCTCTTTATAACTATGTTTTGTGCATTCTTTATGTCCTGTGTAATATTTGTATGTCTATGTCCTGTGTAATTTCTGCATTCCTATGTCTTGTGTAATCTCTGAATGCTGATATTTCGTGTAATATCAGTATATACCCAAGTTGGCCTCTACCAATAATGAGTCATGATGTAAACGGTTGGTGTGACGCTACAACAGCTATACCTTGTATAATCTCTTTATGTTTATGCCTTGTTTTGTGTAATCTACGAATTCCTATGTCTTGTGTAGTCTATTGCATATCTGTCTTGTGTAGTCTTTGTATGGCTTTGTCATGTGCAATCTCTCCATGCTTACGTCTTCTGTAATCTTATATGTATATCTTGTGAAATCTCTGCATTTCTATGTCTTGTGTATTCTTTGTAAATCTATGTCTTATGTAATCTTTGCACTCTTTACTTATTTTATCCATCTACATATGTTCTTCATTTATAATTTATATTTTCAGATCTATAAGATCCATATTCTCAGATTGTATATATTTCTATCTTTTCAGGTGGTTTCAAGGGGCTGCCGGTACCACCCTAACTCCTTCTGTTATATATGTGGTGAGTATATAAAGAAGAGAGGCAAAAATCTCCTTGGAAAGGTAGGGGAAGGTTTGCGAGGCCTACCAGAAGTACTTTGTGATGACACTTGGGGACCAGTACAAGCCCTGGGCCCCTTACTACTGTTGTGAGCACTGTAAGAAGACGCTGGGAGGGAGGCTGCGAGATGAGAAAAGGTCCGTGAAATTCTACAAACCACAGGTCTGGCTAGAGCAAACAGACAACTCCACAAACTGCTTTTTTTGCATGGTGGATGTTAGCACGCTGTGGACAGGAAAGAATTATTCTGTTGTGCATTAAAAAATCTCCCATCATCAATTGCTCTAATTCCTCACTGCTCCAAATACCCCGTTCCAGTACCACCTGCTCCAAGTGAAGTCCAAAATAAGTCTTCTGATGAAAAGGAGGAGATGGATGCTGAGGACTTGGATTCCCAGCCTGAGGTACAAGAGAATGTTACTCACTTCCCAGATCAAAAATAATTAAATGACTTGGTCAGGGATATGGGACTGACCAAGAACAATGTAGAGTTATTCATCTCCAGGATGAAGCTGTGAAACTTGGTCAAGTAGGAGGTCCAGGTGACAGGCCAGAGAAGTCGGTACGAACCTTTCTCAGGTTTTTACACTCTCAGGGATGGCCTCTGCTTCTGCCATAAAGTACCTGGGTTGTTTGACGATATTGGAGTGCCGTTTGTGCCCAAGGAGTGGCGGCTCTTCATAGACAGCTCTACCACAAGTTTGAAAGCTGTCCTCCTCCCAATGGAAATAAGTTCCCAACGCTGCCCATAGCCCATTCAGTCTGCCTGAAGGAAGACTACTACAGTATGAAAGTCTTCATGGAAGCTCTGCAATAAAACCAGTACAATTGGAAAATCACTGGAGACTTCAAGATGGCAACTTTCCTGCTTGGTCTCCAGGGAGGCTTTATCAAATTCCAATGCTTCATTTGCCTTTGAGACAACAGAGCCACCTCTGACCACTACAACAGGAATAACGGAGAGCGAACATAATTTGTAGTTGGGACCCAGAACGTCATATGGGAGCCACTGGTTGATCCAAGGATTGTGTTCATGCCGCCTCTTCACATTAAGCTGGGGGTTGATGACAGTTCGTGAAGGTTCTCAACCAGGAATCAGCCGCCTTTAAGTACCTTCTTGAGTTCTTCCCCAAGTTATCTGAGGCCAAAATCCAAGGTGGCATTTTTGATGGACCTCAGATAAAGAAGGTGCTTGAGTCTACCGAGTTCTCTAATAAGCTCAGTAGGATTGAGAGGACAGCATGTAACTGTTTCATAGTAGTTGTCAAGGGCTTCCTGGCAACCACAGGGCTGAAAACTACCAGCAGCCTGTGCAGGATCTGGTAAATGCTTTGGCGCCATGGGATCCAGGGTGTCTCTTAAATTTCATTATAAGCTGGACGCTCACATGGACAAATTCAAAGACGATATGGGCACCTACTCAGAAAAACAAGGCGAGCGATTCCACGAAGATGTGAAGGAGATAGAGCGGAGGTACCAGGGCCGCAACAATGAGAGAATGACGGAGGACTATATCTGGGGGCTGGTGCGGGAGTGCCACCTGGACTACAAGCGCAAATCCAAGAAATCCAGTAATTTCTGACGTGTTTAAGTTACTTTATGACTGTTATTTGTTTTTACTTGTTTGCTTTTGATAAGCTTCTGTCATAAAATAAATATATACTCTATGGATTAAATTATATGAACGGATAAATTCCAAAGAATGTGTTTTTCTTGAAAAATATGAAAATTTTGAAATATCATAGTCCTGATCACAACCCAAAACTTCTGATTCAATGATGGTGTTTTTTTATAATAATGGGATATAACAAACCAGGAAATGAGACTTAGAACCGAAGGACAAAAAATGTGTTACACGAGGTTACGCTTAGGGATAACTTAGAATAATTAAAAGTTAATAAGCAAAATGCCTGTTTCGTGTAACGTATTTAATTATGTGAGAAAAGAAAGCACATAAAGTGAGTAACAATGGCATTTCGACCAAATGCACTGCAGTTATTAAAGATGTTATTTGTGTTACATTTAATGAGAAACAGGTGCATAATCGCCGAAAAATTAATTCAGATTAAAAATATGGTGATCTATAAAAAAAAGAAAACCTGACAACCACTCAAAATTACCAACAAAAAGCAAGAACCCTCTGTCGGGGAATCGTCACTCTCCCGTTCTCTCTCAGTGGAGACACGGGACGGTAACCGCAAAGACACCCGGGCCCGGCATCGAGGGTCAAACTCGTAACCACAGTCCCTCGCCACTCGTCTGTATGAAAAGCCGAACGGTTTTAAACTGCAAGCTCTCTCCTACGAGAGTATATTCAATTTCACCTCAAGTAAGAATTTGGAGACGCGTTTTTCTCAAGCTGGAAGGCCAGCGTGAGCCGACGTAAGACTTGGTGAGAAAAACCGTTGGAATAAGAACCCTCCTGCGGCCCGTCCACAAGCCCCTTACTCCTACCCCCACCCCAGTGGGGTGACGAGTTATAAATATCAAAGACTTTGGAAGAACGAAGGAGAATACGTGAGTCTCCAGGCTACGAAGTCCCCGGATTGAGGCCGGGCTACCAAGACTGGACAGGTAGAATACGTGAGTCTCCAGGCTATCAAGTCTCCGGTTTGAGGCCGGGCTACCAAGACTGGACAGATAGAATACGTGAGTTGCCAGGCTACGAAGTCCCAGGATTGAGACCGGGCTACCAAGACTGGACAGGTAGAATACGTGAGTCGCCAGACTACGAAGTCCCCTGCAAGAGAGGTAGGGCTACCAAGGGGGCAAGAAGCAGCTCATCCTTGAGGTATTCCCTGGTTATCAAACCGAACGCTAAGTTAACTTGTTCAAGTTCAACCTATTCTCATCAGAGAAACACCCCTCCTTTACCCTCGCCCTTGAAGAAGCCCTCCCCCCCGAGTACAGTCCTTGCCCATGAGGAATTAGGTAACGAAGGAGAAAAAACTCCTCTTCGAGCCCGTTACCTAGAGTGGTCACATCGAACTCTTAGTTAACTTGGTTTAGGGAACCAAGTTCAACTTACTCTCGCCAGACAGATCCCGCCTACCCTGGTGCTTCCTAAAGTACCGTAATTGTTCTCGCCTTTGAAGAACCCCCCCCATTGAATACCGTGTGGACCAACATCTGCTACACTCACCAAAGCACCCTGTGATCTCGACCACCTCCAGCAACCTGGTCGATGCACGCGTCAAAGGACCTACCAGATTCCTGTGGTTTCTGGGGCTCATTGAGTTTAAGGTCAGACTCAAACCCGCCACCAGAGCAACCAGGTATTTAAACTCCAGTTGAGACAATTAGCCTAATACTTATATATTGAAGTGCATATCGAATTTAGCCAATATTAGAGGGTCAAGTTAATTGAAGTAATTTTTTTCGTATTTTAAAGTTTGGAGTATTTCTGTGATTCATGTTTTGTGTTTGTGTAGTAAATTGTTAAATTTAAAATATAAGTTTATTTTGGGAATTCCTGTGTGTTTCTCTATATCCTTACGTGTTGAAGCGGCTCTTCCTTAAAACAACAAAATTAGCATTCTTAAAACAAAGCCTACTTCATCAAAGAAGTATATCACAACCACAAAGTATACCACGACAAAAGTGGCGTCAGGTGTGGAGTGATCAAAAGGGGCATTCTGCAACACGCCCCAAAATAGCACACTCAGGCGCACGAGCGAGGCCCACTCCTTTAGGGCTTTAAGCAAGTACCCAATACCCTAAAGCTAAATCTTATGGAGAAGGTCCTTCTCCTCCAGAAACTCAATTAATGCACAAGCTGGAAGGCACGAATTCGTCGTCTCCAGTACAAAAGACCCTGCTTCCCCCAGTACCGGGACAAGAACTTGTCTGAATATCCTCCAGACTGGGACATTAAACAATACTCTGCCGTCAGTCTGTTGAACAGTCTACAGGAGCGGTCTATCATATGGTGCACCATCGGGCGTGCGTGTGCTCGATTCAAAGGCGTCAAAAACTGACGTGAAACCGTCGAGACATTGGGAGGGGTAATGCCCTGGAAAGGTCAAGGCGCAATTGCAGGAAACTTTAAACACCTGTCGGTCGTCTCCTATCTTCTTTGCCATGAGGCACGCAATAACTAACCTGATTCCTACTATGTATTTATAGTTGGGATGATAGGATAAAAAGAGCAATAATAATAACTGATAAAGAAGAAAGACTACAAATGAATACAAAGGAAAAAGCATGTACAACAGACCATTCGATCCTTACGAAGTTGCATGCAGGCACGTAGCAAAGCTAAGTTTACTAAACTTCACAGCTATGATCATTGATCTCCACTTATCCAATGGAGGGCGTAAAAATAAAATATTACTCCCTTATAAACGTAGGCAGTCTTGTTACATGTCATATTTACTATGCCTTTGACGATTTTAAATACTTGAATTAAGTCACCTTAGTCTATGCTTTGGAAATAGGAAAAGATTTAATTCCTTACGACAATCCTCGTATGGTTTGTTTTTTTTCGGTTATGTATCATTTTAGTAACTCTACGTTGAATCAGTTCTAGCTTGTTTATATCTCTTTGGTAGTAAGGGCATCGGACTTGAACGCGGTGTTCCAGAATAGGCTGGACAAAAGATTTGTAGAGAGTAGTTATTACTTCTTCTCGATTTGCGAACAAATGACCTACCTATAAAGCCAATTATTTTGCTCGCTTTCTTGAAAACTTCTGTGCATTGTTGACTGGGCTCTAGGTTATTCGATCTTGTTACTCCTAAATATGTTCCATTCATTGAATAAGTTGTTTTTTATTTTGATTTTCGTGTGGAGTACTTTGTAGTTATCTCCGTTGAAGCACATTTCCCAAGTTTGGGCCCAACGTGACAACTTGTCCGAATTAAATTCTAAGTTTACGGCACTGTCAATTTGTGTATAATCTGCTTGCTTCAAGACTGTACATGTCAGACATTCATCAATATCGTTATTGTTTATTAGAAATAGGGCAGGCACTAATACACAGCCCTAAGGATCCCCGCTTAGTTACATTGAGCCATTTATACGCCTTGCCATTTATGACTATTCTCCGCCTTATTCTGCTGAACCAATTCGAAATCTATATTAATGTGTCGCCCTATATTCCATGCGATTGTAATTTTATCATGAGTTGTTTGTGAGGAACTTTGTCCAAGATCTTCTATAAATCAAGGTATATGATATCAATGGCTTGACTCTCATCGTATAGATTAAAGATATCTTGGAAGAAGTCCAAAGGTTTGTGAGTCAGTAGCGTTTGTTACAGAAGCCATGCTGGGTATCTTTAAGAATGTTATTTACCTCTAAATAGTTCACGCGATTCTGTTATTTATGAGTGTTTCAAGAATTGTGCACAATACTGAAGTTAAGTTAATTGGGCGATAATTGCCAGGTATAGATTTGCTAGTATCCTGACAACTGCCCGACTGACAAGAGCCCGACGGCCAAGTATCCAACCTCCAAGTGCCCGACTGACAAGGACCTGACGGACAGGTGAACAATAAGGACAATTGCCCGACGGATAAATGCCCGATGTTTATATATATATATATATATATATATATATATATATATATATATATATATATATATATATATATATATATATATATATATATATATATATACATTTAAAACATCAAGATATATTTTTGCTCTCATTTGATCTGGTGGTCATTTGCATCTGATACGGATTAGAGTGATCTTTAGATAGCCTCTTTTTGAGACGGGTTCCATTTCTCGCTAGCTCTGTTAATTTTAGGATTATCAACTTGTGCAGTTATATGCATTCTTAAATCACATAGTTCACTTGTAATAATTTCTGCACCACTGAGTGGGCTGCTATTTTTGTATTAGAAAGGTTGTCTGTATTGTATTTTATTTTTCGTAGGGAGATGAGATAATTTAGGAGAATCCTGAAAAATAAGATAATAGGAAAATAATTAAAAAAACCTAAAACTTTAAGTTGTGAACAATTGCTCTAAAAAAATATATCACTTTACGATTTTTATTGTCGTAGGTCAGGTAAGATTTCCTGACCTCCACTTGCTTCCATTGACTCGTAAGGGAGGTGGCAAGCCTGCAGGATACTTTGCGATTGGCATTGCTCTGAATGATGCACTTTAAACGTGGGTTGACCTAAATCGAGTAAGAGTGACTATTTATTCTTGGACGGATTAAATAACTAACTAGGAGGTTCTGGACATCAAACCTGATGAAACAAAATAATCTTTACTACTGTATAAACAAAAATAAATAATGGATACAACATAGAAATACAAAAGAACTAAATGGGCAAAAGGTTTACACATGTCACCTCCAGGCGAGAGCCGTGAGAACGTACACTCAAAGGTACACGACCGACAAAAGGGAAACTACCATTGCGGGTGGATCTGCCGCTAGAGGATTTTTATACACGAGAGAAAGGCTTGGGTGGGGGGTGGGGGTGGCGTCGAGCTCGATGGCTTTTCAACGGCACGCTTGGGTTTGCATTTGCCCAATTTGTACTCGGCTTGCTTAAAGTTATGAAGGAAAATACCCCTTGCGGGAGGTTCCTCGTTCCTAGTTATTATTTCTTCTTATTTATTTTTCTTGTCTTCGGGCTTTTAGGGTACGGGAGTCCGAGAGAAAGAGTTCTTCTGTGTCGCGTCCTCTTTGGTAAAATACGGGTTTACCGGAAGTGAATGTTACCAAGGTGCTAGAGTTTGATTTTACTTTATCTATATATAGGCGCCGAGAGTAAACTTAGACATTTAACCCATTTCGTGAAACCTCTCGTTTCAATTAAGATCGCTATAGAGCGTCTTATCAAACGGAAGTTACCTTAAAAAGAAGCCGATCGTGGGTTCTCTCCGTCCTAACCGTCTCTATCTCTCTCTATCGCTGATCTCCATTTGTCTCATCTTTGACATCTCCTTCACCTTCAAGATGGAACTTCCGAAAAGAAGCGACATCCGATAACAAAAGTGGGTATATATCGTAATTTTGAAACAACCAAGTAGAAAACAAATAAGAATACATGGCACTAAATTATAAAAAAAACACAAAATAAAAGCAAAAAATCCACATATTGCAAAAGAAAATAATTAACAATAACCACAATTATCAACAAATACATTTAAGCAGGAGACTCAGGTACCTCGTGTCTATAGCAATATAACTTTAGCGCAATCAGTTTACTATACAAAAACGAAATTAAATAAAAAAAGGGTACATGTTCCCCTAGACTTAATGGAAATATTGCCTGAGCATATGAGCCAAAACAAAATCAATCTTAAAAATTAGAAAAATTTACTCTTAATCAGGATCAGTTCGAAGAGGAATTCAATGAATTCCTGCTTAAGCTATTGGCCCTACAGTTATCGGAGTTTTTAATATAAAGTATCCTAAATTAAAATTCTTGTACAAACAAACTCAAGAGCATTAGACGACCATTATTGTTCTTTACATTTCGGAGGTAGGACAAGGCTTTTATGGTCAGTTTCTATTACAAACTCTTTACCTACCAATAACATTTTAAACTTTGGAATTCCCCAAATTATCGCGAGGGCCTCTCACTCAATCACAACGTAGTTTTTTTCGAGGGATAGCAATTCCCCACTTGCATATGCGATAGGAAAGCTCTCATCATTTTTCCCATACTGGACTAGAACACAGCCTATTCCCTCTTTGCTGGCACTTTTTCGAATGCAAAACGGTTCATCGCGATTGGGCAAATGAGATATGGGCGCTGGCATAAGTTACCTCTCTTAAGTTAATCAAAACTAAACCGCAGCGGGTTCCATACGAGGCGCTCGGGGCCTGTTTTTTTAAAGTTCACACAAGGGAGCGGAGAGTGAGGCGAAATTCTGAGTTGTGTCTGTAAAAGGACGCGGAACCCATATAGGATCTTAATTTCTTCTTGGTCGCTGGCATAGGCATTTCAACAATGGCTCGAATTTCATCCTCCTGGAGAGCTAGCGGGCCATTTCCAATACGGAAGCCTATATAGTCAATTGTACTGTAGGTGAAATGACCCTTACTGCGACAGATAGTTAGATTATGCTTCCGAAGTCTTAGGAAAAGTGCTTATTGATTGTTTTTCTGAAGAGGCGAGAGCTAGTCTCTCACTTTTAGTTCGGCCGACTAGGATTCAGTTGCGTCTGGCAAGACGTGTAGGGGGTATTCGCTGTCTTGCTCTATGCAGGCAACTTCTAATATACTTAGGGGGTCCATGGAATAATTAGCCTTGGTAGGCAACTCCTCATCTATAGCCACAATCTTGTCAGTCCATGCGCCTCGGTGATACTTTTTGAGAAGATTTCTGTGTAAAGCTTTCTTTCTGTTGAGGTTTCAATCAAATAATCGACGGGGCCACGTTTCTCGATCACTTGATAGGGGCCCGTCCATTGGCTCAGTATTTTGTTGTTTTCAGTTGGGAGCAACAACAAAACTTCCTCACCTAGCTTAAATTTTCTATCTTTAGATTTGTAGTCGAAGTTTTATATTAATCCAGTTTAACATCCGCATTCTGGTACGCTATTTCGGCGCATTTCACCAATCTCTGTCGTAATTCGAGCAGATACGACTACGAAGATTGGATTTTATGATCCAGTTTTTGATTTGTAAATAGATCCTTCAAAATGCCCACGGGGCCTTGTACATTCCTTTCGTATAGTAATTCAAACGGAGCGAAATCCATGCTGCGAAGGAGAATTTCTCTATACACAAAAAGAGCTACCGGAAGATATCTGTATAATTCCTTTGCCTGCTCGGCACATAATTTCTTCAGGATTGCTTTGAGACTGCCATTTATCCTTTCGCACATTCCAGTTTCGGCTGGGTAGAACGGAGTCGTGAAGAAGGGTTTTATCATGAACAACTTGACCACATATCCCATAATTTGGGACGTAAATTGGCGGGCACGATCCGCCAATATCTTTTAGGGCAGCCCGAAACGGGAGAAAATCGTGATGAGTACCTCGGTAAAGACATGCTGTCAATCTTGCTAAGTAACACAGTCTCGGGGAATCTGGTAGAAAATTCAACCTAGGGTTAAAACATAACTATGACCTTCACTTGAAGATGGATGAATCGGCCGGATCAAGTCAATTTCCACTCGGGAGATCGGTTCGGAGATTATTGGACTCTTCTGTAAGGGTGCACCTGGCCAATAGAAATAATTAAAGACGCGTTTTTCCATCTTAGAGTGGCTAAAATGCCCCAAGAAGAGACTATCGTGGGCGGTTCGAAGGATGAGTTTGACATAGGACTGGTGGAGACATAATACTTAGGATCTATCATTGTCTGCTGAGCACAATGAAAGAGATTATCTTGTTGCCCCTAATGGACTCTTGCCATTGTTTCTGCCTTTATCCATAGGTGGCGAAGAGATTCGCATTCCTTCTGATTTTCAGAAAATCTTCGTTCAGGACATTTGGGCAATCTGAAGCACCGAGGGTTTCCAGCTGTGCGGGTGCTTCCGACTCTTTAATCGCTTGAGATCGGCTGGTCACGGGTAAAGCCACGTGGGGGTATACCTGCGGACTCTGGCCAATTAAAGCAGCACAAAAGTAGGCGCACTCGATGCAGTAACTCACACTGGGGATTCTGTTTGCGCGCCCAAGGTAATCGTGCACCGTTGATAACTTGTCGTGATCCGGGGCTACAGGTGGAATTACTCTGTCAGATATCACGATGCACGTGCATCCTGTGTCGTGCACGAGAGTTGAGATCCGGCCACCGCTTACCGTTTCAGTTTCCAATTTGAAACCTCTAGAAGTGCTTTTATTAAACAGTAAGTTCCCCTAGTGGCCGGTCGGATTCATTTCTCTTGAAGGAAGAGGTGCTTCTAGTTGCGACGGCGTTTAAACAGGTATGGCACATATATTGTGCACCTGGTTAGGATGGCCGCCTCTAAATTGAGAATTATGAGGGCAATTAGTTCTTACATTACCTTCTACTCAACAGGAGTAACATACGATAGTTCTCCTGGGCAACAACGAAGCAAGGAAATTAGAGGAGAAGGGTTTAGGCTGAGACGAACTAGTTATCTTGAACTTATCCCTGTTGTGGAGAATGGATTCGCTTTTATGAGACTTTGATTTTAGAGAGTGTGGTTCCGTTTCCTTCCCTTCTTTTGGACAGAAATTTTGACAAGCCACATATACATCCGCTTTCTCGATCACTCTTTAAATGTTAGGCACTTCCGGTCATTAATAAATTATCTTACTTTGGAAGTAAGTGACACCAAGAATTTGTCTTTGAGGACGAAGTCAACTAAAGCATCCTATTCCTAAGGAACTTTGGACGCTTCTAGCGAGAAATTATAATTACACTGTAGGGAATATCCAAATTGATGGAATTTTTGATTAGGCTGGATCCGACAGTGCCGGAACTTTGCACGGTAAAAGGCTGGATTCATGTTATAGGCAGCAAGCATTTCTGCTTTTAATGTGGAATAATTGATGGTTGCCTCTGATGGGAGCGAGATGAAAATATCCCAAAGCTAGGTCTAATCAAAGGCAACAAATTGGCTACGCAGTCTGTTTCAATATCACATTGATTCACCTAAAGATTTTTCTCGAAACGAATATGGTATGACCCGAAATCTTCTCCTTCCTTGAAAACAGGCAATTTTATAGAGGCAGTTTGTTGCACTTCGGTCCTCGAATTGATTGAATTGGTTTCGTTTCTGGCCCTGGTTATTTCCAATTCATGTAAACGAATTTTCTCTCTTTCATCTCTTTCTTTATTACGTTTTTCCTCTTCACTTTCTTTCTCTTCTCTTTTTTCTTCAGGTTCTTTCTTTTCTCTTTCCTTTTGTTCCCCTTTTACTGCTCACTATTCCTTTTTGATTTACGCCATTAGATCCTTCCCATTTAGTCCAAGAGACTCACCTTTTGCTTTGAAAACTTCGAAACACGAAATACTGTCGTGTTCACCAAACCTTTACGCAAAATAAAAAAAACAAGAGAACTTAGCGGAGTTTTCGAACCCCATTTAATGTTAAATCACTTGATTAATTTCGCTCAGAATCACTAACGGAAGTGAAAATGGGTTTTACAGTGGCGGCAACAAAAAAAGTGACATTGAATATTGGCAACAGAAATCGATACACAAAATCGCTTTCACGATTTTACTTGCCAACAAGCCAATGAAAAGGGACAGGGCTTATGCCGCGAGTGGATGACTCTCCTGAGCTAAGACAACAGAACTGCGCTTTATTGGAACTCACTGTCTCGTTTGAGCTCGTACAGTGAGGTTTTAGTGTACAACGCTCCAGCGTGCTGATTTCCTGCATTCGTGCCTACATTTGACGTGCTATAACTTCTGTGCAAGTGGATACAATGGGGCAGTAAAAGCTTTATATGACAAAGAAAAGCTGCGCCTTGACCCTATTAGAGCAAGGAAAGTCTTTTATTGATGTATCAGCAGGTTTAGGAACCTCAAGAAATACGATTTATCGCCTAAACGGGCAGCTGAGTTATTGCCACCAGGTAACATACAAAAGAAAAAGGAGGGCATTGGTGCAGCTAGGAAGTCATCTCCAAGGACTGATAATATCCTAAGGCGTGAAGTGATGTCAGACCCTTCTGTAACCTCCGCTCCAATCAAGAAAAAATACTCAGACCTCCTCCAGAATGTCGCCCTCAGGACTATCCATCATCGCTTAAAGAAGGATCTAGGCCTACCGGCTCGCCGCGCTGCCAAGAAGCCACTTCTTACCAAGGCTATGAAGATGAAAAGGCCCAATTTTTGCAAGACCTATAAACATTGGACAGCTGCTCATTGGAGGAAGGTCATGTTCAGAGATGAGAGCACCTTTAGGCTGGTCAGAGGAGAGTCAAAGATCGTGCTTGTCCCAGCAATGTGTCTCGGTATGACCCAAAATATACTGTGAAAACTGTGAAGCACCCTGATAGTGTGATGGTGTGGGGTTCCTTTAGTGGAAACAAGGGCAGAGGAGGTCTGTACTTCCTTCCCAAGAATGTAACCATGAGGGGGACTAACTATCTTGAAGTTTTCAGGCAGCACATGATGCCATGTTGGGAAATTCATCAGTGTAAATTTTTAAGGCATGATGGTGCACCTGCTCACAGGTCCCAGTTAGTAAAAAGGTTCTTCAATGATAATAATATTAGTAATTTGGAGTGGCCTAGTCATTCCCAGGACCTAAATCATATTGAGAATGCTTGGAATCTCATGAAAACCAAAGTTCAAGAGACAACACCCGGCATCATCAAGGACCTGATAGAATCACTGAAGAAGATCTGGGTTACGATCGACCCCACCTACTTGGCAAACCTCGCTGAATCAATGCCCAATCGACTCAGAATGGTCATCAAGTGCAAAGGCAACATGACCAAGTATTAGCTTTCATGAAATATTCATAATAAAATATGTAAGTTACATTTTTCTGTTTCATTTTCCCCGAATTGTCACATGTCACTTTTTTTGTTGCCGCCACTGTACTTAACCCCCAAACAAAAATCAACAACTAATTATTTCGCACGATTCGAATTTTATCCCGTTCCCTCACTCGGAATAATTACTGGAGTCAAGATTTTAGCAAAATCCCCTTAGTGTGATTAAGACGATGGCCTCGGCGTCTACCCTTCAAGTACGCCAAATAAAAGAAAAGAACAACAAAAAAATGCAAATCCTACTGAATCTTTCAAATATGGCAGAGTATATGGGGCCAAAATAAAAAAAAAATTTCCGCTTGGCAAAATTTGTTGAGCACAGTCACAAAAATATAAAACTCTTTAGAACATATACATAAATAAATTCAAAATATTAATGCGATATTATAAACAAAATTTTAATTGTAAGTAGCCATGCAAGAAGATTGTTTCTCCACAGTTTCCTGATAGCCACAACCAAACCCTATAAAACCTTGACACCTGTTTAATATATATATATATATATATATATATATATATATATATATATATATATATATATATATATATATATATATATATATATATATGAAATGAATAACTCGCAAAGTAGAACGTGAGGTTCGCAATGAATGCAATGTCCGCAGGAAAAATGAAAATGTGCTTCCAAGTACTTTCGAACTTTATTCAATTCATTCTCAAGGATAAATACAAGAGAAATAATATTTTAAAGGTATATATATATATATATAAGCTAGTAAAAGATAAAGGACCGCCTCTAAGACAAGAAATCATCATTGAGGAAGTAGGAGAGAGATAGCTATAACAGGTAGCAAGGTCAAAACGAGAGGCAAGAAAGAGTCAAGAACAGAGCCAAAAGGGTTAAAACGATTAACGGATAAAGCGATAGTCTAAAGAGAGAGATTAGGAGAGACACGAGAAGTAAATTGAAAAGAAGGGGAGAGGGACAAAGAGGGAGGAAGAGAAATAAAATAAGTTTATACAAAATCAATGCAATAATTAAATTGACACATCAGGTTCTTATAAAAAAATGAAAATTGTCCCCCAAAAATTAGGAACACAAGTCAAAGCTAATTTCTTCAAGAATGAGTTTGTTCATAACACCATCAATTTTAGAAAAGGCCAGGGGAAATGTTAAACTTATTAAATTGGCTTATACATAAACATTCAACAAGGTTTCTTTTAATTGACTCATTTGAACGAAAAATAAATTTTGCTGAATTCCAATTAATTAAGTGGTTATTTTCGGACATATGCACAAAAACGCACTATTATTTACAGCTTTCCTAACCTTGTATTTATGCTGATTAATACGGACAGATAATTATTGCTTTTCTGTCGGTCCAAAATATTTACTTGGACAAACAGAATATTCGACCAAATACACTTCCCCAATATTATTACAATTATTGTGAACTAGAATGTTTTTATAGTTGTCTCGTATTTGAAAGCAACTGAAATGTTAAAGTTTTTTTAAGGACGGGGAAGGTCAATGAAACAAACAGAGAAGGGTAAAAACCAAATGTTTTTAACATTAAAAAGGATAGTAGGAGCTGTATTATAGCACGTCATTTTTGCAGAGGAAAGACAGTTTAAAAGAAAGGGAATAGGGTGACATAGTTTATGGCAAATTTCAAAGATATTGGAAAATTCAGAATCCATATATTTAGCAGTAACAACTCGTAAAGCCCGTAAAAACATGAAGGAAAAAACGGAACGTTTGACTTTGGATCTATGCGCAGAGTAAAAATGAATATAAGAGTTTGAATTAGTAGGTTTGCGATAGATGGAGTATTTAAAACCAATCGGTGTTCTATGAATAAGAAGATCGAGAAAGGAAAGGGTTCTATTATTTTCCACCTCATGAGTAAATTTAATGGAAGAGACGAGTGAATTAAGTTTGGTAAGAAAGCTATTAACATCTTTAGAATTAGGCCATAGGCAAATGACATCATCAATATACCTGTACCAAACAATAGATAAGTCAAGGATAATAGGGAGGAGTCATGTTTCAAAGAACACACACACACACATATATATATATATATATATATATATATATATATATATATATATATATATATATATATATATATATATATATACATATATATATATATATATATATATATATATATATATATATATATATATATATATATATATATATATATAATATTCTATGCCCTGGGTCAGGTTAGATTTTGTGACCTCCTCTTGTTCCTTTGACTCGGAAGGGAACGTGGCAAGCTCGCAGGACACTCTACGATTGGCCTTGCTCTGAATGGTGTACTTTAAACGTGAGTTGCGCTAAATCGAGTATGAGTGACTATTTATCCTTAGCCGAATCAAATCAACTAACTAAGAAGTTCTGGATTTTAAACTGCATAAAACAAAATAATCTTAACAACTGTACAAACAAAGATAAAATAATGGAAACAACTTAGAAATACAAAAGAGCTAAATGGGCAAAAGGTTTACACAGGTCAGCTCCAGGCGGGAGCCGTGAGCACGTACACACAAACGTACACGACCGACAAAAAGAAAACTACCATTCCGGGTGGATCTGCCACCCGAGGATTTTTGTAACCAAGATAAAGGAGGGGGAGGGGGTCTGAGCGTCAAGCTCGATTGCTTTTCCACGGCACGATTGGGTTTGTACTTGGCCGATTAGTAATCGGCCTGTTTAAAGTTATGAAGGAAAATACAACCTGTCTTCTAAGAACCACTGCTAGCCTCGAAAGTAGGGATCGAGGGAGTATTTCGCCGTGGAGAAGCTGAATCGACTACAGCAGCGTGGGATTCTCCTCTCTCCTAGTTCTTATTTCCTCCTATTCAATTTTCTTGTCTTCGTGCTCTTGAGGTAAGCGAGGCCGAGAAAAAGAGTTTTTCTGTGGCGCGTCCTTTTTTGCAAAATACTAATCCTACCCAGGCCAACGCTTAACTATTTATATGGGTTCGCCGGAAGTGAATGTTACCAATGCGCCAGAAGTGGATTTTACTTTATCTATATAGACGCGCAGGGAGTTAATTTACACCTTTACGCCATCTCGCGGAACCTCTCGTTGTTACAATTAAGCTCGCTATAGGGCGTCTTATCAAACGGAAGTTACCTCAAAAAGAAACCGATCGCGGGTTCTTTCTGTGCTCCTGTCTCTCTCTCTTTTTCTCTCTCAACTCCAATTCTCTCTTCTTTGACATTCATAATCCTGCATAACATTGTCAATTCTTTTTTTTAAATCTTTATCTTTTTTCCTACTTGGTGTAGGCTGATGTCCTGCTAGCATTGGCTTGATGATCGTGTCGTTAAGTGCTTTTCTGTCTTTAGTACCTGAAGAAAACGCCAGATATTTAAATGACTTGAAGTTATATTCGCCTGTAAATGGTCATACAGCCACTCCCAGAATTTAATGGTCAGTGGCAAATCATTGCATACGCGGTCATATATGTTCCACATAGAAATAGAAAGAATGGGTTGCCTTGGTTACGCCGTCGATTTCTACCGATATAAGCATCCTCAAAATAATCAATGATGTAATTGCTCAAATGCTTCTGCGACATGTCTCCTGGCACAATAAACAAAGGGTGGTATCATTTGAATGCCTAAAGCAAAATAAGCATCTTTCTGATGTCTTGATTGTAATTCCTCTGACTGCACATTCCTATAAACTGCCTGAAAGAGATGAAAAAAACATCCTTTGATAATTGTATTTGGAAAAATTTCGGTAATTGCATTCTTGGCAGCTTTTTCCTAATCGATCAGAATACTAGCTGGGTTGAGCCTGGAGTTAATAACCAGAAGTTATCTGAAAAGTTCTTCATAGGTAGCGCTTAAAATATATTTAGCAATAATGCAAAAACACGAGGAATATTTCTATTAGAGATTAAACAGTGAATGGAGTAGAATTAGTAAAATAATTCTGGTACTACTTTGAATGTACCATAGCAAAACCATTCACTTGAGGATTGCAAGAATTATATATTTCTCTCAGTAGGAAACAAAAGTATACGATACTTACTGGGTTCACTATCGTAAAGTAAAAAAACCTTCGTCTTTATATGTTTGTTTTTTTATTCATCTGGAATAGCAATGCTATGCAAGGCTTTCGGTATTGGATGCGGAGCGTGTATAACTTGCTTATATCTTCTGATTGAAGGTCTAATATCTTAATACCTCTGACCATATCCTTTTTAGTCGCGTTCGACTCTAAATCTCAGTATTTCGGCCGGTCGGTCCCCGTTTTGCTTTTTTTTTTGTAATGACAGTGTAACTATTCGGCCGATTCTAAGAAAGTTTGAAACCTTTATGTTATCTTACATTCTCTTTCTCGAATCATCACCTACGAAACCTAAGCGCACACACAACTACCATCTATGCCTACACCACTTACACTACCACCACCTACATCACCACCAGCTACAGCACCACCGCCTACCCCAACTCGAACTACACCACCACCAATTACATCACCACCACCTATACCACCTAGGCCACCTGTACCACACCACCTACACCACCAACACCACCTATATCACCACCACCTATATTACCACTACCTACATCAGCTAGACCAGCACCAGCTACACCTCCACCACCTACATCAATACCACCATCACCACAGCCTACACCACCTACGCCACCTACACCACCACTCCTAGCTACACCGCCACTACCTACAATGCCTACACAACCGCCACCACCTATACCACCACCACCTACGCCACCAATACCATCATCGCCACCAATACCTACATCCTCACCGCCTACACCACCACCACTTACACCACCACCACTTACACCACCACCACCACCTACACCACCACCTCCACATACACTACCATCAACACCACCACCACATACACAACCTAAAACAACACCACCTACACATACACTACCATCAAAACCACTAACACATACACAACCTACACCAACACCACCCGCACCACCTACACCACCACCACCACCACCTACACACCCTACACCACCTACACCAAAACCTACATCGCCTACACCAACACCACCTACACTACCACAACCTATATCAACACGAACTACACCACCACCACCTAAATCACCATCAACTATATCACCACCTACATCATCACCACCTACACAGTCACCACCGCCACCTACACCACTTACACTACCACCACCATCACCCAAAGTAATCCTTGGAATTATTTTCTTTTAGCAGTAGCATCTTAACTATTCGGTAGATACTAACGCAATTTGAAATCTTTATTTTGTTTTACATTCTCTTTAGAATGATATAATTAGTAAAGTCTTATCAAGGTTAGTCTGTGAATTATTGAAAGTTTTGAAGGTCTTAAGGTAATAAATCAGTATAAGTGAGAGCACGCGACTTATGATCAGCAGACTTTGTTCATTAAGTACAGGTTAGCTGGATTAAAAAGAAATAATGCCGCACTTAAATTCATGTTCTTTTCTTTTGATATTTGAATCAATGCAGATTCTTCAATATTACTGCTATAGTAATCATTACATTTCATAACAAGTTTTGGTTCCTCCCAGTTCACATTATGTAGGCAATCGGCCGTCGGGCTCTTGTCAGTCAGTAAGTTGACCTAGATTTGCTACCCTATTTAAATATTAGTGTTACATTAATGCGCTTTCACATGTCTGGCGTAGTTTCCATCTGTAAGGATCTATTGAAAAGCAGTATAAATGGTTTGGAAAGGTCATTATTAGCTTCTTTAAGAACTGTTAGTGAGATAGGTTTGCTCCTTACTGATCTGTTTGAGTTATGGTCTCCCAAAATATTTAGCACATGGTTTTCACTTACGATAATATGCTACAGAGAGCCTGAATCAGCTCTTTAGCTTGGCCAAGGGATAATGCTTAAGTCTTCTGTAGTGAATACTAATGCGAAGAATGTATTAATGTACTCATCATTTCTTTATCATTTATAAAATCTCCGTTCTCATCCACTAATGGTCCAAAAGTTGATGTTTCTACTCTTTTCTTTCTGATATAGCGATAGAATTGTTAAGCGTTTGTTTTACTTTGATTCGCTTTGTTTGTCTCCATGGCTTTTTTTTACTATATTTAATACTTTGGCTTTCTCCCTAGAGCTTATAAAATTCTTCGTTCATCCTCATTCGTGTGTTTATATTTGTTATGATCCTTTCCTTAGCTAATATACAGTACGTGATTTCCTTATGCCACCAACTGGGTTTATCATTATTCATGCCTTACCGCATTTACTCATATATTGGTAAATAGTTTATGCCTGCACCGGATATACTCAAATATTGGTGAATAGTTCCAACGAAGTGTTTATATTGGCAATGTTAATCAGATATCCTCCAGTCCGTTTCGCAAAATATTGTTCAAAATTTGACAAAATTTGTCTTTATAAAATTAGGAATTTTCTCATAGCTAGTGCTTGGTTTACTGTCATTAAAATTAATACAGAAAGTTATTTTGTTTAGTGATAATCGCTATTACTGAAAGTGTCATCAAATTTGACATCTTGAATCAGGTCTATTTTGTTTCAAATACAAGGTAATTACATTACTTCCACGAGTTGGAGTATAAACAAGATGAGCAAATTTTCTTGAAAGTTAGAAATACAATTTACATCCAAAATGTAAAGACAGTTTCTTGCCTCATTAAAGATACGGGTAAATTGAAATTGTCAAAAATTAGGGGTTCTGGACGAGTTACTTATTTCGGCAATTTGTTCGTAAATCTCTTGGTCAGTTTGCACTAACATACCTGGTGATCTATATATTAATGCAAAGGTAATCTTTGTTCCTTTGATGAAAAATAGTACGCCTTTTTCATTTTTATTAACTACTTTTTTCAAATGTTCTATCATCAGGATGTTTATATTCAGCTAGAAAATCTGTGTTCTTATATCTAACAGGATTCTGTAATGCTAATGACATCATAATTTTATGAAAACAAATAATTCTAGATCTGAGAATTTATTGGGCATGCTACGGGTGTTCATATAAAAAACTTCAGGAAATTACTAGTCATTTTTGGCATTGAGGTTGAAAAAAGAGAATACTCGTAAACAACACGAAGGTAATGTTAAAAAAAGACCAGGTATACAATCACGATTGGGTTCTGCCAGTTTTAATGCCATGGGAGGCAATATAGGTATTAAATGGAATCAGGAAAACACTTAATCCAATCAGACCTTTATGTATGTACTTGCTATACGCCCATCCCTCCCCACTTGGCTGTAACATTTTCTACATATTGTTTACAGCTTGGCTACAACATAATACTGCTAATTTTAAAGGTTTTATACATCTTCTTTTAAAAATTTTATCACAGCCAATACACATCTTCCTACGATAACTGCCCTTTCTTCTGCCATTACATACATTATAGTACATTTATTTAATTAATCTTCCTGGATGCAATCTATAGAGTTACGTGTATCAATTTCACCAAATTTTGTCCTTAGTTCCATTATATCTATTCTTTACCTCATGTAAAAGAACAACCTCTGACCTCCGCACGTTATTTGGAGACCACGTGCGATTGTATCCCGCCATGGGAAACGTCACATCCTGTTGCGCATTGGGGAAATATTCCACAATCAAGCCTCTCCCCACGGTGACGAGGCGAGAAAGAGCCACTGTGTCTCGCACCTTGCTGTTAAATGATGAATCGACTCCACCTCCAGATTAATATGTCTGGAGCTTGTGACTCTTTTCTCCAAATTCCGCCTTCCCCCTCAGAATTGGATATACAAATACTCGGGTTTTACTGTAGTTCGAGGAGTCCAGCACGCACGTCAAAGCCGTCCCCATTGTCAAGTCCAGTGAGTGTTATCCGACAAGCAAGACTTTCTCCGCCGTGATTATACCCTACTCAATTGGTAGCTTCTGTGAACAGCAGGCCTTTAAATTTGCACAACAGTCTCACTTTGTTTAATCGAACCGTAGAAAATCTCTTTCGATTACCTTTAAGGAAAAGAAGTTTCCTCTTCCAGTGGAATTACGAGTAATCCTACATTTCCTGTGAACGTCATCTTTGAAAATTGGCTATCTTCATTGGAAGGTTAGTTTGGATCATACCCCACCTGCCTCATTCGGACCGTGTCCCATTTGCCTCATCGGATCGTGCCCCACTTACCTCATCGGATCGTTCGCCATTCGCCTCATCGCAAGAAGGACCTTCCTCGAAGTCACCGACCCGTAAGACTGAAACAACTTCCATTATTAGTATTGTCAAGTTCCCCCTTTTGATCTTAGCCTAGTAACGCTAATCAATTAATTCCATTTGAGAATCTCTCCTCTTAATAATTATCAAGTGACTATTTCAATTTTAATAATTCCCTCTTGAAAAGGCCGAAAGTATCGTTTAGATACTCAGGGCCTTTTCAAGTTAATCTCGCCAACCGTTTATGCACTCTGTCTGATTATTAAAGATTTAAAACCCAACGCCTCAAGTCTGACCTCCTACTCGTTCGCTAATCCCTGCGAACAGTCCTTAAACGGTTCGCGTTGCAGTAGATGATTAAGTTACCCCCCCACATAATATAGGAGTAGTGTATGGTATAAAGTGGTGTACCACGACACCTCACAAGTTTCTTCTATATAATCATCTTAATTCTGTCGAATCATCTTACAAGCAATATTTTTAAATAATCCATTTATATTGTTCACACTTCATATTGCTCTATTCATTTAGCCTTCAGCTCACACCCAAACTTAAAATTTGATATTAAATTACTGACGCATATATAAATTATTTTGTTCTTATGCCACCACTCTTGCCTACATATAAACACACAACCATGACTCACAAATACAATCTCGACCTATAATCCTCTAAACTCCCCATCCATTTACATACACGCAATACCTAATAAACAGAAACTCTTCATTGTTTTCAACAAGCAAACACCAATACCAGACTCTCAATATCTCTAATAACGTAATAATATTATCAATACTTACAGCGTCTTCAAGATATATACAACCAGAATACATCGTAAATTTCTTACGAATGATCTTTTAATAGAACGATTACATACTAAACCCGTGACACTCTCTTTCACAATTCAAACTCTGCTCATTAGTAATCCAGGCATCAATTTTCCTACACACTCAATATTCTACCATAAACTTTCACAATCACACTGCAGTCAAGACTAATTACCATATAACTTTAAATACGGCTCCCTTTCACTCATATCATTTATCGATTTAGATTATTACTCTTTTTGCAATTCCTAGGTTCTCTTTTGCACTCATAAGCAAGTGTAACATCCACATCCACCATATTCCGTTCTTTTTATCAGAATTTTGCATTAATCCATTACTCCATCAAAATCAGCTGATTTTGTATTTTCAATTTCTTCACCACCCACTTTTCTACCATTGTTTTCTCCACCAATATAACTACATTCTACCACACCAGTGAAATAGATCAATTTTATATTTGTTTCAATTTCATCTTCACCCCAATACCACGTTTTCTAAATACTCTCCCTTCTCTCATACGAGATATCTTATCGTCATTCTTGACGTTCGGTTAGTTAATTGCTCCACCCGGCCCTTTTCCATCATGGACAGGGCCCTTCCAACTGATAATTCCCCTCCCCCCGCGAATTTGCTGATTTTGTTTACTAAATTAGCATAAGTAATAATTATGGGCATAAATGATGTGCATCGGAACGATACTACATAAAAGAGATTGTTAATCAATATCGCGACCAAACATAATCAGCGAAGACGGAAACAAATAATATTACAACATTTGGGGTTATACCGAGAATTTGGTCAACATTAAGATTGCAAATAAAAGCAATTTACACTAATGAATGTGTCAAAATTCCTTGCCAAATAAAGGGAGTGAAATTTGCAAATTGCTAGGGGGAAATTCAGACACCACCCCTCTTATTTTTAAATGGAGGTATTTAGTTAAATTAAGTTAGCTTGGCTCGCATTGGGCGATTGCAAGATACCGGTGTCCAGTAATTATATAGTTCGTGGAAGGAAAGTAATCGTGCAAAAGGGAAATTCGAACAGCGAAGGGCGTGAATGTAACATTTAGTGTGAGACGCGCAAGAGGCGAATATTGTAAATGCTGGTGGTCATCAGAGAATAAAAATGTATTTTTAATAAAAACCCAAGTAAACTACATGTCGAGAAATGGGTACAGTTTAAGAAACAAATGAACTCAATTTAACGCTTTGGTTTCTATAGAAAACTTCGATGTAATCATCACACCTGAATGCCGGCTGGAAAAAGCGAATAGGAAATTTGTGGGTGAATTTAGTACCGATGGTCATATAATGTTTAATAGAAACCGAATATGGTGTAAAGGTGAGTTGGGCTGCTTCACTTGAAAAAACGTATTAAACTCAGTAATGGCAGATGTGGAAAAAGGAGGAATTACTAGTGGAAGAGTTTAGGTCTGCCAATATTACATTTAATATGGCAATTTGATACAGGTCACGTGTTCAAGCCAAAGATGATAATGACCAGGCTCTTCGAATATATTTTAGTATTTCAAAATAAACACAATGGTAATATGTGGAGATTATGATTTATTACCGTTGATATCGAATGGTGGGTTAAGGAGGGAGAGAGATTGCTTGAACTCACACAGAGAATTTTTCTTTTTCAATAATTCGAGGAGCCGAAGCGTGACCGCAAGTTTAATAGAGTCAATACATTCCGGGGATAAATACTTGATGAAAAAAGTTCAATTTCTTAAATTCAAACAACTGTTATACTGGCAACCGTAACCGAGGGCATGATCGCAGAAAAAATTAGTCTATGTACTCGCTCTATTAAATACGAACTAATAGGAAATTAAACAAGAGGAAAAGTCTTCGCAATGACCTACGGCGTTTTGTGATAAGATGAAAAATGGTTATTGCATTGATGGTTTTCCATGGTTCAAATCACTTACAAGTGCCTTTGAATGGCTAAATGAGGCTTTTGCTACTAGATGGCGCCAGCCTAGGGCCAAATCCGATGACAGATTTAAAATCTCCAGGGAGAATAACCATATGTACCACGGTCATATGAGTCATTTCATTTCTCTAAATGGGTACAATTGAACTTTACTCATTTTGACAAAAAGCGACGCTTAGACCTGGCGTTTCGCCACAAAAACGAAAGGAAAAGGCATCCTTAGGCATTAAAGGGAGGCTGGTATCACTCGGGTGCTCGAATATGTAGTTAATACAACAATTAAATAGACTGGAAGATGCAAACCTCTTCCAAAACTCGAGTACAAGGGGCAAGCGGTAACAACCCCGCTCATTACGCTACAAAAACAGGTAGCGTGCGCGAAGATTTCCCAGATTGGGACCCTACACAAGAATGTGCCGAACAGTCTAGAGGCCTAAGCAATCGTCAAAACAAGGTGCATGGAGAGTGCTTCAATAAATAGCAGCGCGTCCTGGGACAGTGCCTGATTTGGAGACGACAGAAAAGAAGTTGCAGCCGTCGGGGCATAGGCAAGATGGCACGCAACATTACGTTCCCGTCAGCCGCCCACCTTTCCTTTTGATGAGCAGTCGAAAAACTGACCTGATTACTAGCATGTAGTTCCTGTTGATAAGAGCAAAATGCTGATCCGATCACCCAGTTCTCGCGGATTCTTTGGAGTCTCCATCGGCGCGCTCAGTTCCCGTAATTGCTACATGTCCAGAAACTCAGCAGAAAACCATCTTTTCAACCCTCCAGCTCGCGGCAACCGTGGCGTCAGATATACTGCGAAATATAGGAAGCAGAGATTCCAGTGCTACGAGGGCATTCTTAGCGCTATGCGAGTCGCTATAAATCATAATTTTGTCTCCGAATCGGACACGACGCGTAATCTTCAGTTTTGAGCGGTTAATTGCCACCAGCTCGGCCGAAAAGAAAGTTGCAGGACCTTGTAAAGCCCCGCTGACTTTGAACAGAGATGACGGGGCATAGAAGCTTACCTGTTCCTTGGTTTTGAAACCATTCGGGTACGCTCGCATGGCATGAGCAAAACACGAAATGCGCTCCAATTAGTTTGAACGCAATACGCCCGCCGGTGTGAAGGCTTTGGAGCAAAGGGAGGGCAATAAATCGTTTGACGTAGTATCATCCCTGCTGGCTGCCAAGACAAAACCAGAGGAGCCACCGGCCCGAGAGCTATATCGAGCTCTTGCAGGATTTTACTAGTGCTAAAGCAAAGAGGCTAAGGCCTAGGCTTGGCGACTCTTGGTAGCATAGACTTTATCGAGATCAGCCAGGATGCAAGAGAGCCATGTGTGACTGAGCAAGACTCTGGGCCCGAACGTAGAAGCGCATAATGGAGTGTCACGAAACAGAACAAATGACATCTCTCCGGCACCGAAGAACAGTCTATCAATTAACGACGTAAGGGAGGCAACGTTAAATCGTGTCCACCTTCGGCAATTCACGCTTGTCTGCGCAGCTGCATAAAACTCGCATTCGTAGTCGAGCCTTGAACGATTAAAGGGAAAATAGAAGATTAGAGTTGTAGCTAGCCTTTTCACCACCTACCACAGGTGTTAAAGGTCAGGGAACAAAGAATGTCTATGGCACGGGTAGAAGAAATTCTAAGGCTACGAATATGGGCATCTTAGCTGAGGTATATGTCGTAAAAAGACAATGTAATCGATGTAATTCATCCACTTATAGGCAAGCCATCTTTAGGAAAAAGTTAGAAATGAAATGAAAACTTTAATTTTGCTCAAGTAAAACCGAAGTCCGTATGCCCGAGGTAGTGAGAGATGCGTTTCAATTCATATTGATGTTAACTCTACAGAGTTGGCATTCAGCTTGCAGCAAAAGGGATCAAAAGGTTGTCTAAGATGGTGAAGTTCAGCATCTAAGTACTGAACTTCATGGAACGAAGAATGTCCATGACTTGGGTACAGAAAACCATAAAAATGTGAATATGAGCCTACCAGTTGAAGCATCGGTAGTACTGAAGTTCAGCATCTAAGTACTGAACTTCATGGAACGAAGAATGTCCATGAATTGGGTACAGAAGACCATAAGAATGTGAATATGAGCCTACCAGTTGAAGCATCGGTAGTAAACAAGACTAGTGGAACGGTGTAAATCCACTACTTCCAAGCAAAGCTCGTTTAGAAACAAGTCATGGTTGGGATAGAGCCGTAGTTAGTGGCAGATGTTCACTAGCTTAGTCTTGGCCAAGAAAAACCGAAACCTGCACGTTTCGGCATCGCAAGAGATGCGGTTTAATGCCTGTTGTAGTTGACGCTCCAGAGTTGGTATCTGAGCCGCACCTAAAGAGATCGAAAGATCGTCCCCGTAGCGAGAACAACTTTCGGAAGCAGAGAGGTAATGCCAAAGAGTTTGAGAGTGAGGACACTTTTCTGCGGGAAGGTGTCCCCTCGTCCCCATCGTGTCGAGATTCTCCATGATACCGTATCGCCATGCCCTATCATATTCCTTCTCCAGTTTGAAAAACACCTTGGCATAGTGCTGTCTATGAAGGAAAGCCTTACAGACGGCATTTTACAGTCGGAGTACAGCTTCCGACGTGGAGTGAAACTTGCGAAGGCCGACCTGGGAGGAGGAGAAGTGGACTACGCTGTTCATAAAGAAGGCTACTCTAACATTTACCAATTTCTACATCAACTTTCACATGAAGGAGTTTAGAGAGATTAACGGAAATCAGCAGAGGAATAGCGAACTATTTCCGGTTTATAAAAATCAAGCACAGTAGCCATTCGCCAAGAGGCTAGGAGGATACCCTCTGTCCAAATTCTGTTGAACAAATCTAACAAAAAGGCCATGTCTCGTTCACCTAGGTGTTGAAGCATGGCGTATGGGATATTGTCAAGACCAGTGACGGTGTCCGTGCACGAAGCAAAAGCGGAGAGCAACGAACTCAATGTAAACATACGAGTATCGTTGAATGGTTCTTAGCCTCTTGAGGTAAATTCCATTCAGCGGCTTTCAACGATATCTAGATGTGCATTGAATGCTGGCGGAGCAGCTTCCTGGCTAGAGAATTCGGAGAAAGAGTCAGTGTATGACTGTGCCATGGACGGAGATTGCGGTCTCATGCTCCTGGAGAAGGAAATGGGGTAGTGTGAGAACTTGCCCCGAATACTTTTGACTAGCATGTACATTTCTGCTAGAGAGGCCTTCCAGTTAATTAAAGACACGTATGCCCGAAGAAAGAGCGGGAGGCGTGCTTCGAAACATATCGGAACCTAGCTCTAGCTCCAAGAAATTCCCGAACAGTGAAATCATTCAGACGGCGCTTATAGCACATTAAGGCATAAGACTTCTGTTTGAAGGCAGTCTCACACTCGACTGACCACCACAGGAGCACTCGGCGTGCAAAACGGCTAATCGTTTTAGGAATAATAGCCAGTCACTAAGCGATGGAAGTTACCAGAGAAGAACCCAACAGACTCATACATCGACTTAAAATCCTCAACGGGAACAGTAAAATTAGTCATTTTTAGAAATGATGACCACCGAGCTCTGCGCGAAGCACCACCAGGAAGGTCTTTCAGGTAGCAAAGGTCCAGAAAATGATATCAAAATGTCAAAGTAAGCACTACCATGGAGGAGATCGACTACATCCTAACCAAAATAAGGCTGCTCATCCAGAGAGCAGAGCGATAGATCAAGACGTAAATGAAGCGGTTCTCGGGCTGTGATGCCTAAACTCATCCACATTTAGGACACATATCGAGCTCGTCGATCAGGTCAGCAAGGACCTGACACCTGAGAATGATCAAGTAGTCTCCCCAGAGAGGGTGTCTACCGTTGAACTCCCCGAGCATTAGAAAGGGACTTGGCAACAATGCCACGGTTCGGTGGAAGTCTCCCGCACAAAAGTCGGCTAACTGTGGAATGTACGCAGAAATAACAGTATACATCCTATCCAGTGGCAGCTGCACTGTTACTGCTTGAAATGAGGTGTAAATAATGCATCCTCCTGCCAGGTTTCCAGCCGTAGTGTTCGGGTCGCGAACCATTATACCCTGGGATGGTGGTCAGGGGGCACGCCTAGCATGATCTCCTGCAAAAAAGTTGCTAACTGGGAAGTGGAAGGAGACGAGCCTCCGCAGCTCCACATAGTTGGCCAGGAGTCTGCAGCAATTCCATTGAAGGAATATGCTCTCCAGTTCTATCTCGGAGGAGTTGCACAGGTCCTCTTCGATGAGAAAATGCTCACGGGAAGGGCCGTACGCTTCCCGGAGGCAAATCCTCGGGTGCTATTGGCCAAACCAGACGCTGAAGCTACCATCGCTTTCGAACACTTATTAGGTGAAGTTTGCATCGCTATGTGAGTCTTTTCCTCCCTCGACCTAGAAAACTTAGGCGGGCGGGGTTCCATATTTTAGAAGATTAGCCATCTCCGTACCAACCAACCAAGCAATGGCATTGGCGTGGGCCCCGAATCTTACCTGAAAAACAACCTCACGACCACCTTCATGGGTGTTGCCTCCTGTGAGTCTAACGACCTGATGGAGGTCCGAGACGTTTTGCCTTAATGGAAACGGTCACGCTTGGGGAAAAGGGGAAAGCCCTGCTTTTACACGAGACCTAGTGTGAGCACTTTGTGCCGTTTGCTCTACTAGAGGAACAGCGGACTGAGCAACACACAGAAGTGTTCCGAATGGGCACATAAACGAGAGTGCTTGAAGATCTGGAGGGGTCATGAGCAGAGGGTGTTTTTTTAATTGAGACAAAAGACATAAAAGGCAGTGCCAAACGCGCTAGGACCAAGTCCATAGCATCGCGAAATGAGAGTCTATCCGTGGCCTGAACGGCCAGGATTTCTTTTTCCAGTAAATGCCCACCACACTACTTCTAAGAAGCGTGATACGGCTCTTCGAAATTGATGCATTTGGTCTCACATGATTTAGACTTAGTGCAATTTAGACAGATTTAGTGTAAACCTGACTTTGCAAGTCTACAGGAGCGATTCGAATGGTCTAAACGGTAGTATTAACCTCTACATAGCAGTGGCACGAATGCCTTCACGCAATAGCGATACCAGCCGGAACGCACTGTCTCAGGGAACCTGTCACGGTCGAACGTGAAGAAGAGTGTAGGCATAGGTCTCAAGGCCCCTCCCTTTTTTTCATTGCACGTTAGACCTTGACCGCTCCTTGGTCGGCCATCTGTTTGATTATATCTTCTAAAGTGTAGCCCATGAGTTCCATGTTATAAACAACTCCTCTCATGAAGTTAATGTGGGTTACAGTGTCACAATAAACAGCGAGCCATTAAGTGTTAGAAGACACAAATCATGGTCCCCTCGAAATAGTTCTCCTCATCCGCTAGAATGGTCTCGTCTGAGAAACGGATCACATTTGGCTCTCTACCAATCAAACTAGCAAAGACTATTCTCTGATCGATAAATTTGCTGTTGGATAACATGCGTCCATTAGTGGTACGAATAACAAGAAAGCGTTTGAAGCCAGCGGGGTCGAAAAGGCCAGGTATTATCTCAATGAGGGGCCCAGACGTAATCGAAGCTCCACTTAGCACGTTGCGACTTTGATCTTCGTCTGAGATCCCTAACAGGCGACGCCACGGGGCTGGCCTTGCTTACCTGAGCTTGGTCGCTGCTTGCCGAAACGGCAATTGACGTGTCCTTCCTTGGAGCCCCTGCGGAGTAAGAAGAACCTTTAGTCCTCTTCTTGCTTTTTTTTTAGGAGAGCAGGGTAGGGAATAAATATGCTTCTCCCCACCACCAAAAGGAGCCCCTAGGTCGGATGGATCGGTGTCAACATGATCCCTTTCCGAGATGGTGAAGGCCATAGCTGTCAGTGGGGAACCATCCAAGGGAAGAGGCCCTCCTCTCTTTCTGACTCCTCGGCAACCCAAGCCATCTGAAGAGATGCTTGCACATTGGCGAAGCCATAGAAGACTGTCGTATGGGGCTGGGTCACCTCCGGGACCATATTCATCTCATGGGGGGGAGTGGGTGCGCTCCGTGTAGCCATTCCTCTCAAGGCATCACAGATAATATACGCTATATTTTCCGTCACAGTCAATGGGTTTTCTCGAAGTCCCCCATCGTATCCAACACTTAGGGAGGACCAGGCCGCGCTTGGAGGCGGATCTCCACGCACTTCCCCACCCTTGGTTTCAGTTGACACCATCACTAGATTGAAAAAAGAATCAAAGAGGCTCATTGAAAGTACATACTATGACTTGGGTGGAGAGGTTAAGAAAAAGCTGTCAATAGGATCAGAAATTCAGGAATATGAGCATTTACACATATAATCGTTCACGGCCCAACATTGATGGGCTTCGTCAACCAGGCACGCCATTTAGGCGAAATTGTCCTCGAACTTTGACCATAAAGGATGGTGCCGGCGCAGCTACCTTATATGTTAGCAGGTGAACGTGATCAGAGTCAACGTGTCAACAAACTCTGTAGCTAATATTTGTCATAGCCAGCGGGTTTGGGGCCATCGCAGCAGATCGGGGATTACGGTATACAGTCCCAATCTACTGAGGCTCATAAGAGGACGATAGTGCGCCGGGCAACCAGAACCTCTGTGAATAGAAGAACATAGTTTGAAGTGGTAGGTGTTTATGTAATAAACAGAGGTACAGATAGTTGGATCCATAACGATTTAGGTGGATTCCAGGATGGCATGCAGTCCACCAAGGCACCATGGCTACTGGACCGAACTCTATACAGGTGGAAACACTTATCCTGGGCAAAGTGCGGGAAGAAAACGTGAGCGGAGAGCCGTAATTAAAATAATAAACATTACTTATAATAAATAACATTAAAAAAATAAAACTAAGTAATATTAATAACTTATACTAATAACAATTAATTCTACTCAATAAATAATTATAGTACATCATAATAAATAATTATAATAGATAATAATATATCATAATAAATACTAATAACAAATATAAAAACATACTAAATAATATTAAGAATGATAGTAACAATAATAACTAATAATAATAGTAATAAAACGTTAAAGAAGTGCTGAGCGTGGGCGAGGAGAAAGCGCACCAACTACTTTCCCAGGCTCCATCATAGAGTTCAAGTCAACCCAGTGACGGAGCCTCCGTGATTTTCACCCAGCCTGGTGGATATGCTGCTCCTCCAGGTAGCAAGTGTAACAGGCCACACAGGGTCTCCCCACTCCCCTTTGGGGTGAAGGCAGGGCAGAAATATTAAAAAATAAGGCTAAAAATAGCTCAAAACCCAGGTCACAGAGATAGCAAGACGGACTCTAGTCAACTTTGGCATCATAATTGCATACTCTATGTTATATATTGTAACAAGTTCCCACAAACGACCTTAAATATTCAGAAGTACGAACATGAATAATTTGATGGCGGACAGTTGATCTAGTCAACTTGACATTTTATTTAGGTGTGCAAAATAGGAAGAGGAACCACAAGTAATGGTGTAACAGAGGTAATTTCCCTTCTACAACTGAAATCTGGTGGAGTTTCACCTCCTTCCTCCCCTATTGTTCCAATAGAAAATGGTGCTCTCTCTCTCATGTTATCTTTTCCGCGCCTGTATAGACCTATCAAAATGTGAAAGAAGGCTTTTAACTCTCTTAAATCACCACCCAAATACCTTAGGTTAGTGTGAGCGTGTATATCCTCTTTGAAGCTACGAGAACCCCTTATGAAACCTTCCTCCTATAAACAATTTGCAAAAAATCATGGAAGGACGAGACGACAACTAATTTTTCCCCTGTCTCTTGCATAAGTGAGGAAGGTAAATTTGTGACTGGATTTTTAGTTTGTTGATGAATGCTTAGTCGTTTCTTCGCCAAGAAGATACTGATGCGTGTAAGATTCTACCCAAAATGGTGAAAGCAATCGAAATTATTATTTTAGCAAGAAAGAGTTTTTTGTTTTCTAGAAAGAAGGTTAAAAAATATTAAATATATTAAAAATGAACTCTGGTAGTGTGCCAGCGTCATCCAAAATAGCTGTAGTATTTGAGTGCTAATTGTCATTATTACTATTATTGATTTTATTCCTATGTGGGGGCTTGAAGAATACAAAAAATCAATCTCGGTGTGAGTCATATGAGGTGGCTAAACTCGGATACCGCGCAAAGCTTTCTTGTTGTGAATGCAATACGTAATGGCGGTAATGGGCGGAGTTCTAGCGGTCTCAGTCCAAGTATGTAATACCATTAATTGCGTTAATGCGCGTGGGAAAACGATCGAGGGTATGTATTATTTTATTTTGATTACTGGCTTATTAATTATTAAAAAGTAATGAATGATTCAATTTCCGATGTTCATTCATTTGGATGAAATTCACTGTTACTTGGATGCGGCTAAAAGTTCGATTGAGAAGATAGACATTTTTCGCTGTGCTTAGAAAAGAGGTACACATGTGAGCCCATTTCCCATTTTGCTATTGTTCTAATTCGATACTTATTTATTGAATGCAGGTTTGAGTCGGTTAGAATCTTGATTGAAATATCCGAGTGAGGTGTAAGGGTTGTGGATTTCTTATCGCAGCTTTGACATTCTGAAATGAATTGTTCGCACTTGGAAGTCATAGTATTAGGGAATTGCGATCACTGATGGCTCCTTCGACGGTGTCCTTGCAAGGGACCAGGGTAACACCGTTTTGACGTGTTTTTCTATAGCATTTAAATAGCCCCAGAAATAGCCCTCTGAATTTGACCTATAGTTAATAAATGTCCAATAATTATTTTTTTTTCTCATTTAACATTGTTCAAAATAATTTATAATTTATATGAATGCAAGCAGTCGAAAACTCGTTTAAACTAGGAAAGATGCTCTTAATGAGAAGATGAATGAATTAAAGTATCTATAAAGGAAAAGACAAAGAGAAATTCACGGAGTAGTTCAGTTGAAAGCGCACATATATACATGATGAGGATTTTAGAAGTAATTCCATCAGAAGTAATTAAAAAGTTTAAACAGTAATTACCTCTGAAAGTACCTTTGAGTTTGTAATGAGCGAAATGGGGTCAAAAGGGAAATGGAAGGAAAGGGTGAGTTTAGAGACCCTTTTTAGTGAACGAAAGTTATTAACCGGATTGTAAGTCCCACCTTCCTTCTTAACACGATGAAAAGTTGAGACCCCGAGCGAAAGAGATGACATAAAGATGCCTTCCCTTTGCAACTTCGTAAATTCTTCTTTGTTGTCCTTGTAGTTTTCCTGGAGCCAAACGTTACGGCTGGAAGTACAGGGAAAGGAGACCACTTGTTTGAATGCAATTTTGGTTCTGTATTTTACTGGTTGATCAAACAGTCGATGAAAAGTAAGATAAGGAATTGAAGCAAAAAATTAGCGTATTTTAGATGAATTGTAAGATATGTAGCTGTGAAATTTTCCATGACACTTTTTTAGTTAAGTCCATGAACAGGCTTGTTCCGGTGAATGTCATCGCATGAGCATCAGGGTCAAATTAAAGGAAGCCCTCGAAACTGCTCCCTCAAATAAATGATTAGCGAAAAAAGTGCAGAAAGTCCGGGCCCCAAAAGCAGTGGGGCACATGTGCAATTAGAAAGAAACATGAGAAGTTCCGGCTGAGAACAACTGAGAGAGAAACAAGTTTACAATATTACATAAGAATCATTTGATCTGATACATTTCGCAATGATAAAGCAATACAGAGCTCCTTTCGGTCTTCTGGAGAGAACGAAATGATGTAGAGAGATAAGTTACTGTTTATAAGGAAGAAGAGTCTATTTGAGGATTCTCTTACTAAGAGGAATAGTTTGAACCTTCCATTGCCTCCACGGAGAAAGCGAAAGAGTCCAATTGTATCTCAGAATATGAAAGTGGGCTTTAGAGAAACTTTTTGGTTTTGTGTTTGAATGTGTGGTGATACTAGCAGTGATCGGGGTGGAAGTTCTCCATGATGGCACTGCTGGTGTGGACTGAGGGTACCGAATGAATATCGTAAAGGCTTACGAGCTCAAAAGTTCGCTGGATGGAAATACGTACGAGGAAACAAAATGATTGCCTCTCATTTGGCTTCTCTGGAGTTGAAGCTGGAATTAATTTCTATTCTCTGTATTATTCTGATTTTTTACATGATTGCTTGAACTTTGCTTGAATGCGAGTCTAGTTGAGTCTCGGATATAAGGAAACTAGATATGAGGAAAAGTGTTTTATTATTTTTCAATATAACTACCCTCGACTTCAATGCACTTACGCCACTTGTCCCTGAGGCTTCGAATTCCCGACAACCAAAAATCTCCCGACTGCTGTTCAATCTGGCCTTGTAGACAACTCTGGCCTTGTAGACAAGGGCATTGTCGTGAAGGAGCAGGATACCGCGTTTCAACTTGCCGTGCTGCTTCTGACGGATGCACTTCTTTAACCCAGCCAGCTTCTCGGAGTAATATTGGCCTGTGATGGTCCTTCCCCGAGGCGCATAGTCCACCATCAACACTCCCTCAGAATCCCAGAAGATGGTGGCCATGATCTTCCCGGCTGAGGGTTGGGTTCTGAACTTGATGGGGGTCGGAGAGCCCCTGTGCTTCCAGGCCATGCTTTCGAGCTTGGTCTCGGGATCTCAGTGATGGACCCACGTTTTATTACCTGTCACTATGTGCGACTCGAATCCCGCCGGGTCTTGGTTGTACAGGAGCAGCAGCTCCCTCGAAATTGGACGACGTTGAAGTCGATCATGGGGCGTGAGGTTTCGTGAGGTTTCTAGGAACCCAACGGGCAGATACCTTGGTCATGGCTAAATTGTCGTGGATGATATTGATAACACTTCCATGTGATATTCCAAGTTCTCGCTAGATTTCTTCGACCTTCACCCGTTGATTTTTGAGGATAATCCTCTTCACACGGGCCACATTGTCCTCGTTGGCCACGTCTGACGGGCGTCCTAGACGGGTGTCATCTTCAAGAGACTCACGACCATGGTTGAACTCCCTATTCCAGTGAGCAATGGTTGCATAGGAAGGGAAGGTGTCGGTATACACTGAAACCATGCGTTCATGGATCTCTTTTGCATTTTTGCCTTCCTTGGTCAAAAATTTGATCAATGCGCGGTGCTCAACCTTCTCCATTGTTAAAAGATTTGTGACTGACGATCTGCGATCATAAACTGCTTCTTAAATAGACGAGGTAGAAGCGTGCGACTGCAGGTCCTGACTTGTCATAACTTGTCCTAACACTCCCACAAACAGCCATCCCCCTTCCTCTGTTTTGCCCTACCGATCCGCAAAACTTATTGATCGCCCCTCGTAGCTTAAATTCAGCCCCCTGAGAGCAGGTGTTCTTTAGCATAAATTTTAAAGAAAGAAAATATTGGATATTTGGTTCTAAAACAGATTAGAAGTGTTTCAAAGGGAACAAATTGTTGTTCTTCAAGAAATTGGGTTCCACACGGAAAATAGCAGAGCACACTGGTCTGGTACTACCAACCGTTCTAAAATAGATTAGAAGTGGTTCCAAGGGTACAAATTGTTGTTATTCAGGAAAATCTGCTTTCCCCATGGAAAATAGCTGAGCCTACTGAGGTAACACTGTCAACCGTTCTGAAATAGATTAGAAATGACTCCAAGAGTACCAATTGTTGTTCTTCAGGAGACTGGGCTTTCTTCATGGCAAAAAACTTAGTACACTGGTGTGGCACTGTCAACCGTTCAAAATAGATTAAAAGTTGTTTCAAGAGTACAAATTGTTGTTTTTCAGGAAACTGGGCTTTCCTCATAACATAAAACTAAGCACACTGGTGTGGCTCTGCCAGCCGTTCTAAAATAGATTAGAAGTGATTCAAAGAGTACAAATTGTTGTTCTTCAGCAAATTGGGGTTTCCCCATAGCAAATAGCTAGATATACTGATGTAGCACTGTCAATCGTTCTAAAGTAGATTAGAAGTGATTCCAAGAGTACAAGTTGTTGTTCTTCAGGAAACTTGGCTTTCATTATGGCAAAAAGCTGAGCACACTGTTGTGGCACTGTCAACCGTTCGAAATAGATTAGAAGTGGTTCGAAGAGTCAAAATTGTTGTTCTTCAGTAAACTTGGCCATCCAAATGAAAAATAGCAGAACGCACTGGTCTTGCACTACTAATTGTTCTAAAATATATTAGAAGTGGCTCAAAGAGAAGAAATTGTTGTTCTTTCAGTAACGGGCTCTCCACACAACAAATGGCTGGGCACAATGGCCTGGCACTGTCTACCTTTCTAAAAGAGTTTAGAAGTAGTTCCAAGAATGCACATTGTTCTTCTTCAGGAAATAGGGCTTTCCACACAGAAAATAGCTGAGCGCGCTGGTCTGGCATTGCCAACTGTTTTAAAATAGATTAGAAGTGGTCCCAAGACAACAATTGTTATTCTTCATGAAACTGGGCTTTCTACATGTCAAATAGCTAAACGCACTGGTCTGGCACTGCCAACTGTTCTAAAATTGATTAAAAGTGGTTCCAAAAGTCCACTTGTTGTTCTTTAGGAACCTGGCTTTCCACAGAGCAAATACCTACTAAGCAGACTGGTCCAGGCAATGTCAACCGTTCTAAAATAGATTAGAAGTGGTTTCAAGAGTTAAAATTGTTGTTTTTCAGTAACTGGGCTTTCCACACAACAAATAGCCTAGCACACTAGTCTGTCACTGTCAACTGCTATAAAATAGATTAGATGTTGTTCCAAAAGTACAAATTGTTCTTCTTCACAAAACTCGTCTTTCCACTCAGCAAATAGCTAAGCACACTCACGTCAGGCATAGTCAACCGTTCTAAAATAGATTAGAAGTGGCTCAAGGAGTACAAATTGTTGTTCTTCAGGTAACTGAGCTTTCTACACGGCAAATGCCGGGCACATTGGTCTGGCACTGCCACCTGTTCGAAATAAGATTAGAACTGGTTCCAAAAGTACAAATTGTTGTTGTTCACAAAACTTGTCTTTCCACACAGCAAATAGCTAAGCACACTCACGTCAGGCATAGTTAACCTTTCTAAAATAGATTAGAAGTGGTTCAAAGAGTACAAATTGTTGTTCTTCAGGTAACTGAGCTTTCTACACTGCAAATGGTGAGCATATTGGGCTGGCACTGCCATCTGTTCTAAAATAGATTAGAAGTGGTTCAAAGAGTACAAATTGTTGTTCTTCAGCAAACTGGGTTTTCCCGATGTCAAATAGCTAGGCATACTGGTGTAGCACTGTCAATCGTTCTAAAGTAGATTAGAAGTGATTCCAAGAGTACAAGTTGTTGTTTTTCAGGAAACTGGGCTTTCCCCATGGCAAAAAGCTGAGCACACTATTGTGGCACTGCTAACCGTTCAAAATAGATTAGAAGTGGTTCAAAGAGTCAAAATTGTTGTTCTTCAGAAAACTAGGCCATCCAAATGAAAAATAGCAGAGCGCACTGGTCTTGCACTAATAATTGTTCTAAAATATATTAGAAGTGGTTCAAAGAGAAGAAATGGTTGTTTTTTTAGTAAACTGGCTCTCCACACAACAAATAGCTGACCCCACTGGTCAAGCAATGACAACCGTTCTTAAATAGATAAGAAGTGGTTCCAAGAGAACAAATTGTGTTTTTTCAAGAAACTAAACTTTCTACACGGCAAATAGCTAAGCAAACTTGTCGTGCACTGTCAACTGTTCTAAAATAGATTTGAATTGTTTCCCAGAGTACAAATTGTTGATCATCAGGAAACTGAGCTTTCCACACAACAAATAGCTAAGCACACTGTTCAGGCATTATCAACCGTTCTAAAATAGATTAGAAGTGGTTTCAAGATAAAAAATTGTTGTTGTTTAGGAAACTGGGCTTTGCACAGGGCAAATAGCTGAACACACTCCCTTCAGTCACAGTTAACCGTTCCAAAATAGTTTAGAAGTGGTTCCAAGAGTATATATTGTTGTCCTTCAGGAAACAGGGCTTTCCACACAAAAAATTGCTGTGAACAATGGTCTGGCACTATTAATCTTTATAAAATAGATAAAAAGTGGTTCCACGGGTACAAATTTTTGTTCTTCGGAAAACGGGCTTTCCACACGGCAAATAGCTGAACACACTGATCTGGCACTGCCAAATGTTCTGAAGTATATTAGATATGGTTCCAAGAGTACAAATTGCTGTTCCCCAGGAAACTGGTCTTTCAACACAGCAAACAGTTGAGCACACTGGTCATGCACTGTCAACCGATCTAAAATAGATTAGAAGTGGTTAAAAGAGTACAAATTGTTGTTCTTCACCAAGCTCCACAGGACACATAATTGAGCACACTGGTCAAGCAAGATCAACCATTCTAAAATTGTTTAGAAGTGGTTCCAATAGTACAACTTTTTTCCTTTAAGAAAATGGGTTTTCCATATGTCAAATAGCTGAGAACTCTGGTCTGGCACCTTCAACTGTCCTAAAATAGATTAGAAGTGGTTCCAAAAGTACGACTTGTCGTTCTTCAGGAAACTGGGTTTTTTACACATCAAATAGCTAAATATACTCGTCTGGAACTGCCAACTGTTCTAAAATCGAGTAGAATTGGATGCAAGAATACAAATTGTTGTTATTTAGGAAACTTGGCTTTCCACACAGCAAATAGCTTCGCACACTGTTCTGGCACTGTCAGAGAAGATACAATATTTATCTGATATATGTATTATAATTTTTTCCCATTCACGTAGTATTAACCTAATACTGCTGCGCCATAAGTTGATTTATGGCGAACATTCATTTACTTATCCGCTGATAGTAGTAATTATGTCTTCTAACCGACAGATATTGTGATATAAAAGAATATATATATATTCTTATTCCTAATTTTGTTCAATATTTTATATAATTTCCGGAAGGAGACCGCCTTTCAATTAGCAACTCCAAAAGTAGATGAGGCTATTGTGAATGCAGTTGATGAGAATCCGTTCACAAATGCCCTTAAAATACATAACAAAATTACACCAGCAAAGAAACAACAATTATTCCGAGAAGATCCTCAAGCTAATATTTTCACATTTAAAGCCAGATATTTTTATGTAAAATTCCTTAGTCAAACTTAATACATAATTTCAGACTTTAGGTCAAGAATGCAAAAGGCTATGGTACCAAAACATGGAAAAAAACATTTATTTTTTTCACTTGCCGCCCGCCTCAATGCCAACTTCAAGTGCCATCGCCCACATTCCTTATTTAATCTCCAAATAAAAATATAAATCCATTTCGATTTTCAATGAACCATACTCTACTCTTCAAAGTGAAGTACAGATAGTCTATTACATACTGATTTAGTAGAACAATGATATTGGATATTAAAGAAATAACATCATATATAAACTGGAAACTAAAATCAAGCGAAAAAGAAAAATATTAAATTTAGAAATTGAGAATTATGTAAAAAACACTGAAAACATTTTGTTACTCACAGCAAAGGTTTGTTTTCTTTATAGACAGCACTATAATTATTTGCCGCAAACTATGGAATTTAGTGTAACTTTGTATTAGATTCAAGCCTAAATTAGTTTGACATATAAAATTACTTATATTCTTCAAACGAAGATAAAGGTTTGAGATAAAAAAAGTTAAGCTTTTTCTGTGAAATATTAATTTTTTTTTAAATGGTTCCAAATATTTTAATGTGAGTTATGAATTTGGTATTTTTATGTTAGCGTCGAAACGTCAGGATTTATGTCACTTAGTAGAAACTTAAAATCACCTCGTTTAGTAATTTGAAGTCGGCTTCTTTGCTTGGAGAAGAGTTGAGCCGCGGCACTTGATCCCCGTTCCACTAGATATGAGATGGAGAAAGCTATGAAAAAAAGTCTCATTTCATTCCAAAGCATTGGATATCGCTCTAGAATTTGATTTGAAGATAAAACTCCTGATATGATTTTTTTAAAGAGTGACTTTAATTAAAAAAAATGTTAGAGAGATTAGCTCCTCCACCCCTTTGCACAAATTTGTGAAAATGTGCTCAAATGAGTTTACTATCCAATTAGGTAGTTCCATTTTAGTGAGATGCTGAAACCCTACATTCATGTGGCTGTTTAGCTGTATGATATGGTTACAATACACTTTAAGATAGTGGTCTAATAAATTGCTCTGTAACTTAGCAAGGTTTGGAAACTGAACTAGCTTGCGACGTCAGATATTGTATTTGAATGTTGAGAGACTAGCTGTGAAAGTAAAAATGAATGATTTTACTTCTATAAGATTCGTTACTACTTTGTAATTTCAAATTCATGTCATTGAAATTAGTGAACCAATCTGTTATGTAAGCAATGTCAGCTTTACAGGCTTCCAATTCATGAGTAAGTGCACTACTTTTCAGTTCTCGAAAAAACTCAATGACAGTATCAAATAGAAAATAAAAGCGATTCAATCAATCCCATTTAAATAACTTTCTAACTTCTGTATGTAACAGCATGCGATCGTAGTACTCATCATTCGTGCTGCAAAGTTGTTTGAGTAATCGAGAATTGAGAGCATTTGTTTTGAATTTATTTATTGTTGTCATAACAATTGAAAATGATTTGTAAGTCGGTCACTTAAGTTCTTTGCACATAGATGCCTTCTGTGACGAAAACAATGTACTGTAAAAGATTGGGTAATTTTTTATACCAGAAAATCCCGATAGCGACCAGTCATCACGGGGGCGCCATTTGTCACGCACGCAATGATATCGTTAATTGGGACTTCATTTTCATTAAAAAACTATCAGTTTCAAGTTCCTTTGAAGACAGCGACTTTTGAACAACCTTCTTTTCTGTTACGAAACTCACGTAACCTAGACGTAACGCTTTGTTTCTTGGCAACATAGAGTCATTCAATTGTAAACCAAATGGCTGCATTTTTTAGTAGGTTGCGTAAAGTTTGTTCGATATCTTTAGCCATTTCAATAATTTTTCTCTGAACCGATCAGCGTGATTGTTTTTATAGCCTTATTTGGAGATTTATGGTGAATTACCGTGCTAAGGGCTTCTTCTCTTGATGGTAAAATATTTTCCTCCCCCATGGTGTGAGGTTTGCCTGACTTGGCAATTATCAGTGAAGCTGTCAATCTATCAACAGCTTGCTGTGACTTATGATCGAACATAGTTTGCATGGTTTTATTATTCTGAAACTTGTATAGAAGAGTCTGGAAATATGATAGTTCCTTTTCTTCTTGACTAATGAAAATCTTCTGAAATTTATCATCAGACAGTCTGGACGGCTCCATGGCTTCATTAGAAAATATCTTCTCACAAAGTAGATACATTGATTGATGTTAGTTACTTAGCGAAGGAATAAATCCATATTTTAAGTAATCCACACTGTACTCTCTACATTTCTTTTCAATTGCTCATTTTCCGCCATTATTATGGGGTTTGATTCAGAGAATAAACGATTTGAATTATGCGTCTATATAAAATTATCTAAATATATGTAAGAAACATATATAAAAGATATATCACGTTTAATTTAATAAATGGTACGGGCCAACACAGACACAAATTGACACGAAGATAAGAGAACTTATTCTTAAACCAGACATCTTAACAGTGTACACAAGTTGTATTTTAACATTGTAACAGAGTACACGATGGGAAACATTGGTAAAAGTTTCTTAAAAGTCACTTCAATTCAATTATTGTAATGGATTATGTAAAAGTGAAAACTGTAAGATGGATAGTAAAATAGAGATAAAATGCAGAAAAGAAGAAAAATGCTGAAAACTTGCAAAGAAATGCAAGGCGACTGGAAGTCAGGCTAATCGTTTTTTTTTTATGTTTGTTCGTATGTTGGTAATATTTTGTGTTTAGATTTTATATAGTCGTTCGAGCCTTTGACTTTGTTTAAGGTTATTCTGTTTTATTGCTTGTCTAATTATATTGTTCTGCTTATTTATTGGATTACGTCTGTATTGTTGTCTTTTCTGTTTTTTGCATGTCAACATAATTAGTTGTGTTTGTATTTAGTTATATTTACTACTGTCTATTTAGTTTGTATTGCGTTTACTTGTTAATTCTTATATTGTTGTTTATATGTTAGTATACTTGTGTTTTCATATAATGTTGTATATATAATTGTATACATGTATTCATATATTGCTGTATATATGTCTGCATATTTGTGTTCATATATTGTTGCATATTTGTTTGTTTACTACTTAATATTTTGCATTGTTTCATGACATAGTTGTATATAAGTTTTTTTATATGTAAATTTGTTTGTTATGTGTATATTTGTCTATTTCTTTTTCTTTCTTTTGGTTCTTCTGATCTGTCGTTTGGATTCCTCTTCAGAAATTCGTTGTTTTTGTTTATAGTTGACATTATCGGTTATTTAATTATCATATTGGTTTCTGTGTAAATCGGAGTTTTGTTCTATTCGGTATTTTTCATTTTGTTTTTAAGAATATCTGTTTTTTCTTCTGCTCTTTCCAACATATGGACACAACTTGGGTACCAGTTACGGTTTCGACCTTCTTTGTTCTTTTCAAGGGTTCTCTGCTTTCTATCATAGTATTAGTATATTTTATCTTGCATTTTCTTTGCTTGTTCTTGAAGCACGATGATAATTGTTAGCTTCTTCGTTGTACGGGTAATTAGCTACCCCAGGTAGTGCCAGCTTTTGTGATTTGGATACGCGGGGTAGAATGGGGGCTGGGTAGACTAATGTTGCCCTTTATAAGGCCATATATATATAAATATATATATATATATATATATATATATATATATATATATATATATATATATGTAAGGGAAGGGGATGCCAAGAAGAATACTCCCTTCATTTATTTCATGAATTCCGTCCCTCTCTCTGTCTCCTAAGTATAACTCCAAGTGGAGTAATCTCTGAGCCCCCCCCCCCTCAAAAAAGAAGAAATAATTTGAATATCCGTCAGCCGCCTCACAGGTGCAGTTAATTAAGTTGGGCGTGTTAAAAGGTTTTACATCGCCGACGAAGCGCTAATCTCCGTAGTCGGGAAACTGCTAGCCGAAAGTTTCCCGCCCACATTGTAAAGGCCATTAAGACTTGGGTCAGGCGACAAGCGCTAATCCATCTGGCCGCCGGAAATGCTCAGCCAGTCGTCTGAGCCTGCCAACGAGGAGAAACCAAGAAAATGGCCGTCATATAAATAGCCTGGGTTTTCGAATATCGGCAGATTGAGTTTGAGAACCCGTTACCTTCGGTTCAGATCGTAAGTCTGTTTCCCCGAGTCCCAGGCAGATCCATCTCTTTTATAATGGCTTACTCTGTTCAGAGCAAGCCTCGAATCGTCTCGTCCCTGAAGGATTGGTCGAGAGTCCTCCCGTCTCATCTGGAACCCCCTCTCAAGGATCTCCAGTTTGCTTTGTGAGATTTTGCGCCGAGCCGCGTCAGAGTCTCGGTTTTTGGAGGTTGTACTTCTCTGGAGCAGAGGTGCCATCGTCCGTCTTCAAGCAGGATCGTGAACTCGTCTTCTGCCCCCCCTTCCTACCATACCTTCATCCTCGTCACCATTAGGATATTCGGCTGAGAATCACGTCCATTGTCCGTCTTTATTTTCCCGCGCTGAATTGCTAAAGGATTCCCCTTCCTCAAGGTGACCCCATTAAGGTAAAACGACCCTTGCTTGTATCTCACGTTAATCGACGCACTTTCCGATAGATAAATATTCCTTCTGCATAACTGATTTATAGTATCCCATTTAAAAGCTGATTAACGAGTAATTAACGTTACCCGTTTGCCAATTAATCTATATTCTGTCAGAATTGTCCTTATTTACATTACCTATATTTCCCGTATGTATATATATGTTAACTAGTGACTTATTAAAATTATTTTTTTGGTTTTTAACCTTTAAATATACCCTTGAACTGCAACTTGGTAAACTCATTAAATGCTATCGGCCCCTGTATTAAATCGCACTCTTATATCTCATAATCAACGGATTACTCATACGAAGTGAAGATACTTGTACCTACCGAAGGACACATATGTATGTATAACTGTATATATACATATTCTCGTGGCTTTTATCTCTTTTCTCCCAACTAATAGATACAGCTCTCTCTCTCTCTCTCTCTCTCTCTCTCTCTCTCTCTCTCTCTCTCTATATATATATATATATATATATATATATATATATACGTATTGTCTAGGGAGGTTTCCTCGGCAATATATATACATATATATATATATATATATATATATATATATATATATATATATATTATAATTAAAATTACTTTCTCTGAAATTCCTGAATCTATATAGAATTCTGACCGCGATGTTAACTTTCTGGATCCGACGATCTGTGATGTGCTTCATGTACCTGGAATCTGTAATTCTCATACCGACTAAATTGCACTCTCTGGTCAAAGATATCTCCTTTTATCCACCAAAATATCTGATAAAATTCTTCTCTCTATAGCTACAATTTTGAATTCTCTCGGCAATCACTCAAGCTTTCATGGTTGCATTCCTATACGAAAATTGAATTAATTGACTCGAATCTTCAGCAAGCTGTATGTTGAGGATAGTGAGGTTGCTAGACTCTGGGATATATGCTGTCTATATTGAGTACAGGGTGGGAGATAGACAGCCCCTTTCAGGTAACTCGGATTGAAGGTCAAATTTCGGCCAGTTTGTCCTCCTATACTAATTTTCGCTTGCCTCTCTAAGATGTAATCGTAGAGGATTTTTCTAATTTGTTGGTTAACCCCATTTGCAAGATCTTGTATTGCATTCCCGGATGCCACACTTTATCAAAAGCCTTCGATACGTCTATGCGTACAATGTCACGTCTCATTTGGCTTAGGCAATCTTCTCGGGTGTTATGGGATTGTCATCCCCTTGCTTCGTTTATTATGAATCCGTATTGCTGTTTTTAAATAATACGCTGCCTTCCAAGTGTTTGACGAGCCTCCTATTGAGGATTTTCTCGAATAGCTTACCTGCAAATTCCAGAAACGAAATTGGGCTCTAGCTCTCTTTACTCACCGGCAGCTTTCCCTGTTTAAATATGAATAAAATTTTTACTGTTTGTATTCATCAGGGAAATATCCTACGTTCATAAAGGCATTGAAGATTTTTAACATCCCGTCTATGATGTATTGTGACACCATGGTGTAATTTAATTTGTTCAGGCCTGAATTGCCTGGTGCAAAGTCCCAAAACGTTTTTCTCGGAGTGTCTCTCATCTTTCTGTTTCTCTCGCTCTATTTACTATTTGTAAATATTTACACCTCGTATTGCCCGGCTCTATGTCTTCATCGTGTGTGTTTCTGTTAATTAAAGTTTTGTAAATACATACACTATATTCAAAACATTAATTAAAATAATTTCCCCGTGGTCTGGAAAGAGCACAAAGACCCGAGAGAACTATTGCATATGTATATTAGTCGCTAAATTTGTTTCTAAAATCTTCGCTTTATTGTATATACAAAGATCATTATGGCTATAAATGATCAAACTATTGCATAATAACAATATGTTTCTAAAAATCGATACAAATTTTATACGGGGAGGAGAAAACAAGTTGTATACCAAATGGATCAATATATTCTCATGATAATTTAGACACAAATACAACGATATACAAATATACTCATAGTTACGAAATTATTCGAAATGGCAAACATCTGCTTTCACGACTTTCTCCAGGTGGTACCTGCAGGCTCAGGTTAATGAGTTTTGTCAATGAATGACTACTTTCACAATAGCGACCATCACAGATCCTAATGTATCGAGAGCAGCCTTGTTGACATCCTTTTCAACAATGCTCCACAAGAAATATTCTAGTGGGTATCCGTCTGGGTAGCTGGGCGGCCTCAACTCTGGGGACCAGTAGTGCGGGACGTCGTAGAACAATCACGTTTGTATCTTGCTTGCCTTGCTTGCGGGAGGAGAGTCCTGCTAGAAAACATAAGGCTCTCCCTCAGCTACTTGGTCCATTTAAGGCTTGACTACAGTCTACATCACCTTAATAAAGGGTTTTTCAACAAGGACGCTCGAGCTTCGCCAGGCGATAGTGGCCACTTTGTTAAAGCGACATCTGACAATTTCCTGTGAACTGTTCACTAGTACTTGGCCCACGCGTTCAACAGCGTGTGCAAATCATCAAATGTTATTATCAAAATCAGTGCACAGTTCGACAAACGTGATTTATATCCTCGCTACAATCATTTCACCGAGTCCATTGTTCGACGCTTGGTGGCCAAATTCGAGGCAAAAGGGTCAATCAACAATTAGCCAACACCCGCACGTCGCCGAAACGCAAGGTCTGCTAAAAACATGGCTGCCGTAAATGAGAGTGTACGGGAAAATCTGAGGCAGTCAATTTCTCGTCGTTCACAAGAACTTGGACTTTATGCGACTTCAGTTTGGCGAATTATGCGTAAAGACTTAAGTCTGCACCCGTACAAAATCCAACTTACCCAGGAACTTAAGGTAAGCGACCATAGACAACGCCGTGTGTTCGCTGATTGGGCTCTAGAGCAGTTGGAAGTTGCCGCAAATTTCCTTCCATAAATCATTTTTAGCGATGAGGCCCATTTTTGGATGAATGGATTTGTGAACAAGCAAAATTGTCGGATTTGGGACGAAAACAATCCACATGAGATACACCAGCAATAATCGCATCCCAACAAAGTTACTGTTTGGTGCGGATTTTCGTCTAACGGAATCATCGGTCCGTATTTTTTTGAGAATGAAGATGGGATTGCCATAACCATCAACGGCGAGACCTAGAGATCGATGAAGAGCAACTTCTTGTGGCCTTAACTGGATTATATGCCTGATATGGAAACTGACAACATGTACATAGTTCCAACCGGACGGCGCTACGTGCCACACTGTGCATGCCACGATAGACATTTTGCACTTGCGATTTCAGGGCAGGGTCATCTCGCGCGGCGTCGACGTCAACTAGCCACCGAGATCATGCGATTTAACATGATCTATGCGAATAATCCGCAAACAGTTGATGTTCTCAAAGTCAACATAACAAACCCCATCCAGCAAATTAAGCCAGTTTTATGCAACAAAGTCATCGAAAATTGGGCCTCCCGAATACGTTTTACTAAGCAAAGACGCGGGAGACATTTGACCGACGTCATATTTTACACTTAATGCCATAAAACGTACTTTCAAATTTAAAATAAATTGAGTGCATATATCACACACAACTTGTTTTATTTACATTTAAAAAAAGAGCGACCTTATTGAAAGACCCTATATATACGAGCGGCGGTCAATAAGTTTGCCAATTCGGATATAAGTAAACGAGATATGAGGAAAAGTGTTATATTATTTTTCAATATAACTACCTTCGACTTCAATGCACTTGCGCCACTTGTCCCTGAGGCTTCGAATTCCCGACAACCAGAAATCTTCCGACTGTTGTTCAATCCACTCCTGGACGTCGAGCTGGACATCTTCATCGTCCCCAAACTTGCGTCAATGCAGTGGAGCTTTGAGCTGGTAGAATAAAAAGTAGTCGCTAGGGGCCAGATCTGGACTGTATGGTGGATGGTTAAGCTCCTCGAATCCGTACTCGTGCAGGGCAGCTTGTGCAACTCTGGCCCTCTGAACAGGGGCATTGTCGTGGAGGAGCAGGACACTGCGTATCAACTTACCACGCCGCTTCTGACGGATGCACTTCATCAACCCAGCCAGTTCCTCCGCGGAATATTGGCCTGTGATGATCCTTTTACGAGGCACATAGTCCACCATTAACACTCCCTCAGAATCCCAGAAGATGTTGGCCATGATCTTCCCGGAACTTGATGGGGGTTGGAGATCCCCTGTGCTTCAAGGCGAAACTTTCGAGCTTGGTCTCGGGATCTCAGTGATGGACCCACGTTTCATCACCTGTCACTATGCGTGACTCGAATCCCGTCGGGTCTTGGTTGTACAGGAGCAGCAGCTCCTCCGAACTTGCACGACGTTGAAGTCGATCATGGGGCGTGAGGTTTAGTGAGGTTTCTAGGGACCTAACGGGCATATACCTTTGTCTTGTCCAAATTGTCGTGGATGATGTTGATAACACTTCCATGTGATATTCCAAGTTCTCGCTCGATTTCTTCGACATTCCCCCGTCGATTTACGAGGATCATCCTATCCACACGGTCCACATTGGCCTCGTTGGTCACGTTTGACGGGTGTCCTGGACGGGGGTCATCTGCAAGGAACTCACGACCATGGCGGAACTCCCTATTCCAGCGAGCAATGGTTGCATAGGAAGGGGCAGTGTCGGTTTACACTGCAACCATGCGTTCATGGATCTCTTTTGCATTCTTGCCTTCCTTGGTCATAAATTTGATCAGTACGCGGTGCTCAACCTTCTCCATTGTTGAAAAATTTGTGACTGACGATCTGCGATCAGCTACTGCTTCTTAAATAGCCCAGGCAGGAGCGTGCGGCTGCAGGTCCTGACTTGTTATAAATGGTCCTAACAGCCCCACTAACAGCCATCCCCCTCTCTCTGTTTTGCCCTACCGATTCGCAAAACTTATCGACCGCCCCTCGTATGTCCGCATTAGCATTGATTCGCAGGAAAAACGATGCGCTCGCTGCTGGCCGCTCCTCAAATGATTAAAGATGCGGGGATATTTGCTGTCCATGACCCTAGGTACCTCGTCATTATCCCCAGCCTCGTCAAACTGCATTTTCATTTTATAAAAGAAATTCTTTGAGGAGTTAAACAAATTCACAATCTCCTTCCTGCTTCTCCTAGGGGGAAGGGGGGATGCTAATGTTGCGTACCGTTTTTTTGACTCTCGAAGGACGAAACCGCATATGCTGTTACATACATGAAAGGTAAACTCTTTCTTAGCGTGTCCAAGGTTAAGTAACCTATATTGGTATGGTCATTAGACCTTAGGCATACTTTCAACTTTTTATCGATTTTTCTGAAACGATATATATATATATATATATATATATATATATATATATATATATATATATATATATATATATAAGCCGCTGTTTTCTTCCTTAACAGGAAGAGGTGGTTACACAGGCACCCCTGCGGCGTGTGGCCTACGGCCTTATTTGCTAATCTTAACCGCAGTTTTTAATCCCCTTTATAGACCCTTTATTTTAACACCCTGAACACCACCATCACCTTCTTCTTCTTCTTCTTCTTCTTCTTCTTCATTACTATCGACGGGGTGCAGGGAAACGGAACGGATCTGAGTGTTATAAAAGAGTTAACGTAAAGCGCAAACTGGGATGCATATATGCGAATGTTCGTAGCTTAAAAAATAAAATTGCCGAAATAAAAGCCGTTATTCTAGAGGGTGATTTCGACCTCGTATTCCTAAGTGAAACATCGTTAGACACTCATACGGGGATCAGTGTTTGCGAGTTCGATATAGCGGGGTACAAAATTCATTACAGAAATAGACAAACCGGTAGAGGAGGGGGCGTATTAATGTATATAAAAGTGGATCTAAACGCCATAACGATGGACTCGTCTAAGGATGATATGCGAAGTGATGCTTTATTAGTCCAGCTAAGTTTAGATGCTATAAATAAAATCAACTTAGTCGTAGTATATCGTCCGCCTTGCCAATTGGAAAGAGAAGATGCTGCACTCTTCGATACGCTTACGTCTTGGATTAGAAAAGGGACCACATTAGTCTGCAGCGATTTTAATTTACCTAATGTTAACTTTAGCAACCTTACTTCTGATAAACCGGGGGAGAGGCTATTAAACTTTATGTTGGAGAATTTTCTCGTACAAAAAGTGGAAGAGCCTACTCGTGATAGCAATATTCTTGATTTAATCATGGCAACCGATGAGTCATTGTTAGAAAACGTACGTGTGGGTGAACATTTAGCTTCCAGTGACCATAATGCGATTAGATTCGAACTAAACACCTGCGTAGAAGTTAGATTGAGTTCGCAGCTCATCCCTCGTTTTGGTAGCTGTGATTTCGATATTTTTCGCGAAAGGATTAAGGATATAGACTGGGGAATACGATTCAAGAACAGGTCGGTAGGAGAGATGTACGCAGAACTTCGATGTACGCTGCTTCGTGTAAATTCTGATTTGGTTAAGTATGTGCGTAAGAGCGGGAAGTCGGTGAGAGCTCCGTGGCTTAGTCCGTTAATACTACGCTTAATCCGGGACCGAAATAGAAAATTTAAAATTCATAAAAACAATGGGTCAGTTATAAGTCGGCAAAATTACATAGATTCTCGTAGGGAAGTTAAACGTGCGGTCAGAGATGCGAAGAGGAAGTATGAAATAAACCTCGCAAAGGATTCGAAGAATGAACCGAAACGGTTTTATGGGTACGTAAATAATAGGAAACCCGTACAAGGATCGATAGGGCCGATCAAAGATAAGGATGGTCGTTTGACTGAAATTCCGACAGAAATGTCCAAAATTTTAAATGAGCATTTTACGAGCGTGTTTACTGTGGAAGATTCTTCCGAATTGGAATCGTTAATTGGGGAAGTTCGTAGTGCTGATAATTGCATATCCGATGTAACTATAAATGACGAGGAAATCCTTAAATTTATTAAGCTAATGAAAAAGTCGAAATCTCCGGGCCCCGATGGGGTATATCCAATTCATTTAAAGGAGCTTCAAAATGAACTCGTTAAGCCATTGCGTGAAATTTTCAATCGCTCATTAGAGGATGGCGTAGTTCCGTTGGATTTCAAGCGAGCAAACGTTACACCTATATTTAAGAAGGGGAATAGATTTGAAGCAACGAATTTTCGGCCTATTAGTCTAACGTCGGTAGTTGGGAAGCTTTTAGAATCTGTAATTAAAGATAGAATAGTGAGCCACCTCGAGGCAAATAAGCTGATTAACGATACCCAACATGGATTTAGGCGTGCGAGATCGTGCTTGACTAACTTGCTCGAATTCTTCCACAAAATGATTTGCGTGTACGATGAAAGCAAAGCTGTAGACGTAATATATTTAGACTTTAAAAAGGCGTTCGACACCGTCCCCCACCAAAGGTTATTAATGAAAGTTAAAGCGATTGGGGTGACTGGTAAGATTTTAAACTGGATTAGAAATTGGCTGAAAGATCGCTCGCAGCGGGTGGTAATAAATGGGGAATGTTCAGATTGGGCCAGCGTTAGTAGTGGGGTACCGCAAGGCTCTGTTTTAGGCCCTTTATTGTTTTTAATTTATATTAACGATTTAGATAAAGGCATACTTAGTCGGATTTCGAAATTTGCGGACGACACGAAGCTGGGCAATCGTGCCTATGTAAGATCGGATGTCGATAAATTGCAGGGGGACCTAAACTCGATTGCCAATTGGGCGGACAAGTGGCAAATGGAATTTAATTTAAGCAAATGCAAGGTAATGCACTTGGGTTGCCATAATTTAAGAGTAGAATATACCATGAAAGGCCAAGTCCTCGACGCGGTTAAATTAGAAAAAGACTTGGGAGTATTAGTCTCAGACGATTTTAAATTCTCGAAGCAATGCGCGGATGCGTGTAAAAAAGCAAATCGCGTTTTGGGTTATATCGCGCGTAATTTCACCTTCAAATCTAAGGATGTAATTTTACCTTTATATAAATCCCTTGTGCGGCCACTTCTCGAATACGCTGTTCAATTTTGGGCTCCATATTTAATGAAAGATATCGCGCAATTAGAAAGAGTGCAGCGTAGGGCTACGAAATTAATTCCAGAGCTGAGGAATAGATCATACGAGGAAAGGCTCAGGGCTTTAGATTTGCCATCGCTAGAACGCAGAAGATTACGTGGCCAGCTAATAGAAGTATTTAAAATACTGAAGGGTTTCTCAAACGTTGACTTTCGCAATCTGTTCGAACTGGATCATAGGGGAAATACTCGTCAGCACGGGTTAAAATTAGTGAACAAGCGTTTTAACACTAGTATATCCCAAAACTATTTTACATTTAAAGTTACTCAAAATTGGAATCGGCTGCCCACCCACGTAGTAGATAGCGCTTCGGTTAATATGTTCAAAAATCGTCTCGACGTGCATTTGAATAGTTTAAATATAACGTAGTTGAGCACTGTGAATTTAAACGTCCTTACAGAGAAAGAGTTTGGAGCGGAGGTTTAAGGATATGAAATTATGATGACTAAAAATGATGCCGGCGATTCTCTGCATGTGTAGCTTAGATGTCCCATTTCTTTTCCGCCTATCCTATAAGTAGTCTCTATCCCTAAATTAGCTTTTCACCACTAGCAGTCGAGTGGCTGCGGAAGATGAGAAGAAAAACTTTCTATCTCCCCCGACCCCTAGTTTGATTAGTTAAAATTGCACGATAATGTACACATGTAGATAAGTGTGTACAGTAGATAGTATTAAAGAAAAAAAAAAAAAATAGCATGTTAGAGATACACTCGTAGATAAGGGTGTATCGTAGTTTTTGATTTAGTGTAGCGGACTAGCCTCGAGCGGACCTTAGGGTCTTTGCTGGTCCTAGATTCTGTAGTTCTGTAGTTCTGTAGTTCATCTTCATCTTTATCTTCATTTTGATCTTCATTTTCATCTTCATTTTCATCTTCATCTTCTTCATCTTCATCTTCATCTCCATCTTCTTTTTCTTCTTATTCTTCTTCTTCTTTTTCTTCTTCTTCTTCTTGTTATAAAGGAATTATTAGAAATAACTTTGCTAAAAAAATTAAATCTACTTAGGTGACAACCGAACTAAAAGAAAAAATCTTATTCAAACACCTTCAAAAAATCTCGTTCTTAAAATATAGGGTCGTGGATATATATATATATATATATATATATATATATATATATATATATATATATATATATATATATATATATATATATATATATATATATGAATGCAATGTCCCGCAGGAAAAAATGAAAAGGTGTTTCCAAGTACTTACGAACTTTATTAAGTTCCTTATCCAGTATAACTACAAGAAATAGTATTATATTAGAGGTATATATACGAAAGAAAAGTATGAAAGACCGCTTCAAAAACAAGAAATCACCAATAAGGAAGAGGGAAGGGGGAAGGTAAAAAAAACACATTAAGAATTATAAGAAGCAGGTAATAAGGTCAAACTAAGTCGAAGGAAAGGGTAACAGATTCAAAGAAATGGAGATAGCCTAACGAGGGAGATTATAAGACACGATGAGCAAAAGGGGGGAAAAATACAAAGTACAAAACAGAGCAGTGACAATTAAAAAATAAAAAATAATAATAAAAAATAAATAAAATAGGGGCCACTTAACTAACGAATGTATATACATTCGTTAGTTAAGTGGCCCCTATTTTATTTTAATTTTTTATTATTATTTTTTATTTTTGTACATTCGTTACTGGGTAAAATTCACGAGAGGTAACACGTGAATAAGTATAAATATTTGGTTATACCGCGTAGGGAAAAAGAAAGATTGATTGGAGTTTGAAAATGTTAAGATAACGAAAGTACTAGTTCCAATCAATTTTTATTTTTTCCCTACGTGGTATAACCATATATATATATATATATATATATATATATATATATATATATATATATATATACATATATATATATATATATATATATATATATATATATATATATATATATATATATATATAGATACATATATATGTATATATATATATATATATATATATATATATATATATATATATATATATATATATATATATATATATATATATATATATATATATATATAATATATATATATATATATATATATATATATATATATATATATATATATATATATATATATATGAGTAGCGAACGAACGAATTGATTGACACAAATTCAGGAGTATAAACAGGAGTATAAACAGGATAACCCGGAGAGAACCGGAGACGCTTCGCAACATTTATTGCAAACGTTTCAGGATTATAACAAATCATTTCATCAGTGCTAAATAAAGAATACAAAATACAGAATAAATATATAACTAAAAGGTTTCTAACACACGCATAAAAGAAAAAAATCGTGAAACATGAATTAAATTAGAGACGAATTGAATGCAGTAGAAATACTGAGGGGAAAATCAACAAGGAAATTTATATATGATACGAAAATAAATGGCAGTGGATTTTTTTTTGGCAAAACAATGTAAAATTTAACAAATTGACATGTTTGTTGATGAGTGACTATATTTATTGGAACAGATAATGAGTTATTATTTAGACTGAATTAAAGCTTTTTAATTGATTCTAGCAGGTAAAGGATTGAGATGTTGCTTACCGGATTATTATTGTAAAGCTCTCGAGCGCCCACATATGATACACTGCTACTGCACGTACAACGAAAAACGTATATAATTTTGGATCACATAATCTTGGGTGGTTGAGCTCTGAATTTAAATGATGAATTCAATCTTAAAATATTTGCAGTCGAGTCGGCTCCCTTCCCAAGGCAACTGGATTCCTGCAAGTAGCTAAAGGTCTCAGGGCAGGAAGGTACAAGTGGGAATGATCGAACGAGGTTTCCGAGCGGCAGGTTGAAGAGTCCATTGCTCAGCAAATGATAAAACTGCCCCTGGACTGCTTCCTTATGATCACCGACACGAAATACAAAAACAAAACAAAAAATAACCGGCAGGGAGCGCACCCTTCCCACTACACCACACGGAGCTAAAGTAGAGCGTGAATAACCGCCTGCTTTAACTTCATACACTAGAGAGCCAACAATAGACAAAATGACGGTCAGACTCACAGTAATTCACATGAACGTCGACGAGTGTGACGGAAAACGTTCCACCTTCGGCAACATTATACGACAGAGTGACCCTGGCGTAATACTGATCTCTGAACATGGACTGACCGCACACAAAATCATAAGCACTTAAAATCTGTTCAATGTGACGTCATTATTAAAAATCACAAACAGGACGAAAATACAGGACTTTAGAAGACTTAGATCAGGGGTGGGCCCGATCCGGCCCGCCACCTTGCTCGGCATTAATATTGCAATCCACCCCGCGAAACCTCATCCCATCCCAAATAAATAAATTTTGCGAAACAGCATCTGTCTCAGTAGACTCGTAGAGGGAGAGGGGAATGAGTCTTATGTCTGGCAGTGAAAATGAGTAAAGAAAATGAGACAAAAATGCATTTCCCTCACGGATACGAAAATTTCATCGAGACATAAATTGTAGAGGAGGTAATTCTAAAATACATTGCGCATGTTCAACGTATCGTGGCCAAGTTTGGCAGCACCTTCGCTCCCAACTCTCGGACCGCCACCTCAATGATATTTTTCTCTTGTCTACCTCTTCCATCGAGCCAGACATTGAAACACTTCTTCATGGGAAGCAGCACCAGCCGTCTCCTGATTTGTATGTTTCTCAATAAAATTCTTGTATAATGTAATATTATATATATATATATATATATATAGTCACTTTGGGGATTTCGTTTGTCACTACGGCCCGCGGCCTGCTCCCAAAAGCATCATGTGGCCCTCACTCTGAAAAAGTTGCCCACCCCTGACCTAGATGAATCTTAGTTTACCATTGAAGTCAGTACAGCCCTAGGGGGACTGGTCTTTGCAACGGGGTACCAACCCCTAAGGCGCGGATGGATCCCCATGCACAATATCTTGCAAATATGTAGCCACGGGAGAAACCATCTATTCGCCCGTGATCTAAATGGATGCTATGCAGCAGCTGAATATACCTACACCAATGCAACTAGAAACATCGAGACACTGCTCGACAGACAATTTATGACAAGAATCGCACCCAATTTCCCAACATATATAATTGGGACCACAGCCACAAAACCAGATATAGTTTTTTCTAGTATCAGGTTCCCTTTCAACTACTACATTGAACTGTGCCCTATTATTCCGAACAACCACCAGGCTATTAAAATTACGGTATCAGTGATCGCCATTCAAATTCCAATCCCAGAACGCAAACGTTACAAGCGAGCGAACCGGTAAAATTTCAGGATCCACCTCTCAAATTACATCTCCGCTTCGTTACATGAAGCAAATTTAGAAGAAATAGAGAAGGAACTGGATAAACTTACTAATTACCTAATTGAAACCGATCTAAATAGCATTCCCTGTATTAAATATAAAACTCTCCCAGCTCCACCCTGGACCCCGCCCATGAGAGACATGGCCCAAGAATATAGGGACTTGTTCAATGTAGTAGCATTGATAGGCCCCAACCACAATGTTCACAGAAAACTATGTTTAGGGCTGCTTTACTGCAGATAGAGCAGGAACGCTCCACATCATTAAATGGGAAACATATCGGAGGAAAAGCTACTCCCAAGGACGTTAACCTTTTACGGCCGACATCAATTGATATCCTAAGCACACGGCCAGATTAATTCAAGAATGGTTTAAGAGACCTCAATCCTAATGAGCCTTCGTGGCGAATACCGAAGGCTGCAATCCGAAAGAGAAACCCAGAGGTCCTTTCCACTCCGAGGGAGATTTGATTAGAAGAGTGGAACAAAATATAAAGAAATGATTGCGAACAGATATTATTAACTATGAGAATAGTCTTTTTGCTCTTATTGCAAAAAAAGGTTATAGGATATGGTACGAAACATTGAAAGTCTGAAATTATTATTGTTCAATACTTTTGCTACCTACTAAATTTTGTTAATTAGTAATTGTTGATATATACAAATAAAATATTTGTTATATTTATAACAAGACTAAAACACGAAATATTTCAAAAATATTGAATATATATATATATATATATATATATATATATATATATATATATATATATATATATATATATATATATATATATATATATATATATATATATAGTAGTACCCCATTGCAAAGATCAGTCCCCCTAGGGCTATACTAACTTCAATGGCAAACTAAGATTTATCTAGGTCAGGGGTGGGCAACCTTTTCAGAGTGAGGGCCACATGATGCTTTTGGGAGCAGGCCGCGGGCCGTAGTGACAAACGAAATCCCCAAAGTGACTATATATATATATATATATATATATATATATAGGTTCCCCTAATTTTACGACGTTGAGATCCTCTTATCAACAATTTCTGGCGAAGATATATATATATATATATATATATATATATATATATATATATATATATATATATATATATATATATATATATATATATATATATATATATATATCTTCGCCAGAAATTGTTGATAAGAGGATCTCAACGTCGTGAAATTAGGGGAACCTAAAATGCATGAAGGAAAGCTCGAATGCTCAGTTAATATAAAGAGAACACTACTCTGCGCCCGGAGCATTGTTGTAGCGCAACTTATCGGAGCTTACATAACCCTTTTGACAGATATCTCTACTGGTTTATGGCTGGGGTCAATCAATCCTCAAGATGTACAATGCCTCATAATCATTCACTAGCCTTTATTATGTTATGAAAGTAAGGCATGCTTGGGAGAAATGCGCGCCTAACCGGTCCCGCGTCCCTTAAGTAGGCTTTTATTGAGTGTCAGAGAGAGAAGCTTACCGCCCTCCCCCCCTTAGAACCCAACGTCTCTCCGTGGCGCCTGAGAAACATGCGCCTGCACGCCCAGACAGACGAAAGGGAGCAGTGAGAATGTCGCGCGGTCGTGTGATCCATGTTGGGTTCCCCTTCTCCCACGTCGCATCACTTGATCGGCGCCAGACCTACGGCGTTGAAGTCTTTGCGCGAGCTTGTGATACTCGCCGAGAATATCCTTTCCCTCCCTGGAGCGGAAAGTCTAATGAGATCCCTGTCTTCCTTTAGGGGACCTCTAGCGCCCCGCTTCCACCGTGGCAGTATAAATACTTTGTGAAAAGCTTTGGAAAATTAGTACCATACAGCCCTGTCTTGGTTAGCAGCCACGTACAGTCTTGTATGCCATGCTCCCCCTCCTAACAACTTCCAGCTACGAACGCGATGCGTCACTTCTCTAAGGCCAGAGTTCCCTCTCGACAGAAGATAGACACGGACAGGCATCTATCTCTCGGGTATCGACTTCGTTCTCGTATGGAGTACTCCCTCGTTCAGTTCTCAGCGAGGTTAAAGAAAAAGGAATTTTGCAAGTGGAACTTTGCAGCGCTCCGTTTCCTTGTCGTCTCTAAAGCCTCCAGTCAATCAGGCTTTACGTGAGTCTCCCCGTTATTAGCACTCTCCCCCTTTACTTGGAAGAAATCACCGTACATCCTCTCTTGGACTCTCGTCCCCGTCGAATCATTTTTCATCCCCTCCCCTATCCGTTTGGTACCCAGGGTCTAATCTTATTTATTGTCATTTATTTACTTTTGCTAATAATATTTTCTTTGTATATATTAAGATTATTTTTATACAATCAGCTTCTCTAAAGCCAGAACCTCTAAGAATTGATTATTTAGGCCAACGGCACTCGATTTTGATTATTTAACCCTCGCACTGGGATCTATAATCCCTCCCCTCCCCTAATTTCTGTCCTGCTCCCTTCCCGCGTCACCACAGAGTCCATCTTCGGCTAGCATCGACGTTCGACTCTACGACACTGAGATATCTTCCACACATTTCACTCTCCCTAACTTTACCATTTGGCAAACTCCTCTACTCCTCGCAAAATAATGGCCTCGTTGGTTTTTGAAACTGGAACATGCCAGAACGATATTTGACTTCCTTAACCTTACCAAGTGGTGCCCTTTCCTTTCTTCCTGACACTTCAGAGCCCTCGTTGGTTGTTGCTTCTTAGAATGAATGAAATTGAGTTTTGTACAATACCGCAAAAAAGTAAACAAAATATTTTCTGTCAAATTCCTCCTACTGAACATCGATTGGAGGAAATGCCTTAAATAAAGGAACAGCACCTCCTTCAATTTACATCGTTGGCAGAAAGGACATTGGATTTATTACTTAGTACAAAATGTTAAACGCGGGAATGGCGCTAACTTATTCTTAATTCAGTATTGCTCTACAATCGACTTTGGACCAATGATAAATCATGTGGGGTTTCTTGATTTTACTTCTTGCACAGGAAAGTTTCACCCTTGAATAAATGGATGTTTCTCAAGCACGAGTCTTCTGTGACCTAATTAAGGGACCTACATTCGTTGAGCAACGGAGAGAGCCCCCCTATGGCTGAATTATTTATATTATTCAATTATAGGGAGTGTCTCACGGCTTACTGAAATATTTATATTATTACAAGAGCTTTATGAAATAAATTTTAAAGTTTTTTTGGTCTTGAAAATTATTAGGGCAAAAAGGTATCCCATTTTTTGCATTTGAAGCCCTCTGCAATGGTTCGCTGGAATGTGGAGTGCTGCCCCATTCCGTGAACATACTTTTAATTAGTGATGAAACCCATTTCCATTTCAATGGCTATGCTAACCATCTAAACTACCATTATTTGTCAGATGAACAGATACAGGAAATTTATTAACGTCTCCTTAATTTGCTTATGGTAATGGATTGTTGGATCGTGTAATCATTTAAGGTACTGAGACCAGTGTACTTTGAGGACAACACCAGACTTGTGCTTACTGTTGTCGCAGTCCGCTACAGAAATTGAATTATCTACTTGCGTTCCACACTTGAATAGAAATAAACCTCCATGAAAATTTGATACCAACACAAGAGCACAACCTCACACACCTCTAGAAAGAGTAATGAAGTTTTGCAAGACATGTTCCCTGGACCTTCCATTGTTCGAGTTGTAGATATAAACTGGGCGGCGTCGGACCTTACGCCTCCCAATTTCTTTCCGTAGGGACACCTTAAAATTTTAGTGTGCAAAACATGCACACGTAGTACAGAAGAGTTTAGAATGTGTGAAGTAGTGGATTCAAATCAAGTGAAATATTTCCCCAAAAGTAATGAAAACGCATGGATAAAAATAAGGGACACCAACTGCACACTTTCCTATGCCAGATTTTGTCATTTTATCAAAAAAACACAAAAATTGTGCTTAATTTGGGATGTATATTTTTTATGTAAACCCACAAAATATAATGTTATTAATGATTTAAATATTACAGTAACCAACGAAACTCCCGTTAATCAGAAAGAAAACTAACGGGAAGATCTCCGCTAGAAACTACGTGAGAAGTAGCTGAAGAAAGTGTGGTTTATGTGGTCTAAGTTTTCTCCAAAAGAGACTACCTAGACCTTTGCTACCATATGTACATTCCACACATTTTCACTTCTGCCAACCTCACCATTTATATATGCCGTTCTAAAAGCTTTCTGGCGGAGATTTCTTTTTTCATTAAATAAATAATGACTGAAGCCTACATCTCCCAGGACACCCTTCTCAACTTTGTCTCTCACGCTAGGGGGTTATTTTAGGGGCTTGTATCCACGCCCTGTCCTTTTTTTCGTCTAAAAATACAACCTCTTAATCCAATTAAACCGATAAAAGGATGAAAGAAAATTGCAACGGAGGACACATTGGCGTCAGAGTCTCGTTAGAGGAGCCTCATTTAAAACCAACCCCGCCAGAATATTCATTATGATTCGTGCATATAAAGTTCAATTTAGGTATAAGTCCAACTCACTAGGGTAGGGTGGGGTATCTGCCCCTCTTTGACTCTTTTTTGGTCAAAAATAACGAAAAAACGAGGGGAAATAACTCGCCCTTTTAAAGCACTCAAAAAAATTAGCTGAGAGGAGGGTGATAGTGGGTGAGGGGTGGGATGGGAGGAGGATTCACGCTGCCTGTCTCCCTTCGCAACAGCAGGAAACAAAAGAAGTAAGCTTTTGTTTGCTCTCTAATAACTCTTTTGATGAAATGATGCTAGAGGGCATTAAGAAGGCATTAGACATAGATTTCGCGGACCGAGAGAAACAAAATGGACTTTTGGAATATAGTGCATTTTTATGTTCCCATTTTATAAGGCGTCTTGCCTCGCTAAATTGGGAGACTTCAGCTAACCCTCTTTTCATTAGGGCCCATTGGGGTTCCAATCTTCTTTCTTGAGTTGGGACGAGTCCCTATTTACGAAGTAAGAGAGGGCAAGTGGGAAAAATTAGAGACGAGAGCGAAGCTAGAGAGCGAGCAACGCTGAACAAAGGCGTCTCAAAAAGACTTTCAGTAATTAGTCTTACATCCATAACAAAGAAGCTGCAAGACTCGATTTCAAATACCCAATTATTATATTGACGCACGCAAATATGTGAAAAGAATTGAATGAATAACAAAATAACAAAAGCTCCAGATGTCAACTGCAGCATGGTGTTAATGCTATAGCTTACACCTTAACCCCCTTGTGGGCGATAGTATTAAAAAAGCCAGATGGGGTCAGTGGAAGGAAAAAAAGATGGGGACAAAGCATGCATGATAGATACATAACCCACTAATCGGAGCAGAGAGGAAGAGGGTGACCCCCTCTCCCCTTTTCCGACGACTAGCCTTCAAAATTAGTCACTTGCTAAGAAGATAGTCACGAACAAAGAGGGAAATAGAGATATTTATAATGAAAAGAGTCCAGGTAGTCTCCTTTTTAGTTTCAGACTACCTAGGGTACTGTGCTTGCGAAATCGTGTCGCTCCTCCAGGTGTACAAATGCACACGACACCTCGCATTGTATGGTTAGGAATGAAGAACGTACATAGGAACAGCCATGACAAAATTGTTAGATAAAGAGCGAATTTAAGGTTACTATCTTAAATCTTGGAGTTTTAGGATCACGGAATTTGTACGATATTTCACCACTTAAAAAAATAGGTTTATGCTAAGGGAGTGCCATTGATAAGGTGGTAGAATTGCTAAAGATAAGAGAAATGGAGATCAGAGATAGAGAGAGAAAGACGGGTAGGACGGAAAGAACCTGGATCGGCTTCTTTTTGAGGTAACTTCCGTTTGATAAGACGCCCTATAGCGAGCTTAATTGTAACAACGAGAGGATCCGAGAGATGGCGTGAAAGTCTAAATTCCCTTACGGCGCCTCTGTATAGATAAAGTAAAATCCACTTCCGGTGCCTCAGTAATATTCACTTCCGGCAGGCCCGTATAAATAGTTGAGCGTTGGCTTGCGTAAGATTAGTATTTTGCCAAAAAGGACGCGACGCAGAAGAATTATTTCTCTCGGCCTTCCTTACCACAAGAGCCCGAAGACAAGAAAATTAAATAGGAAAAAATAAGAACTAGGAACGAAGAGACTCCCACACTGCTGTGTCCGACTTAACTTCTCCACAGCGAAATACTCCCTCGATCTTTACTTTCGAGGCTAGCAGTGGTTGTTAAAAGATGGGTTTTATTCTCCTTCATAACTTTAAGCATGCCGAGTACTAATCAGCCAAGTGCAAACCGAACCGTGTCGTTGAAAAGAAATCGAGCTCGACGCTCATACCCCCCCTCCCACCAGCCTGTCTCTCGGGTGGCAGATCCACCTGAAATGGTAGTTTCCCTTTTGTTAGTCGTGTTCGTTTGTGTGTACGTGCTCACGGCTCACGGCTCCCGCCTGGAGCTAACGTGTGTAAACCTTTTGCCAATATATTTCTTTTGTTTTTCGATGTTGTATCCATTATTTTATTTTTATTTGTACAGTAGTAAAGATTATTTTGTTCCATCCAGTTTGATATCCAAAATCTCCTAGTTAGTTTATTTAATTCGGCTAAGGAAAATAGTCACTCTTATTCGATTTAGTGCAACCGAATTTTAAAGTGCATCATTCTGGGCAAGGTCAATCGCAGAGTGTCCTGTGGGCTTGCCACGTTCCCTTTTGAGTCAAACGAAGCAAGCGGAGGTCAGGAAATCTCACCTGACCTACGACAAGTATGGTATAAGTAGTGTTAGATCTACTATTCTGAATCCCTGATACCGCTACATCCATAATCTAAATAAAATAATGCTACCACTACATTCGACGAAGTTATATATCCATATTGCTTATTAGTATTACCACTACGGTAAGCTGGGTTCGGTTTTTGAACAATATTAAATATTACCACCACACTCAACTAGGGGTGGATCAAATAAAAATGTATTTGCATTTGAATTGTATTTAAATACAATTTTCATGTATTTATATTTGTATTTTGGCATCCAGAGAAAAAATTATTTTGTATTTGTATTTGTGTTTATGGCACTCATAAAAAAGTATTTTGTATTTCTATTTTTATTTAGAGTCTAATCCATTGGAGGAGGATATGCAAACTCAGAGAGAGAGAGAGAGAGAGAGAGAGAGAGAGAGAGAGAGAGAGAGAGAGAGAGAGAGAGAGAGAGAGAGAGTAACAACAAAGAGTAGTAACAACAAGGAAAGAAGGCACCCTAGGAGACCTTATGGTCCATTCAAGGAGGGTACCTTTGGACTAGCAATCGAGCAGGCACATAGCTGCTCAATTGTTTGGCGTCCCTAAACGGCCACTTTTCAAGACCTTGTCTAGTCTTGACTTGAACTGGTCAACAGATTCACTGTTGACAACTTTCACTGGAAGTGCGTTCCACATAACGCAGATACTGTAAGTGAAAAAATTTCCACACAGATTGCGGTTGTAACGCTTCAGTTCAGGTTTGAAGCCGTGATTGCGAGTTCTGTTCTCACTCAGTGTGAAAATATCCCGGTACTCAAAATTGTCCAACCCTCGAAGTATTTTGAAAACTTCGATGGGCTGACCACGCAGTCTACGGGTTTCCAGCGAGAACAGATTTAATTCCCTTAGTCTATCCTCATAACTTTTATGTCGGATAGAGGGAATCAGCTTGGTTGCCCTGGGTTGTACGCGTTCCAATCTCGCGATGTCCTTTCACAATGAAGGAGTCCAAAATTGTACGGCATACTCCAGGTGCAGGCGGACTAGTGAGTTGTACAGGCACAGTATAATCTCCTGGTTAAGATAACCAAACTGGCGCCTAATATAACCTAGCATCCTTTGGGCTTTTTTCTCTGCCTCAATGCACTGTTTCGAGAACTTGAGGTCACTAGTGATTGTTACACCTAAGTCCTTCTCAGTGTCGGTGGATTCCATAGCAGTGCCCTTAAGGATATACTGAGATTGGGTGTTTCTGTGGCCGATATGCATCACTTTGTATTTCCCCACGTTAAAAAACATTTACCACGTGTCCGACCACTCCTCAATCTTCCCGAGATCTTCCTGCAGGCGGGCAGTATTTCCATCCTTTGCAACGTTCATACCAAGCTTGGTATCGTCGGCGAATTTGGAAATCTTGGCAACCATGTCACCGTCCATGTCGTTGACGTAGATGATGAATAGTAGTGGTCCCAGGACAGAACCTTGAGGCACCCCGCTAGTAACGGGCACCCACTCAGAAGACTGTCCATTCACCACCACCCGTTGCCGTCTGCCACTTCTCGATCCAGCCGGCTACCTTTCCGTCTATGCCCAGCGCTCGCACTTTCCGGAGAAGGCGGCGGTGTGGTACCTTATCAAGGGCTTTCTGAAAGACTAGGTAGACCACATCCACCGCCTTGTGCCGATCGTGCTCACTGAAAACGAAGTGGAAGAATTTAACAAGGTTCGTCAGTCATGACCGTTGCCTTCGGAAGCCGTGCTGGGAACTCCTCAGTAGCAGGTTTAACTCTAAATACGGCGTCATTTTGTCCACCATGATGCTTTCCATGAGTTTACCGACTATCGAAGTCAGACTGATAGGTCGGTAGTTCGACGGTTGGTTACGGTCTTCTTTCATGAAGATAGGAGTCACCTCCACCTCACGCCAGTCTTTAGGAACGCATTTGTTCTGGATTGACATGTTGAAGATTGCGCTCAGGTGTCGTGACACTTGATCGCGCACTTCTTTCATCACTTTAGGTAGAAACCCATCCGGGCCAGGTGACTTATTCTTCATTAGGTCAGTGATCTTCTTTTTGATTTCTCCTTCGGTGAAGTCCATATCCTCCAGCTTTTCCCCCCGAGTAGGAATCCGTCGGCTGGGGGATGGGACCACACTCTTCAGTAAACACTGAAGAGAAGTAGTCGTTGAGGAGGTTAGCATTTTTTGCATCTGAATGCTTTAATGTCCCCTCCTCATTCCTCAAAGGGCCAATCGTTCGACGGATTGGTTTACGGCTGTTTACATATCCAAAGAACTCCTTGGGATTCTCTTTACAGACTCTCGCCACTCGGAGTTCCTCAGACCGCTTAGCCACCCTTATGCTGGACTTCACTCTCCTGGCTAGCCTCCGGTATTCGTCAAAGTCACCCGAGATCTTCGATTGCCGGTACACAGTTCTCTTCTCCCTAAGCAGTTGGCCGATTTCTTGATTAAACCACTTTGGTTGAACAGAAGACCGACGGGGGCATTTCAGAGGGATGAAACGCGATTGAAGACTCATTAATGTAATTTTGAAACTATTCCACGACTCCTTACAGCATCGCACACTTCTAGCCTCACGTCAGTCAGTCCAGCACGAAAGCTTGCAAAGTCTGCTCTTCTCAAGTCAAGTTTCCTTGAATGACTGGCAACAGAACTTACCTTCGGGATCTTGTTGCTAAATCTAACTAGCTGGTGATCACTGCCACCGAGATCTCCGCCCACAGAGAGATTCTCAACGATATCATCCTCAGAGGTGAAGACTAAGTCGAGGATATTGTCTCCTTTTGTCGGTTCTCTGACCCATTGAGTGAGAAACTCGTTTTTGGCGAACTCCAAGAGAGAGAGAGAGAGAGAGAGAGAGAGAGAGAGAGAGGACCAGAGAGAACCATGATTTATGAGATATTATAAAACCGGTTATATCTGGTCCGCGCGGAGTGCGCGCGTCGCGCGAACGCGTGAGAGTTTTCTAGAACATTCTCGAACGTTCAAGAATTTTCAGTGAAAAAACTGTGAAGTTTATAAGGCGTGTGAACGGCGTACTTTAATTCAGTCTTTATTTTAATAGTGATGTGTAAAGGATACTCTCTCTTTCTTGTTCGGTGGGTATATTATCATAATAATATCACACATAATAATATTATGTGTTATTTGAATGTTTAATTATTGAAAAAGAGATTCTCTTGGGTTAACTCATTGATTTATCTTTCTGTTTCTCTTTTATTAAGTTTAATTTTAAGGGTAATGAATTAAAGTACTAGTTAAATTTTATAATCAACATGTTTCTCCATCTTTTTTTTTCCTTTTCACATATATTTGTATATATTTTAAGCTACTTTTAATCTTTTAGGTTTGTGTTAGTTTTAATCACTTTATCATTATTATTTTCTTTGGTTAATTTTATTTTATTGTTATTTTTATTCGGGGGGGGGGGGGGGGTCACTTACTGTTTTATGTTTTTTTTTAATTGCTCTTATTTCTTTGTAGATTTGTTATTAACGACTTTATACTTTTGTTTCTTTACTGTGATGTTTCAATTTTCTTTTAAGGTTGTTTTTTTTCTTAACATTCTATTTTAGTACTTAGATATAGGATTTATGATAAGGTAAATTTAAAAGAAAAGAAGTACATATGTTTATTTAATATAATATAGGAATTAAAATATAACCCCAATTTAAATTTAACTTAAATATAGCTTATGTTTATTATATAACCTTCTTTTGGATCGGTACATGATAAAAAACAGTAAATATATAAAATCTGAATCTACAATATTTGAATCTACTGAATAATAATGTCTTGAACTTTAATTGCTTCTCAGTTCTCAATTTTCAGTTTGCAGCTGGATAAAGAAGACGTTGTTACATCACATGACCCTTTCATCGTGGATGAGAAGGTCCGGGAGGACGTACAAATACCTCAGCTCTCAGCTGACTGGCAAAGTTTTATTCTGTCAATGTCAAGTCTACTGACAAGAATCTCAGAGCCGACTGTTTTCATGTGCAAAAAGTCGTATTCGGCAGCAATGAAGGCAACATCTAACCTAGTTGTCCACCTCAGAACAGTTCACAAAGCTCAGTATGATGAATATGACCAAAATGACCTCGTTCTTAAAAGTCAAACCTGCACAAGAGAAAAAGGTTTACCCTAATCACATCAAACAACGGTCTATAGTAAAGAAACTCTTAGACTCCATCGCCTGTGACTAACTGCCTTTGAGAATTGTTGAAAGTAAGACTTTTAGAACTCTTCTGCACGATCAGGATCATGCTTCGTGTTTCCAAGCAGAACCCACTTAGAAACAATTTACTTCTGCAGAAAGCGAAAGACATCGAGTCGCAATTGATGACAGAATTCGAACATCTCAATCGTATGTACCTGACATTGGACCTCTGGACGAATCAGAAAATGATATCGTTACTTGCTGTCACTGTACACTGCATCAACTCATCATGGGAGCTAAAGTCGCGCGTCATTGCCTGCAATCAGTTTATAGAACGACATACAGCTGTGAACATCGCAACAGCATATGAGAATATAGTCACTAAATTTGGAATTCGTGTCAAGGTGAGGAAGGTGGTTGCAGACAATGCCTGTCTATAGTGAGATAGATCATTTGATGTCTGTCTACCAGGATTATATGAAAATGAAATATGGAATGAAAGTAGCGGTGAAAATGAAGACACCACTGACCTTGATATTTTGGAAGAAGAACTTGATCTGAATGAGGTGCTTACCCTTCTTCCACCGGATCGGTCCAGTTGCTTTGCACACACACAATAACTCTGCATACAAGATGCGTTGAATAATCCCTGTGTCAGAAACAGTGAAATTGCAACTGTGATACACAAGTGCTGTAGTATTGTAGCTACAATTTGTCGATATACTGTGACAGCACCGTTCTTGAAAAAGATCATGGTTTTATTGCAGTCTGCCAACGCTACTAGATGTAACTCTCTACTCAATATGCTTAATTCATTTCTCAAGGAAACCGACGGAGTCAACTCAGCCCTTCGTTTCCTAGGATCAAACCGAACTGCAGAAGAGTTGAAAGGAATGGAAATAGCAATGCTAAAAGAAGCGATACAAGGTTTGGGACCGTTTCAAGAGGCGATGGCGCAAATGGAAATAGAAAACATGGTAACACTTTCTTGTGTTACACCAGTTGTATTTGGCCTTGAGCACAGCCTCAAACTATTCACGGAAAGTAAAGCGATCTACTGCTTTAACTTGGCAAATGCACTACAGTCTTCTATCAAGAAGAGATTGCCTTCATTTCTTGAGAGGACTGATGTCATTGCCGCAGCTCTCATAGACACCAGGTTTAAGCTGAGATTGGATGCCATGTAAAGAAATGCAAATGGGAAAAGGTTTCGAGGATTGTGGAGTTAATTCTTTCCGAGTCAATCAATCGACATTGAATAAGAAAGTAATTCAAGAGAGTGAACCTTTCGTCTCCATGAGCATGAATCAAGACGAGGCTAGCGTGAGTGATAAACGACATCGTCGTTTTGCATACATGCTTCCAGCTGGGCAAATGATGGCACGTGCATCAACAAACAACACCTCACTGAGGATTGCAGAACTTGAAACGTACCTAAAATAAGGTGTTCTGCCTTTTGATGTCAACCCACTGATACTGGCGTGATACAAAAAGCTTTAAAATTTTGAAGCATTTTGCCAAGAATATTCTAGGGTACTGTACAACGTCGGTACCATCTAAGAGGGTGTTTAGCAAGGCCGGCGATTCTTACACTCCTGAGCGAGCAAAACTTGGCCAGAAAACCTTCCGGGCATTAATTATGATAAAATGCAATTATGATATGTAAAATGTAAACTTGAGTGAAAAAAAGTATCTGTTTATGTTTTTGGTATAATTTCAAGAGTATTTTTATTTGTATTTTTGAAATCTGGAATAGGAGTATTTGTATTTTATTTGTTATTTTTTAACCAGTACTTGTATTTGTATTTGTATTTTTAGATTTAGAAATAAAAGTATTTGTATTTGTATTTGACTTATAAAAACCAGTATTTGATCCAACCCTGCGACTCAACTAAGTAAACTGTGTTAATTGCAAAACGTGTATCAAATCAATTTATTATTCATTGTGATATTATAATTTTCAATTATGCATTTTAATCCTATCTTAGGTTATCCGGAAGTTTGTACCGCTTTGAAAAAATAAAAAATATATATCTTTAATTATAATGGTCTTACAGCCTTTTTCCATCGTGGTACTAATTCACTCTCCGGAAAATATTCATTAATATTAACGTGGATCTTAATTTAATCACTTTATTAAACAATAAAACCGAAAATGTATTCTGCTTAGGAATTATTTAAATTTGATGCATGGTATTAAAAATTAGTATAACAAAATGATAATCACACAATTAAATTTACTTAAAATATATATATTACGATATATAAGAATTGGTAGACTTATGTTAAGCGAGTCAGAAGGCTCTTGTAAGTATGATATTTAGTTAATTTCAACGCAGCATTTCGAGAGTTAACAATTTGAATCAGATTAACAATCAGTCGTCTTGTTTCGAACGAATGCAAATGCAGTGTCTTGAGTCTGTCTTCCTAGGAATTGCATCTTTAGCCTATTATTAGTTTGATAGCGTAAAGTGAGGTCTTTCGAACATCATTTTATACTCTTTCCCAAATAATGTGACATCTGCTAAATTGCCTACTCTAAGTATGGGTGAATAAGTGATTTACAAATAACTACGATCGTTTATTTGATAATTTGATTTTTATGAATAAATTCGAGGCTTATATTCTTCGTTGATAATTTGAACGTATTATCTTGCCACGATATTCAGAACTTTCGTTTCTGGAATTTAGTATTACTAATTATTTCAATAATTATTAATATAACAATCACTTGATACTCGTACAATATTAATGAACTTTTTTCCTTGCATATAATTTGATTTGATAATTTAGGGAGTACCTGGGCTTTATTCTCTCTGCTCCATCTTAGGTTTGCACCGAATTATGTGTGGTCCGGCTGCAAATTTCTATATAAGAATAGAAAATTCAATTTTTATATATTTACAATTACAATAAAAGAGTTATGGCAGAGCCGATACACTCAACACTTCCAGGCTTCACAAAGTTAAGGCCCATCGGTTGTGGTTGTTGGCTGGATGGAGTTCCTTTTAGGATCGAAATGGCGGGACAGCCATTTGTTCTAGTGACCTGTGGTTCTGATCGCACAAGTAATTTAAACTGCATACATGCCACTGAAAGAGAATCGAGCGGGAATAAAAACCTTACGCCCACTGACATCTTGCCATTTTTGATGCAGAAGAAATAAGGGAGATTTACTGTCTTCGCTTCATTGATCGAACTTTAATATAGTCCAATACATTCATATGGATGGAATGAATAACTCACAACGTAGCACGTGAGGTTGGCAATGAATGCAATGTCCCGCAGGAAAAAGGAGAAGTTGTTTCCGAATACTTTCAAACTTTATTCTGTTCCTTATTAAGGATAACTACAAGTAAAAATAATATAATAAGGTTATATATAAGACAGAAAAAATACAAAGAACGCCTCTAAGACAAGAGATCAATGAGGAAGTAGGAGATACAATAGTCTGCTTCTTTAATAAACTTTCACCCAATGGGGAGTCATAGCCGATCCTTCGCTTCTATCGTTCTCTCATAATCACACGATTTGATCTTTCCGTCGAAAAATTAAAGCAGAGAAATAGCAAATAAAATGACATATAGAGTATCGCCCAAAAATATCAGAAAGCCTGTATATCTATCACAACATCGACGATAACCTTTGCGACACAGCATCAATGGTTTCCAAACTTAGTGTACGATCACCTACAGGTATAAACTACGAATTGGTAAAGGATATGCAAGGTTAGATGAATTAAACGAAAAATATTATCAGATTAGCAATTTACTGGCAAAAAATGAAGTGTCCAGCATTGTTTGCATGGAAAATAACTTCATTTCAATCTGCATTTACTTGACTCCTTCTCATGCCAGCTGTCGTCCAGATAAAATGCTCAAGAAATCTGTTACGCCTCTCTATACTGAAGAGCTGATCGTAAAACTGCACGACCAAGATAGTCTTTCAATTGGAATCATTGCATAGAATGTCAAGCGCTCCAAAAGTTTAGTTCAGTATATCCTGTGTAAACCATGTGTCGTAGAATAGGCTCTCGACAATATACCATATATAACTATTCGTTAAGGAAATTATTCTAATATTTAGAGTGCGTGGTAATCTGATTGACCGAGGTTATTTAACTTTAATATGCTTAAGAAGTGGAACTGAGCTCAAGGATAATAATATGGCTATCATTAATAAAATAGAGTTTTATTAATTAAACTATCAACAACACACAAAAAGAAAATGTTTACATAAACGGAGAATGGAAACGGTCGTGGGAATATCTGACTAATCCGAGGATTAAGATTTGGAGAGATTTAAAAAGGTAAACAAATAAAAATTAAAGGGGGGGGGGGATGGTTCGCTAAACCATTCAAAGCACAGGGTAGCGTTGATAAAAAGGTTAGATAATTAAAGGTAATGCTCAGCTTACGTAATTACAAAGTTGTTGTGCAGAGGAAGATGATGCGAAGGAATCTTCGGTCCACTGGCGATTTCCAGCAGAAGGGTTCTTCGGGGGGTTGTCCTTCTTAGCGAAGGGAAAGGACTGTCTTCGAAGAGTGAGAGCGAAGTGGGGCTCGGAGGTACGAGTGATCTTTGTGACAGAAAATCGGGGATGTTCTAGATGAACAATGGAGGTTATAGTTGAAACCAATCGTTCTCTTGAAGAACGTTAAGAAGGGGGGAATTAAATTATCCTGACGTGATGTCTTGGGAATGAGAACCGTTTCTTGACGAACGGGCTGTTCTAACTTTGCTCTTTTTCTAAACAACAGGGGGGGGGGTGAGAACCGTCTCTTGTCAACGAGCTCAAAGAACAATGGCTGTTCTAACGTTGTTCTTTTTCTGAACAACAGGAGGGCCTTGTGGACTTAGCGTCTCGAAGGCACGAACCTTGGCACTCAAGGTATATTGTCCTCTTCTGGACAATAAGGTGGATCTCGAGGTAGAGAGTTCCCATTGTGCTCAATGGAGACCAAATCGGCGTGATGCCTCGCGAAGATAATCTGGATCTGATCTGATCTGCTTCAATCGGGAAAGCTTTGATATAAATAGTCGAAGCCATCTCCTTGGCGTAGGGAAAAATTAAGTGGGAGGCTTTGGGGAATGCCCCAGTCGTGCCTGGGAAAATACCTTATCTGCCCATAAGCCTGACTCAATCTGGCGAGATCGACGTATGTAGGCAAAACGGGGGAATGAACCTCCTTGATTAAATATTGGCTAAAGTGGGCGATAACGCTCTCTGCTTCCTCTCTCAGATGCCCGTGGGTAGCCATGTGTTTCTAAACATGTGATAGCGGCTGAAATTAAGCAGCCTCAGACCGTTCTATCACACCATGACAAACAAAAAGGTTTATGTAAGGCTGAAAAATCACTTAGGCCAAGAAAGACCTAACCATTACATTAAAATTGGGAAAAGGAATATTTCAAAGCGATTGCTGCAGTTTCTCGAGATACCAGTTAAATTTTTACTATCAATAGGTATCTCCACGCATCTTTTGTCACGTAGACTGGAAGAAGACATTCTTAACGCTGGTACGTCCTCAGTCAAGTCATTGGTCACTCCTTAGAACAAGCACACATGTCTTGCATTCGCTATTGACCACGTCACATTGACGGATGACCATTGGAGCCAATTTCACTTCAGTGACGAATCTAAGTTTAATTTGTTCGAATTCGTTGGAAGGAAGTTCGTTTATTACAGAGCAGGCGAAAGATTGTCTGATAATTGCAGCTTAAAGAATGTGAAGTTTGGCAAAGGAAGTATCATATGAGCCTTGGGGGATGATTTCGCTAGAAGGCGTTGGGCCACCTATGCGCTTACATGACACAGTGAATGTACAAGTGTATAATGATTTGTTTTGACCATATGTTTTAGGTTTGCTGAGTTTCATTTTTACAATGTACTCCTTAGTACAAAATATATTTTTCCGCATGCTAAATAGCGCGTTTTGTTTATTGCAAGAATTCTTCCAAATGACCACGATTTTGCCATTCGACCTATCTTATGGCTTGGTCGATATTGGATGTTGAGGGGCTAGTAAAAAAAATAGGTGAAGAGATTATTCCATACTGTTCCACGATAGGAAGATTTCATAGCCTAATTTTTATTCTATTATATATATATATATATATATATATATATATATATATATATATATATATATATATATATATATATCATATAGCCAATATACTATCGTAGCCCGGTGCCTGGAGAGATATTAAAACTAAAAAAAATATATAGATTACATAGCATAATGTTTTAAGTTCACATTTCTACCCCCCCCACTTCCCCCCCCAAAAGCTCCGCCTAGTCATGAAAGAGATTGCATGGGCAACCATTCTGAAAACGGCACCCAGAGGATCGCATGACCTATTTCAGTTTGCAACTGTTCACGGGCAGATCTGCCTTAAGTATAGAAGTAGTGCCGGTTATGGGGTTTCACTCCCTCCTAGTCTCTAGTGCTCAAGGCACTCTCTAGCAATCTTTGTCTATATATTTACCACGCATTCAAACTTCCACCATCTTCTCCTCTTTCTTTCTAACATCTAACCAAATTTCTGGCGGAGATTTCTTCGTTAATTTCTGCTTTTCAACTTATAATAATAATTTAACCAAATGATTGTTCGGTGTAAAATTAAATTAGTCGTTGTATGTATGAGAGGAGGTGAGGAAAGTGGAACAAATTTCAGCGTGTTAGCAGGTAGTGTAATGGCTGTGTGTGGATGCGCAAGGAATGGGTATTACAAACGGAACACTGAACAGTGTGATGTCATCGCAAAACGTGAGGTGGATAACAAAAGATATTCATGCGTAATTGGAAATGGTTAATGGTGAAGATAGTTAGAAAGGGTGATGTATAAGGCTACATACAAAGAGAATGAAGGAAATGGAAACAGCAATTAACAGTACTGAAAACAGCAAAAGTTTTACATTTGGACGGAATAAGTATGAGAATCAAGATGGAAAAATGACGCACCAAGGTGACGCACCAAGACAAAATTAGATGTAAAAAGATCAAAGATAAGGATGTGAGTATGAAGATAAAGTTAATGTTTATGTGGTTGGGTTCGTTGGTGTAAACCAGGCGTTGTATCAAGGTATGGAAGTGATTTGTAGGCGATAGATTATTAGTTCTGTGGAAGGTCTGCCAAATAGGAATGGAACCTGAATAAAGGATATTATCGCAGAGATCCTTGAAAGTGGTGGCGATTGTGGTATAGAATTGCTCATGTGGCAGTATTGCAAGGCATATGAAAGTGTAAGAGTCCATAATGACTAGAGGAATGGTATATTAGGTTCATGAGGAAAAGGGTGAATGTAAGAATTGCAGGAGGATAAGTCAAAACTTTTGAATGGGCGTACAAGAAGGTTAATTGATGGTCAATAGGTGACGAACAGGGGCTTAGATGGGGTAGTGTGTAGGAAGATCTTGAATTGCACTGAAATAGTTGGCTTAAAAGAGCTAAAGGATTTACAGTGTTTGTTGTTGGGTTGTATATAGATAAAATTAATTATCGTTTAGTTAGCAAAGAATTATGGCAGGTTGTAAGAATGTATGGAATGAGTGAGCTAGAAGGTGTGGAAACTATTGATGTTGGAATGAAGGCTTACGTTTGGGTGATAGATGGCCGGAGTGAGTTTTGTTTTGTGTATTGTTTCATCATGGCTGTTTATTATATTTTTGGATGGATTACTGAGATAAGTACAAAGTCAAATAAAAATATAGGAAATGGGCGTGATAAAGATAAGAAATGATAATGGATGCGTTTTGTCTGTCTGCGTATGTAGTTTACATGTTGTGTTTGTTGAAAGCGAGAATGATTTCGAAATGTTGATCGAAAGGTTTGAAAAAAATAATATGATTGGCTTTGCTCGTGTAAATGTAATGTTATATAAAGGTAATTAATGCATTGATAAACAAGCAAGAGGAGACATAAAGTAAATGCAGAACAGGGAAAAGTAATTGTATTTGTTAGTGAAAATGGGGTGGTGTGTAATATTAGAGGTCGAGGACTTGGTCTGAACAAGTGCGATCTATTTGGTATATCCCAGCTATCGGGAATGGCAATGGAAGAGATAAAACTGAATGACACCACACATTTTCTCAATGATTAAGACGTACTTAAGGGTAACTAAGCGTTAGTGAATGATAAAGAATGTGATTGAATAGTGCACCAGAAATGTGCATGAGAGTATGTTAGAGCCATTCTTGCCTTAGTGTGACTATGGTATGGAAGGAAAAGGAAAGATTTCGAGTGAAAGTAGTGCAAATGGACAACTTGTTTTTTTATTCAAATAGGTCATTCATAGTCACTGCCCTTCTCGATTTGAGACATTTGTCGAAAAGTCACCGCCTCACTCTGCGCGCTGAAGCATTCACACCTACACCTGCCTCTTTTCAATTGTGAGAAAGCTTTGGCACTGGATGCAAACCCATCCTTAAGCTGAGACTTCACCAGGAGGCTATCTTGGGCGCTCATTTAAAGCCCTTGTACGTCTAGAAGATTTCTTTACATGGGTAGAACGAGTCTTTTTAAAGTTATTAATGATCTTAAACATTGTTTTCCTTGATGGAATACTGTTAACAACTATCTCTTTGCATATCAGGCCACTTTAGTGCAGAGCAACCACGTTTGCACGCTTTTCTTTGGAAAGAACAATTTCTGGTATTGAAAAAGATTCAAACATTTACTTTACAACAGAAATTACGAAATATTTTATAATTACACAACATCATTCATTTAACCCATATTTGTCATCATTACCCTTTCGATCAAATAAAAAAGATCCAGAGACTGAAACTCACCTCCAGTTGGAGGTGACTATTATTCGAAGCATTGCTTCGAATATTATTCGATAATGTCATTATATTGGCAATCAACTCTTTGTTCTTTGTCTTATTGGTTATGGTCTGCAATAGAATTTTAAGAGTTGTTTATCTAATCTATTCTTACAAGCATTGTCGTAAGGACCATCAACCACAATTGCAGGAAGGAATTTCTTATTGAAGTTATCTTCTAGTACGTGAAACCTCTGCAGTAAATACTGAATAGAATCGTTTCATTTTTAGTTTAAATTCACTTGTTATATTATTACTTTAGTTTGCTCGTTCGAGTAGTAGTTCAAAATCTATATCGTCACGTGTTAGACCATTTAAACTCTGCATCGTATAATCAACCATTAAGCTAGTAGCAAACTATGAGAGGAGAAAAATAACCTTTATATTCGAATGCATTTTGGTATCGATAAAAAAACAAGTATACGTAGGATATAGATGTCTTACACTTGTAGGTGCGGAAGGAATCTAAGCACATAAGTTAAGATCTCAAAATATCAATAAACTTAAAAAGATCGAAACGCAAGTGCCTATTCTTGAATTGTAAATATTTGGAAGGTCTTTTAGTAGATCGTAACTTCTTACCTTAAATTTAGTTTACTAAGATTAAAATACTGCTTATTGGAATAAGCAGAAACAAAAAATTAAACCGATGAGAGGCCGCAAACGAGATTTCCTACATATATATTTGTTTCAATGTATGTGGCAGGACAGGTTTTGGTCAAACCCTTTAAATATTTTTTTATTCAATAAAACTTTCCTTAGTAATATGCAATATTTTTTCCCTTACAGGTCACCTTGTGAGTCGTTAACAGAGTGACTTTAGGTGCCATATATTCGATTGAATGAAAAGTAGATGCTTCATCTTGAATTGAGCGAAAGTCTTGAAATGAGTGACTTTAGGTGACTAATATTAAAGTTATCATAAAAAAGAAGTCCTACATAAGTGGATACGCAAGATAAGATAATATAAGAAGAAAATGTGTAAGATTAAAAGGCTAGAGCAAGGGAAGAGTGGGCGAGGGAGGAAGGGCGAACTCCCAGCTTCCCCATTCGCCTTTCTCCCGCTGCCCAAAGGAAAAGGCATGGTTTTTAGGTGAGGAGTAAGATGATAGGGAGGTGAAGAGCATGAGTATAGATAGTATAGTGATAAACTAATAGTAAATTAGACAGTTGACCGAGGTGGTCTTGGCCCAAAAGCTAAATGTCAAATATGAGAGAAATTGAGATAAGAGAGAGAGAGAGAGAGAGAGAGAGAGAGAGAGAGAGAGAGAGAGAGAGAGAGAGAGAGAGAGAGAGAGAGAGAGAGAGAGAGAGAGAGAGAGAGAGAGAGACGTGTAGGACGGAAAGAACCCGCGATCGGCTTCTTTTTGAGGTAACTTACGTTTAAAAAGACGCCCTATAACGAGCCTAATTGCAACGACGAGAGGATCTGCGAGATTACGTGAAGGTCTAAATTCACTCCCAGTGAATCTGTATAAAAAGTATAAAAAGTATAAAAAGTATAAGCGTTGGTCCAGATAAGATTAGCAATTTGCCAAAGAGGACGCGATGAAGAAGAATTCTTTCTCTCGGTCTCCCTTACCCCAAAAGGCCAAAGACAAGAAAATTTAAATAGGTAGAAATAAGAACTATGAAAGAGGAGACTCCCACACTGCTGTATTCGACTCAGCTTCTCCGCAGCGAAATATTCACTCGATCCCTCCTTTCGAGGCTAGTGGTGGTTGTTAGAAGATAGGGTGTATTCTCCTTCATAACTTTAAGCATGCCGAGTACTAATCGGTTAAGTGCAAACCCAACCGTGCCGTTAAAAAGCAATCGAGCTCGACGCTCATTCTCCCTCCCCCTCCGTTCCCTTCACAGTTAAAGAAAGCAAGCGTAGGTCAGGAAATCTAGCCTGACCCTGACCTACGACATAGAATAATATATACATTCATATATATATATATATATATATATATATATATATATATATATATATATATATATATATATTAAACTAGTGGCAAGGTTTTAGAGGGTTTGGTTCTGGCCATCAGAAAACTGTGGAGAAGCAATCTTCTTGCATAGGCTACTTACAATTAAAATTTTGTTCACATTATCCCAATGAATTTTAGAATTTATTTATTTGTAAGTTCTAAAGAATTTTATATTTTTGTGAGTGTGGAATTTCTCCCAAGGGAGATTTCTGTTTCTTTCTGGCCCCATATACTATGCCCCAAATACCTGTCACTATGCGTGACTCGAATCCCGCCGGGTCTTGGTTGTACAGGAGCAGCAACTCCTCCGAACTTTGACGACGTTAAAGTCGATCATGGGTCGTGAGGTTTCTAGGGACCCAACGGGAAGAGACCTTGGTCATGGCCAAATTGTCGTGGATGATGTTGATAACACTTCCATGTGATATTCCAAGTTCTCGCTCGATTTCTTCGACCTTCACCCGTCGATTTTCGAGGATCATCCTCTCCACACCAGACACATTGTCCTCGTTGGTCACGTCTGACGGGCGTCCTGGACGGGGGTCATCTTCAAGGGACTCTCGACCATGGCGGAACTCCCTATTCCAGAGAGCAATGGTTGTATAGGAAGGGGTGGTGTCGGTGTACACTGCAACCATGCGTTCATGGATCTCTTTTGCATTCTTACCTTCCTTGGTCAAAAATTTGATCACTGTGCGGTGCTCAACCTTCTCCATTGTTAAAAAAATTGTGGCTGACGATCTGCGATCAGCTACTGCTTCTTAAATAAACGAGGCAGGAGCGTGTGGCTGCAGGTCCTGACTTGTCATAACTTGTCCTAACACCCCCTCAAACAACTATCCCCCTTCCTCTGTTTTGCCCTACCGATTCGCAAAACTTATTGACCGCCCCTCTTACTCTGCCATATTTGAAAGATTCAGTAGGAATTCCATTTTATTTGGCGTACGTGAGGGGTAGACCCCGAAGTCATTGCCATAATCACAGTAAGGGGATTTTGCTAAAATCTCGACTCCAGAAATTATTCCGAGTAACGAATGGGATAAAATTCGAATCGTGCGAAATAATTAGATGTTTTTTTTTATGATGTCTTTTTTTTTTTGTGACTTTATTTTTAGGTTAAGCAAACCCCATTGGCCTTCCGTTAGTGCTTCTGAGTGAAATTAATCTAGTGAATTACGATTAAATCGGGTTTGACAACGCCGCTAAGTTCTTTGATTGTGTTTTTTTAAAACTTTTGCGTAAAAGTTTTGTGAACACGACCTTCTGTCGTCTTTCGAAGTTTTCAAAGCACAAGGTGAGTCTCTTGGACTAAATGAGAAGGATGTAATGGCTTACATCAAAGATAAAGAGTGAGCAGTAAGAGCTGAAAGAAGGGAAAGAAAAGAGAAAGAACGTTTAGAAAATAGAGAAATGAAAAAACGTAAAGAAGAAAGAGATGTATCTGAGTAAATTCGTTTACTTGAAATGGAAATTACTAGGACCAGAAACGAAACCATTTCAATTAATTCGAGGACCAAGGTGCAACAAACCGCCTCCATAAAATTGCCTGTTTTCAAGGAAGGAGAAGATTTCGGTTCATTCCATATTCACTTCGAGAAAATTTTTGAGGTGAATCAGTAGGATATTGAAACAGACGGCGTACCTAACTTGTTGCCTTTACTTAGTACCCAGATCAGGAACATTTTCATCTCGCTCCCATCAGAGTCAACCATTGATTATTCAACGTTAAACACCGAATTGCTTGCCACCTATAACATGACTCCGGACTTTCACCGTGCAAATTTCCGGCACTGTTGGATCCAGCCTAATCAAACATTCCATCAATTTGGATATTTCCTACAGCGTAATTTTAATTGTTGGCTATACGCGTACAAACTTCACCAGGAATACAATGCTTTGATTTACTTAGTCCTCAAAGACCAACTCATTACCTCACTTTTGTCGTAGATCAGATCCTTCATTAAAGAATGGAAATGCCTAACATATAAAGAGTGCATCGAGGAAGCGGATGTATATACAGCTCGTCATAATTGCTATCCATAAGAAGGGAAGAAAACGGAGCTTGACTCTCATAACTGAAAGGCTCATAAACCATATTTGTTCTCCACTACAAGGATAAGTTCATCAAGATGACTGGTCCGTCTAAGCATAAACCCTTCTCCATGCCAGACAAACGTGATATCAAACTCTTCTCCTCTAATTTCCCTGCTTCGTCGTTTACCAGGAGAACTATCGTCTGTTTCTCCTGTGGAGTAGAGGGTCATGTAAGAACTAATTTCTGTCAGAATTCTCAATTTATAGGCGGACATCTCCACCAGGTGCACAATATAGGTACTACGCCTGCTCAACCGCCGTCGCAACCAGAAGCACCTGTCCCTTCAAGCAAACCGATTCCCACCGGCCACTAGATGAACTTTCTGTTTGATAAAAGAACCCCTGGAGGTCTACAATTCGAGAGTGAAGCGGTAAACGGTTTCCGGATCTCAATTCTCGTGCGCGACACAGGGTGCACGTGCATCATGTTATCTGGCAGATTAATTCCACCTGTAGTCCCAGATCACGACAAGTTTGCAACAGTGAGATGATACATCGAGTGCGCCTACTTCACTGGCTGGCCTGGGGTCGTGGCAGTGCCCATCAAGTGCTTCGCTACTTTAATTGGCAAGAGTCCGTGGGTATCCGCCTTCACCCCCCTGTAGCTTAACCCTTGACCACCCGATCTCAAGCGGTGAAAGAATTGGAAGCAACTTCAACTCTGGAAATCCCCAGTGCTTCAAATTGCCCAAATATCCTGAACGAAGACTCTATGAAAAATAAGGAGTGCGAATCTCTTCGCCACATATGGATAAATGCAGAAAACAAGACGAGAGAGTCCATTAGGTGCAACACGATAATCTCTTTAATTTTTAAGGATGATCTCCTTTACCACGTGTGCCCAGCAGACAATAACACAGAGTCTCAAGTATTTTGTGTCCCCCGCTCCAATGTCAAACTCATCCTTCGAACCGCCCATGATAGTCTCTTCTCGGGTGATTTTAGCCACTCTAAGACCGCACAACAGGTTTTAAATTTTCTATTAGCCAGGTGCATCGGACGAAATCCTGTGTTACTGTCGTTTGGGCGACATCTGCCAGAAGACTGTGATTAAAGGGCGAGTCAAGCCTGCACCCTTATAGAAGGGCCCAATAATCTCCGAACTCTTCTCCCTGGTGGCGATTGAGTTGATCGGGGCGATTCACCCACCTTCAAGTGACAACCATATTTAAGTTTTAACTCTGGTCGATTTTGCCATCAAATTCCCCGAGGCTGTTTCACTTAAGAAAATGATAGCATCTCTTGTGCCGAAGCATTCATCACGATTTCCTCCCGTGTTGGGCTGCCCTAAGTGATATTGTCGGATGGTGGCCGCCAATTTATGTCTTAATTGATGGAATATGTGGACAAGTTGATTGTCATGGTATGACATTACATTATATCAATACCATATTATATATATGGGAGAGGACCACTAGCTTGAAAGCGAACCAACAAAAGGGACGGAAAACCACGCGTTCAGACGGGCTGAGTAACGAGTGAGTGCAACGAGGTCAGGCAAATTATGGACAATGGCAAAGTTCAAGGTTATTTAAAGAGACTTGTACAAAAATAGAATTTTACTTACACAAAAAATTAATAAGAGAATTGAAGGATAAAATTACCTCAGAATTAACGGGCAAAAATCACATTAATAAACGAAGGCGGGAAGATTAACTCAATTTGGTTACTGAAGGGGGGAGGGGGGTTGGCTTACGGATGTCTTCTGCTCTTAAGGTGAGGCCGCTTGAATTTCAAAGCGGAAGATTGATGTATCTTCGTTGTTTGTTTCCTTCTCTGACTCAGAAGTGTGGTTGACTAAAGTTCCGTCGTATATTGATGCAGAATTCAGGTTATTGGGGAATTTCATTGTTGCTAGTCAAATGTTTTTCAGCATTGAATTTAATTTTGTTCCGTAGCTGCCCGGTTGTCCACTATATATTATGTGTGCATGCATGATGCGGGTCCTAATTTTCATGTGTGCCTCTTGGATTACGTTAATATTTTCGTTAATTTCTAGGTTGCTTTGCTTCGCGTGCGTATGATAAGTTAGGTTTCACCTCGGACTTTTTAGCTCCTCTTTTTTTATTTATTCTATATTTTTTTCTTTTAGGGCATAATAGGGCCATTGTACTATGTTATCCATTAAGGTTCAGGCATTTATTTTGGTGTCGAGGTGCATTCCCACCAGTAATGGTCCGTTTCAGAGTGTCAAGGAATTGTCTCCCCACTTTTGTCGAAGAATTATTCTTCCATTGTTGGCCGTTTAATATTTACTTCGATACAAACCTTTTTGTCAAAGTATTAATTTACTTACTGACTTTAAGCTAGTCAGTCTGACACTACTTAGGAAGGGAAATAATTCCTCTATTCACTGAGTGGACTCCGAATTCGTCTAATGGAGTCTAATTACTGAATTATGAGAGTACCACAGCGTTTAATCAGTTTAAAGGAAAGAGCTGGTCAGCACGTAAGGATCCAGTAAAACACCAAGAATTAACCAAAATATATATCTTTTAATTTACCCATTAACTCAAATATTTATATTAACAAGAAATTCTCTCAATTAAACTTGGTTTGCAAGATTCGAATATTGTCCTACTCTTGACTAGAGCTCTGATCAAAACATAGAGGTTTCACGTAAACAAACCAATTGCCAGATAATTAATTTCTGGAGGCCTCTAAGTTACAGAGTTATACCACCATTTACTCTCCTTAATCTAACTAAAATATTACAGAAGTCACGAAATACTCTTTCTCCCTTAGTTAGCTAAGGGAGAAATCAAATATATATAGTCATTCGGACTTACATGAACTTGATCGGAGAAGGGGTTGACGAATGTTGCTATACTGGGTTTTTCAGCGAGTCTTCGGGAGACTCCAGACTTTACGATGAAGGGCAAATTCAGGTGACCCGTTATAACATTGAAGAGAGGGGATGAGGGTGTTGTCATGGTGACAGTAGAAACAGATGTCGATCTCCTCTTATGATTTTACTGACCCAGTTATAAGTCTAAAAGACTACCTCAGATTTCTCAGCTTATAAGCACTTGCGGCGATTACTTTATCTCAATGAACGGCAAGACATTCGTTGGAGAGAGGGGTTATGTGTGCTCTCTGGCTCAAGGAGTACTCTTCTCTGTAGCTCTCGAGTTCTTCTTGTACCCTCGTATACTTTGCAGAGTTACCAAATTGGATTTTAGTATATGGGGTGATCCCGAAAGTACTTAAAGGAAACTTACTTGGAAATCAATTCTTCTTTTTTTCAAAATTAATGAAATATCGACTTGAGAGTCCCTCGAGGGTGGGCTGATAATTTCTTTTATCTTGCTCCCGAAATTCCTGTTTGGCACTTAGGAAATTTGATCAAGCCAGACCTCTTGCTAAGTCTGCGAGGGATGAATCGGTATGGCACCGATACGAAGACGAGACAAACTTCTAAATCTTAGAAGTCGAGTCCGGAACAGTCCGAGGGACTGATCACAAAAATTTAGTCCTCCATCGACTCTAACAGAATAATCTGTTTCCTTCCTTACGAGGCTTATTTATAGCCCGGGGACCGCCCCAACTAAGGCGGACGGGGTAATGCTACTGAGAGGAGCAAGAGGAGGTAGGGGGGTGACACCGTGGAGCCCAGATCTGCTTCTCATGGAGAAGCATCGACAACCATCCCGCTATTTCGCCTCGGTGGTCTTTTGTTCTTACGCCGCTCTTAGGCGCTCTAACCGCGGGTCTCCTGACCTCGTAGGTAATTGGATCTTTTGAGTTCAGCGAATAACTGGGTGTTTGCCTAGCGAGTTGTTCAAACCGTCAGTTAGATGCATTTCTTCCTCAATTTCGCTGGGGCCAGTTTCTTATTAGAACTGCTTAATGGCCTTTTGCGGCTTCCTTGGTACGAGCTGATCGAGTCGACTATCCACTGGGAAGGGGAGATCAGAGCCATTTGGCAGTTTGACTGTTGGTAAAATGCCTACCGTTCTCACGCACCTCAATTTCTCGTTCTTTTCTCACGCTCTCTCCGGAGAGGGATTTTAATATATATGTCTGCTTGGCCCTATGGGCGGTGTTACGTTTTAATTTCTCTACACAGAGCATTCTGAATATATCTTTGTCACCATTCGGCATGTTTAGGTCATATGGAGCTCAATTTCGTAACATTTGAAGCAAATATGTATATTACTAAATTTCTCTCTCTCTTTCAATGCTACTTTCTTGGATTCTCATACAATAAAGGAGAAATCAGTCAGTAGTTGCTTTATTTGCCATTTCTATAGTTTCGAAATTGATCTTAAAGACATGTGTGTGCTGGTTAAATTTTATTATTTCTTTTACTTTAGCCCCAGTTTGTTTTCTTCAAATTCCCTTTTCAGTTCTTCGCTTGTGTTTGCTCTGATCCACGCTTTTACCATTCACCAGATAACGCTGTGGCTTGCTGAGACATGGGAGGGGGGAAGGGTTGTTGTCTTTGAGTCCTATTTCGCTTGATACTTTTGTTTTTCCAACTGAGAGGATTTTGTAAATATCTTGTAGCTTGACGCTCATGGCGATGTATGCATTCGTGGTTGGGATAATCTTTATAAGTGCAACTGTTAATCTAAAAAACAGGACTTCGCAAAGTTTCTGTTTCGGGAGAGCACCTGCTAGGGCACCCTCTTCATTCCAGTTTCCATGTTCATTGTCGTGTAGTGGGGGCCAGAGGAACCTTATTTTTCTGCCGACTTTTCTGTCGATAATTAATAAACCTACCCTATAAGGCGCCTCCTCAAGTTTTTGTCTTTTTCCATTAAGATGTCTCCTTCTTCCTGCCCCTTGAGAGGGCTTCTTTCCGTAGTTTCCTATATTTTAATACCAAAGAGGATTTAGTGCTTTGAAGGTCACGTTATATTGCGTGAAAGTACGGAAGTGTCAGGTGTTATATAAAGAGGTTAGTTAAGGGTGTTTGCTCTTCCGCTCTTCGCCCTGCACTCAAGTTCCAGGAGGTCTCTCTAATCAAGCTTGTGCACGTATATATTTCTCACTTAAAAAGTTTATGCGTTCTCTTTCAAAAAACAATCTCGTTTGTTGGGTTCAGCAAATACTTTACTCGAGTTGTGCTGGTGGGTCAGTTAAGTCAGACTCAGTCCGTCGGAAGGCCTGACCCTTCGCTGTTCGGACTTTACCGGATATATCTCTAATCTTATTTCCTCAAGAATCTCAAAAAGTCTTATGTTAAACAATGATGAGAAAGTTTTTTAGAAATACAAGTAAATTTCATTTAAAATGATCATAAGTAACTATGATATTGTGAAAGAACTAAAATAGGTTTGTCCAACAAGAACCACGTCTTCCCAAACTGTATTGTTTACTGTTTAGTAAACTTTGATTTTCCAAATGGTCTACTCTATCCCTTATGGCAGATATCAAGAGGTTACCACTTACCCACGTCAGAGTAATAGACTTATAGTTCGTTGGGTCTGTCTCATCCCTTTTTTTTAGATAAATCTTTTAAAATCATCAAGGACTAGACCTAAATTTAGCGACTCGTTGAAGGACCAAGGAATTTTGACACCTTTCGCTTGTTAATGTAAAACAGTAGCTCTGTTTGTCGTATTGAAATATCATGTACTGTATTTATGTCCTCTGAATCTATGGAATCCCGGAAACCTGGAATGTTTGTCATATCCTCAATTGTGAATGACTCTAAAAACATATTTAACATTTGCGCTATACTTTCTTTGTCACTAAATAATTGACCATACTCGTTTGTAAGTGGACCTATTGCATCTCAAATCGGCTTTTCTATAGTTAAAATACTGTATCAAAAGAACATCTTGGGATTTTCTTTACAAGCCTGGGTGAAATTAATTTCCTATTCTCTCCTTGCATGCGGTATCTCCCTGTGATTAGGCACCTATAATGAATGTAGTTCGTTCTATTTTCACCATTCGAAACGTGCTTGACAATATGATCATCTCTATTTCTTTCAATAATTGTAGTTAAGCTATGTTCGGCCTCATTACGGGTTTATTTGCTTTCAATCTTTGGTAGGTTTTCTTTTTCATAAATTTAAACGATGCGTAAAAAATCATTATATGTACATTGCATCTTAATCGTTGATTGATAGGACCTCCAACCAGTCAAATGCTCTTAATTTGCAATAGTACTCAAGGAAGTTGCCTTTTCTAAAGTTAACGATGCGTGACCCGTTGGTTTTAATTTTCTTCGGTGATTTTAATTTATGGTCCTAATTAAAGTGTTCTTTTGTGGTTATAATACGGTATAAAATATAACTCTTCTGAGTTGGCGCACTAACTGGGAAATGCAAAATATTTTCACTTAGGAGATGAAGCAAACCGGTACCCTCAGCATCCGCTCTATCATTCTCAAATTGAACATTAGGAATATTACAGTCACTGTTAGCCGTTGCCTAGTGATGATAGCTACGATCTGAAATAAACATACCTAATGGTCTTAAATTTTGAGAAGGTGGTCTATTAACACGGAAAATTGAAAATCATTTTGTTTGTGCTTACTCTGACTGCTAGAATTTGAGTTTCTAGTTTTTTTGTGATTTCCACACTAGGTCAACACTACATTGCCTTTGCATCCATGCATGTCTTTATTAAGACCATTAGTATGATACTCCCCAGAAATCTTTTAGAATCTTTAGCAAAACTTGCTAGTAGCAGTACTTGCTCTAAAATATAAAGAACAGAAATCCATCTCAAGGTAATGTAAATCTTCCTAAATCGGGGCCGTTTTCCAGATTTTTTTTGTCTTTTACCCTTTGTCAGTTTGTCTCTCGAGTGATTCACTTCTGGAATTGACGTTCTAAAACGTTTTATAATCTGGGATTTTAATTTTATTTGAATGGATTCCATCGCGTCCAAATAGGTAGTACTTGTTAAAGTTGCTACAATAATTTTTTAATTTGACATCCATTTAGTTTCACAAAATTCGGCCTCACGTTCATTTAAGATACCACGAGAATTTAGTCCTCAATTGCCACTTTCTCACAAAGTAGTTTAGTTGTCAGGTGGTCGAAATATTTAAGGACGAGGGTGAAGAATGGATTCCTAAACTGCTTGTACTTCGTCTGCTAAATATGAACAAAATATCACTTACATCATTTGTCATATATAGAGTTCTAATTTTACATTAGTTATTATGATAAATTTTGAAGAGTTGAAAAACAGAAAGTTTATTCGATTTTAAAACTCAGGAAACATAAAATTAATGAGATTTGTTTGGCCTCAGGTAAAATTTTATTTTAGAAAAAATTCAAAAACCAAATATAGTGGAAATGTCCGAAATGTACACATCCATATACGCAAAGGCTAATGCTATTCTCGTTAGTATATTTGTATTACTCTAAACCTTACAACGTATCGTCGTTGGCCAAGTATATATTTCTTTCATTCAGAGAGAGATTTATGCTTAATCTTACTCGTTGCGACCAGAATTTACTAAACAAGATGAATGGATTCAGAACAAGACAAATTTAAATAAGTTGAATTTGTGATTATACCAAACACGAATAATTTTGTTAGTAAAATTGTGGCAGTTCCATGCTGTGTAAATGGAATTCACCAGTGCATATATATCTCACTGCCTAATTTTGTTTGCTTTATTCTGTTATTCTCTACAGAAAGTCAATTTCTCTTATGTTATCCTCTACCCCCATTCTTTTTCTTGCCTGACACAATTTGGATATCGTTGGTTAAACTTGTAAAAGTAATTCAATTTGTGATTTATATTTTGGCAAGGACTATTTTTTTCATTATAAGTAAAGAAACCTTTACTATTTGAGTGTCATCGTACCTTCTCTTCATATAATTTATTAAAAGGCTGTAAGCAAATAGAATATCATTTGTAGAAGATCAGCACGTGTGTATTAAAATGAAGATTTTGAGTGTTAACTTCTGCAACGTCGCTCTATTTCGTGGAACAGGAAAATATATAGAAAATTCACATATTCTGATTTCCCCTTGACGGTATAATATAATCGGAAGAAAGTTCACTAAGTAAACAACCAGAAGTCGAGTTAAAGAGAAAACTAAACATGAAAATACGGATAGGTATCTACACACTTATTTTCAATAGTTAGTATTTATATTATTGTGATTAAAAAAAAGAGTCGTGAAGTGTAAAAGTATCTTTTTTTTCACCGGCCCCGAACTCTTTAGTTACTTAAGCCAATTTACTTCTCTGATTTGTCTAGGTTAAGTGGCTGTAAAACCGAGTCGTCCAAGTTATGCCTCCCGAGTATATTTTTATAATAAAATTAATAAAAAATACTGAATAAAATAGCAGACAACCATCGCTTTTATTAGCGTTAATTTTTATAGTTAGAAATTGATAAATTTTCTGAAAATCGCAAATCGATGTACTTCATTAAGAGAGATGCCTTCGGTCTAAGCAGCAAGGGAGATATAATAAATGGGTAAATATGAAAACAAAAATAAAGTTACTATCAATAGCACAACACAAACTTTAAAGCTTTGGGAAAGAGAGTGCAGTAACAGCATCTGGAACTTTAATTCCTCAAGGTGAAGAAAAGTATCAAAGAAACTTTTTTATTGAGTCCAATAAGATAAAAACATCTTAAAAAGCCTCACCGTATATTTATTGAATGTCAGAAATGAAACGAAGTTTAATATTCTTAAAGTGAGTCCGTCTTTTAAAATTACCACATCGAAAATTCCCACTCGAGAGGGAAGATGTCACAGGGGTAATAAACTTGTTAAAACTAACACATGTAGGAGCGGCAAGCCTTCCCGACCCCATTGCCACAAAAGAAATTAGTGGCCTCTCTCCCAAGTCGTCTTCTACCCCTCATTAATATTTCTATGCTTGTATAGACCCTCAAAAAGGCGAAAGAGGGCGTTAAGCGTTCTCAAAATCTTCGAAGATTATCACTACTCTAGTTAGAAGGATTAAACTTTTCCCGTGTTCATTGCCGCCTAATGAGCTTGTTACTTTGAGGTTATATAAGCCCTTCCGGCCCCATCATATAAAGCTGGCCAGGTATACTCTCAAGATATTTAATTCTTGATTTTCTCTTCATTCTTTTCACCTCTTCCATTTCCTCCCATTCTTCTCTAGGGAAACCCTATTTTTGATCATCGGTCTATGTATTTTTTACATTTATTTACTCTCCTTTTGATTAGTGGAGATGTTCTCGTTTGCTTTTTCTTTTATAATTAAATATTCTGTAAAGACAATTTATGTAAGTTACCTAAGTTTATTTTCGTACAAATATAAAGAAAGGTTCTCTTAAGAACAATCCTAAATTTGAATTTTACAAATCATAAAAAAATGTCAAATGTCTTTTACCCAATCAGGAAAACAAGTCACGTGTCTTTATTTGGCAAGATAATGAATTCTATTTCAACACAATTTAAATTTAAATAATCGCATCACCCGAGATAATATTAATTTTGTACAAACCTTAAAAATCCGGTTTATGTTTTAGCTTATTGACTCTTTTCCGCACGAGTTCTTGTTCAATTTCAATCATATTGATCGCCGAACTGCTTATTTTTATTGTATCTTATTTTTTTGTGGTCGAACTGGCATAAATTCCACTTCTCCTTCCTTTGTATTTGCTCTAATAGGATATATCTTTAATTAATGAGGCAAATCTTCTTCGAGGAATGAGGAGAGATGCAATTTTCTCGGTGAACTAATCCAAAGTTCATGCTAATACTTCGGAGTAGAAACGATGGCAAATGCCACTTCTTTGAGGTATGTTACTAAGAATAATGTCGTTACAGTTACATCGCAATGGGACCGGACCTACAGTATTCTGCGCTTTAGACTACTCCGGCTATATCCATATATTTTTATTTTTGCTATTTTCACCCCTTTCTTTATTTCCTCTCTCAAAATTTCTGATGCAGATGTTTTTTGGTTTTAGTTACTTAGTTGTAAGTAAAAACAACAACCTATCTTATTTCTGTGCGAAAGCATTTTCAGAAGAGTTACATGCCCTCTAAGTCCTTTGCAACCCAAATATTCTCCACTTTTGACTACTCGTGTTATGAAACTTTACCACTTTCATTATCTCCCCTTAACTATTTCCCCTTCTTTAGGGTCCCCTCATCAAACAAAATAGGGGAACGACGCACTTGCTAAAGTTCGGTTTAGTTTTCTAATAAACACAAACACAACAGTGTCAACAAAATCATTATCTTGAGTCTAAGAAATCACATTGAAAACTTTAGATTAATGAAGTTCAATAAGCAAATTTGAACATAGCAACTGAAAATCGTGAGCATACGAGGGGCGGTCAATAAGTTTTGCAAATCGGTAGGGCAATACAGAGGAAGGGGATAGCTGTTTGTGGGGGTATTAGGACAAGTTATGACAAGTCAGGACCTACAGCCGCACGCTCCTGCCCCGTCTATTTAAAAAGCAGTAGCTGATCGCAGATCTTCAGTCACAAATTCTTCAACAATGGAGAAGGTTGAGCACCGCGCAGTGATCAAATTTTTGACTAAGGAAGGCAAGAATGCAAAAGAGATCCATGAACGCATGGTTGCAGTGTACATCGACACCGCCCCTTTCTATGCAACCATTGCTCGCTGGAATGGGGAGTTCTTCCATGGTCGTGAGTCCCTTGAAGATGACCCCCGTCCAGGATGCCCATCAGACGTGACCAACGAGGACAATGTGGCACGTATGGAGAGGATGATCCTTGAAAATCGACGGGTGAAGGTCGAAGAAATCAAGCGAGAACTTGGAATATCACATGGAAGTGTTATCAACATCATCCACGACAATTTAGCCATGACCAAGGTCTCTGTCCGTTGGGTCCCTAGAAACCTCACGTCCCATAATCGACTTCAACGTCTTCAAAGTCCACAGGCCAGAGCTGCACAAGCTGCGCGGCGCGAGTGCCGATTCGAGAAGCTCAACCATCCCCTCTACAGTCCAGATCTGGCCCCTAGCGACTACTTATTATTCCGCCAGCTCAAGGCTACACTGCCGGTTTGGTGGGACGATGAAGATGTCCAGCTCGCCGTCCAGGAGTTGATTGAACAGCAGTCGGGAGATTTCTGGTTGTCGGAAATTCGAAGCCTCAGGGACAAGTGGTGCAAGTGCATTGAAGTCGAGGGTAGTTATATTGAAAAATAATATAACCCTTTTCCTCATATCTCGTTTCCTTATATCCGAATTGCAAAACTTATTGACCGCCCCTCTTACAATTTATTGATCACTGTCCAATGGGTGAATACCTTATTTTTCTACATTGCACAATGGAACCACGATGGCTGAATAAATTTTTAGTGACATTGTAAAATATAGATGAACAATGGATGAGTGTAATTTTTCAAACATTGCCTAATGGTGTTATAATTAAATTTACGAGTATAATATATGTAGCTTGCGCAATGAGTGGAAAATGGATGAGGGCATTTTTTTCCCTATTGCGCAGAGGGTGTACACTGTGTAAGTGTAAGTGCAAAAGGTGAAAAATGAGCGAGTATATTTTTTATACCCCTAAGTGACCTTGAACCATTTTTTCTTACACATCGATGTGGCTAAAAAATAAAAAAAGACTACAATGATCATTGGAATAGTGAAATATTCCCGATATAGCACAATTGATATATTAAGTTGTCAAGAATTGAATTTAGTTTATAGAAGACATAAAAAATGCCTCTTATAATTATTAAAATTGCTACAAATTTGCTAATAGCTCTTTGTAAATTAATGTAAATCAACCCTACTTACACTAGCAAGACCTAGTGCAATAATACCGTGTGTGTGCCAGATGAACTATCTGGAAATCATCGCTCAATATGGCAGCCATTTTTTAAGAGAAGCGCGCTTGGAAGTAAAAAGTGGACTCTACTGCAATATTAAATGCCAACCATCCGCAAATTATACAACTGGTCTCTAACAGAAGAAGACTATGCTATATATTTGGTGAGATGTGAAACGAGTTATTCACTATGAGTTTCTTAAAATTGAGCAAAGAGCTACTTGAGAGATACATAGATGTTTAACAATTGCTAAGTATTCAGGATAACATTAAATATTTCTTTTACTCTTACATTATCTGGTCCCGCGATGCAAAGGTACAACACTCGAGATCACAAACTCAGGTCTATATTTAGTCTATAATAAAACGAAATATAAAGCAAAAGATAACAAGAGGAGAAGACATAATGGCAATCCAATAAGCTAAAACAAAAAAAGGCACCTTCAGTTGCCAGAGGTAAGCCCATTTCCCACTGACTTGATCATACAACAAACAACACAAATACCTTAGAGTTAGAGATGAGGCCTAACTCTTTAAAAAACTGAATCAAACCACAATCCAGTGTGGAAGAGTTCTTTACCAAGAGTCTGAACAGGGGTAAGCCAACCAGCCTAACGCTGTAACCGGCACAAGTGCCGTTTACGTAGTTCCGGCAGACTAGGAGATTCAACCAAAAGGTGTTTCAATGTCGCATTGACGAAGCAATCTTGACACGAAGCTTCAAAGGAGAGCTCCTCAAAAAGACGCTGCGTCTATTGAGTGTGTCCGAATTAGAGGCGCCAAGAAAGTGACCTGAAACCGTCACGGCAGAGGGGGTAAATTTACAAAACAAATCTGTGCACAATGCCACGCAAATTAAAATTTTTATGCCCCTCTCTTTCATCTTCCTTGTTAAGCATTCGAAAAGATGACTTCAATTTTGCCATGTAGTTAGATTTGGAAAGAACCAACTGCTGGTCCAGTCGCTCGATCTCAAAATCCACCCTGCTCGCAGCAGCTGAGGTGATGGGATAATGTTATCAAACTCAAAAGGGAGATTTTAATGCTTTGAGGGCACACAGATTGCTCTCGAATTGCTATAAATATCAATTATACCTCTAAAGCGAGCAGGGCGCGCAATTACTCATAACGAGTGGTGTATTTCAACTATCTCGATTGTGTAGACAGACACAGCGGCTGGAAGAGCTCCACATACTTCAAAACAAGGGAAAAGGTATGGAAGTCACGCCTGGGGACTAGCACTGATCCAGCTTTACAGGATATGTGCTCCAAAAAATAAGAACGCAAAACTTGGGGTGCTGTACAAGCCTTGTGAGCATAGTCGTGAGGATAAACGTTCAAAGATGGTACCATCCAGGGTAGCGTCCTGGACGAACCAGAGATGTTGACAGGTCAGAGGGCTACATTAGAATCAAGGAGTATCATAGCCCTAAACCCCAAAAGTTACTTGGTGACTCACGTCGACATAGTCAACGTCGAGATCGGACGCGGATGGAATGAGAGCCGTTGGTAAATTGGGAAGATCTTGAACAAGAGACACAAGCGCAGGGTGCATTATGTACAATGTAAATCAAAAGAATCTCAGTAGCAATGACAAGAAAGAAGTCTAGAGAGGACGTGCTGGAGGCACGTCCTCTCTAGAGAGGTGTGGTGGATTAAGTCCATCTTCTGTAATAAGCTTTCGGTTGTAGATACCTAGAACACGCAATTGTAGCTTAACCTAGAATATACATGGGATAAATAGGAGAAAATCTAAGACTGCAGTTTTCCCCCTCCTTTGCGGCGGCGGATAAAAACAAGAAGGATGAAAGGATGCGACTTTACCACATCCAGTCGAGCCCAGTTTTGAAAATGTCAGGGTGAAGCCTTGGGTTATACCAGAACTGCATCAACTTACTTTGGGCCTACAAAAAAACAAATCGTTGCCGGCAATTACGAGAAATACGGTTCAGAAAGTGTTGGAGTTGATGCCATAAACTAGATATCTTAGGACGAATGATGCTCAAGGTGTCACATTGAAGAAGCTTTTAGTAAGCGGAATTAACGATATCATTTAAATTCATATGCCTCTTTCAGATAAAAAAAGTGTGATGAACTGTTGCTTACGAAGGAAATCCCTGCATATAACACTTCCTAGCCGGAACAAAGTATTAGACATGAATTATAATTTCTAAAAGTCAGATTATGCAGGAAACAGGCGACCCCCGCTCTCATGAAAATAAACTTGTCTAACATTTAAAAAAATTCCATTAACTTGTACACAAAGGAAGTTAGAGTAATTAAGATAACCTGGTGTTGGTAAAGAGAAGGTATTCACTGTGCAGAGCATGTTGAATAAAGCTTCGCTCTCTCCATTGTCGTAGAATGTCTTAAGACATATCTCCCGTACCAGAGGTAGTATCTGCATATAAGGTGAGAGTGGAATGTAGTTTGTTTGCCGCAAACAAGTATTTGAAGCGTTTTTAATCTTTAGAGGTGACTTCTATTCGCCGGCCTTGAGGAACTGCAAAGCGCAATAAATGCTAGTGAAGCAACATCTGATCCAATATTGAAGAAAAAGCAGTAAATAAAAACTAAGACATGGCCATAGGGTGCGAGAAGGTGGTCCCTTCTTGTTGGATGAGGAAAGCTGGATCCTGTAAGAAACTTCCACACAAAACTACTAGGGTATTCACATTGAGCCAAGAAAATTTTGCCCATCATGAAGAGCGGCGAGCGTGAATCGAAACGAAAGGGAATTTGTTTCCAAATTCGTCTAGGTTGAAATCGCTAGGACTACTGTTGTGCCGCTTTTAGGCATATCTCTTCTCTTTGGAGGTCATCTCATATTCGGTTAACAACCATGGGAGCCGTCTCTGTGCAAGACATCCAGATATTTAACTAATTGTAATCAGACCTTCTATGAGAGTACCGGAAAATAAATGAGCATCTTCATTGACCTAAACTCGTTAAGTATGATAGATAAGTCAGTCATTTTCTCGAATATGCCTTACCCTCCCCCCACTTCCACTGAACTAATTAGCTAAACAATGGGAAAGAGAGCATTGGCAATAATAATAAAAACTAAACACTGCTGAATAAAGGCGGATTTTTGCATATTAAAAATGATTTTGCTTTTAGTTTTTTTTAAGTCATCAATTTCTTGATAACCGAATGCAATAGGCAAGTTAAGTTTCCTCAACATTACTTATTCGGTATCCAATGTGCAATCAATGAGTAGACAATCTTCCATAATTTCTCATTAGGTGAAAAATGAGTGCGTACATTTATTTCAGACATTTCTTAAAAAAATGTTTAACGTTTGAGTACATTTTGGCGACATTGCGCTGGGATGTACCAAAGATAATTAAAACTTCACCCTATGCAATGGTTGAGAACAAATTTTACTCTACATTCAGCAATGAGTGTCCAATTGAGGAGTTCAATGTTCTGAGAAGTTACGCAATGGGCGTCCATTGGTTGGAATATTTCAATGTTTACTTAGCGAAATGGGTGTGAAATTAATGAGAGCAACATTCCATATATTTTTTAATAAATTTTCAATAGATGAATAAACATTTTGCTACATTTTGCAAGTGATGTAATATGAGTGAGTGCAATTTGTTTTCCGACATTGTTCAGTGAGTTAGTGATGGTCTGCGTCGAAGGAGGGAATTGTATACTCGTTCTCTTTATTTGTTAAGACCACACCTCGTCCCTCTCATTATCCCCTAGAAGGCCTAATTGACCATCTTGAAGCGGCTCTTGGCGTTTCTTCGTGGTAGCGACTTAGCCCTGAGTCATGGGGCTTTAAATAAGCAATCTTCCATATCATCCCCAGTCGCAACTATCATACAAGTTTCTCCTACCTGTTCCACCTCTCCTCCCTTTCTCATATATATCTTTCCAAATTATCAATCCACTTTTCTCTCGGCCAATTCTCCCTTCATAACCCAATAAAAAAAAGGCGTCACACGTGCCTTACAGACCCCCCAAACTGTGGAGGATCTGGCTTAATTGCGGAGGTCGGTTACGTTTTGGAGTGTAGAGCGTCTTCCTGGTGTTGATCGCTCCACGTGGTCTCCTACTCTTAAGCATACTCAGGCTATTTACCTTACACACATTTTCTCTCCATCAATCAATTTATGAACGTCTTAGCCAGAGCAGCTATCGTCGGTTGTCACATAGTTTTAAGTAAACAATAATAATAATAAACTACCAGAATCAAATTTCACAAGCCTTTTTCTCTGGTTCTACTTTTACGTTTGAATATTTTGTTTAAAATAAAATGCAGCTTTTATAGTAAAGTTGAATAGGTTAGGCCAGAGTAGTTAAGATTAGGTCATGTTAGTTTATATTCAGACGAGGTTATGTCAAGTTGGGTGAGATAGGTTTAGATTAGGTTAGGTTTGATTTAAATTAGCTTAAATTATGATATTACCAGGGTGTTGCTGCCTAAATACAGGGCCGATATAGCTTGAGATATTACTCTTTATATTACCATATGTTGGGTGTTCAACGTAAGTCCTTTTCATTTTATTTTGATTATGGAAAATGACAGGAAATAAGATGAGATCTGAGAGAAATTACTGAGTCAATGAAGGAACTAATTATAAAAAAGAATACAAGTGAAATCGAAAAAATATAGAAATAAGGCAAGTGTTAGACGTGTGAAAAATAAGAATTGTAAATTTGATCAAGCCTAAATGCTGAAATCAAGAGAACTCGGTGCAAAATTTCCATCAGTTTTGCCTCTTCACCTCTAAAAAAAGTCCACCACTCATAAATACACCCTACCCACCACAAAACTCGCTTCAAAAACTTTAGATGCCTCCATTTGCTTCCACCCTTAATTTAGAAATAAATAAATGATATAATGAAAATTACGAGGGAATTATGTCAGCCAAAAATTTTTAATTTTAATTATATCGAATTCCTTGAAAATTATTAGGCAATTACATCAGTGGTAGAGTGGGCGATGATTTTAGCGAAGAGAAACTGAGACAACAAATAGAATACAATAATCTTAAATATTCGGAGCGTAGAATTCAATAGTTCAGCTGTCGACATTTCTTGAATTTATGAATGGTATAATACTCACGGCAAGCTGGACCAATTGAACCAAAACAGTTTATTTTCGACACCATTATGTTCACTGAGATTCCGTTTTGGCTCACATACTGTTGCAATTCTCTGAAATTTTAATAAGACGAAATCAGATTAAAGGCATCCATTGCCCTTTTGAGGATTTTTTTGTTTTAAAAGGCATAAATTTCATTGTGTAGTGTGGGCATTTTATGTATTTTAAACAGTAAAACATAGTGAAATACGGATATTTGTTTTTTATAAGGGTTTTGTTACCGATTATTTACTCGTTATAAAGCCTTTCTCAAGTACACCTAGAGTGTAACGTACTGGAAGAGAGACATAAAAGGAATTTGTTTCAAAGTATAAAAGTTTTTATTCAGTGGATATAGATAAACTTTTATTTTCTTGGAAAAGATCTCTGAAACAGATTGAAAATATTTTGCAGAATAAATTGTTTGAACTGTTTTTATTTAATCTCGTAACTATAAAGAAAACGAACGAACTTTCTTGGGCATCTGATAATAACTAAAAGGTTTTGGCAATTTTAAATCCAATTCATTCTATGAGCTTAATATCTTAAGGAGGGCAAGAAACAATGGAGCCAATCTATAAGTAAGGTGTTATAGAACTAACACAACTAAAAAAATGACAAGGAATTAATCATAGGAATCGCTTTTATGTAGACAGAGTGTTAATTGTTATAAAACTAAAACACTAGAAATATTAAAAGGAATTAATCATAGGAATCGCTTGTAGGTAGGCAAAGTATAGTAATACTATCAACACGTTTAGAAAAACGCTTCGATAAGTATTTCCAAGAGATTTGGAAGCTCTAATTTACGAGGTTGGCCGTGAGCGGACAGTTTAGGTTATGGTTGCCCTTATAAACCTATATTCTTGAAGGTCACGGAAAACATTAAACTATGATTGAGACTGTGTTCACAAAAATTCATTTTTTTATATTTCTTAGCTTAATTTTGAGAGTGGTCAACCATAAAACTTAGTCCCATTGTTAAAGAAGAAAGATCAATTTGGGAGAGTTACGTGACCTCTCGCTCTCTTGCATCTAAGTCTCATCATGAGATTAGTTCACCACAAGTTTCATGAGTGTAGTAAGATATCTCTAGGGCCAGATTGGTCTCGTCTGAACGGTTAGCTGCCTGAAAGTTTCAGGAGAGATGTGCTGTATTTGTATCTCTATTGCCACAAGTGGTCTTCGCCTGAGGTCTGTTTCTCAAATGGTGCCCAGCATTCGCTACGAAAGAGAAGTAGGTTAGGGAGAATTACGCATCCACTTGATCTCCAGGACCTAAAGTGGTCTTTTCTTATGGCTCTTGTGTAAGATACTTTAAGCATATCCTCACGCCCCCTAACTTGGGTACCTTTTTCATGTACCCTTTGTAAAAAGAAATCTGGACAGGGTTGTGTCATTGTTAATATGTTTTCTTAAATAAGAAAATCAAAATTTGGAATGAACAGCGACTTATAATTAATTACTACATATATTTTTTTGTCAGCTTTTGTCGCACAGCCTTCTAAGTTCCTAGCAAAATTTCGGGCAACTCTACGTGGAATTCGCAACGTTTCAAACTAACGGTTCCTACCAAATATAAAATTAATTTACTTTTATCATAATATTAGCCAATAAAAGAAGTTAAATTGAAAAGTTCTTACTTAAAAGTTTGTCGAAAAAATTAAAATCTCTCTCCAAAATTTACTGATATAAAATCGACTTTTGCTTCTCTTTCAAAATTCACAACCTCGAATATTTTTATGGGAGGGGAATGGAGGAGAGGGCTTGGGGCTGCAACGCTGAATGCTGGTTTTAAAAACTCACGTGGGAGATTTTTTATTTGCGCTCTTGAAATATTAACCAATTAGTTTTGGGGTTACACTAATTAAATACTTGAACTTTCAAACTATTAAGTAGTCATACAGGGACGCCTACGTGTAAATCTTTGTAATAATCCTCAAATATTCATGTTTATCGACCTTCTTTTGAGGATATATTAACGGACATATAATGTTTTAAGTAAAGAAATAAAAATCACTTTGTTTTATCTATCACATTTGTTATACAAATTTTGATAAGACATGAAACCCTTCTTATTCAGATTTGGAATTGAAATTCGGATTTTCTCCAAAAAGTTTCAGAGGTAGAATAGAGGCAAGAAAGAAATACTCGATTCAAACCAAGGCTACCATGCGGCTAATATAACAAGTGACTGACCTAAAGAACAGTATCAAATAATCCAGCCTTAAAATAGTCTTATCAATTGATACAGTTCTTTTCAGAGCTGTTAGATTAATCAATTGGATACAATCACTTGCTTAGCATGGATAGGGATCGATCTTCAGACGTGCCAGATGCAGTATAAAGGTTACTACTCATCGCTATAGTTACTGCATATGATCATTGTGGGGATCAATCTACCTGACTTAATTATGTTTAAATTGCGCAAAGTCAAAGGTCGAGGTTAATTACCATAAGATGGAATGCGCAGTCAACCTTTCATTAATGACAAGCGACTTTTGATGAATCAAATGAAACTTAATTTCAAATGGTCCAATAATACAATTCAGATTGAGAGGTTGAGGTTATTACAACATTACAAACTATTAAAACAGATTATTATTTTCCTTAGAACTGCATGGACAACAGAATTGCAGCTGACCGCATCCATATACTTACGGAAATGTATATGTGCATATTTCACCGAACGGCAACAATGAAGTGTGATGTAGTAAATAGCCCAAAGAAGGGGAAACTCGTATCACAACCAGATAAAACTCTGAGGAATAGTTTATGTGAACCATAGAAAGCTAAGAAAGAAAATGAGATTTTTAGAAACGGAGAAAATAGGTAAACTATTTTAACCACTATATGAAAGTCATATGATTTTCCCTTAGTGAAGTATAATAACAACAATTTATCAGAATGTCAATTTAGGGGTGGTGTGCTTAGTACTTTTAATTATATTTGTGATATAAATAATGATATATGTATTTAATGCGGTCGTGATACAATTAGGTGGGGCAAAGTTTAATGAAAACTATACTAATGATAAAGATATAATAGAATTTAACTACCAGGCTTTATAAACGAACTTTTTCAATGAGCAATTAAATGGAAGACGAACTCTACTGCAGAGAATTCTAAAGTTTTGTATACTGAAACTATATATAAAAGTTTTATCAGACCATGTTTAAATTGGTGTTTTCCAAAGGTCAGAGAAGAGATATTTTAAACTAATGAAAAAAATCCATATTATGAATAGAAAGCAATGATGAATAATAAAAAAAGTAAACATCACATGTTATAAAGGCTGGAAGATATAATTATGCCTAATTATTAATATCTTGTTCGTACTACTTTTAGTATTAATTAGCCGGGATGGTTCTGATTTTTCTCAAAGATAGTGGCTGAAAGTGGAAAGTTTTGTCACCCAAAAAATGGCCATCTTAAGATCGTAATCCTCCACAGATAGATGGCAAGAATTACATTCAAATACGTTCAAAGCAAGAAAGGTAAAGTTGCATTCCAGGTTTTGAAGTTCGAAACGATTTTGAGAAGTTTGAAATAAAAACATTTCAAATAGACACTACGAACAGAACAAACAGAAATGGACATAAGCCATCTGTGACATTTTCTGAGGCACAAAAGAAATATAATCATATAAAGTTGTAAACATAGCTGTCACTAAGGATTCAGAAACCGTCACTACTTTAAATCCCATAACTCAAACTATAATAATTGTAAAATAGATAAAAGGAAACATATGCTAGAGTTATTTATACTGTTTTTTTTTCATCGTCGCAAAATTTTGAAAATCACTGCAAAATTATAGTTTTATGAAATTAAATAAACCGTCAAATAGAAATGTTTATACGTTTTCTATAAATGTCTTTTACATTAAAGTGATTATTTCCTTAATTCACATTTCTACTCATGTATATAATGTTCGGATGTATTTATCGATTTTAGAATAGTGTATGTAAGTATATAGGATAACCATTTCCTTAAAGATATGTTATCTGGTATACATGACCTCCTGAACAAGGGAAGGTTTAGAAGAATTGCACATCTTCCAATCACTATTATGATTATTATTATTATTATTATTATTACTACTATTACTATTATTAATATTAATATATTATTATTTTTCTTTTATTATTATTATTATTATTTTTACTGACTACATCCATTTTTAAATTGACCTTTTGTGCTTTTTGTAAATTATTTTTTAGGTCGGTTTCTAAGTGATCACAAACAGCCGTTGGATTTGGTTCGAGCTTTTGTATTCCCTCCTCTCTTCCCATTAATAAAGATTTGCTGATTTAGAAAAATGTTGAAATATTCCTAAGTGATGCTTTTCTATTCTTAAATGTTGCTTTTATTTTTGTTTAGATATGCCTACCATCCTAATTATACCATTCGTTTCCGCTGTGCTATATCCATCCTTCGTAAAACCCCTTCTCTCAACGTTACAGAAGCAGACAATTCTGGTTGCAGTTGTTATTATAGACAAAGATAATTAAATTCATAAAATGAACGTATTGTTAAATGATCAATCTACCTATTAGCTGGTATTCAGAAATCTTACATATGTTAATAGTGATTTTTATAAAAATATTCATCCATTATTTAAAACAAAATCAGACTTAGTCACTAAATTTAAATCAAACAACACCACCTTTCTCTATTCGTATGGCTAGTCATCAAAAACTCATAAAGAGAATTACCCATTAGGCCAGATTATAAGTTCTGTTGGTCTGGTTCTTATGCTCTCTCCAAATGACTCACTTCATTTTTTAATCCACTTTTGGGTACTAGTTCCCACTCTCATGTCACAAATAGTTATAACCATATATCTAAGCTTAATTCAATCCTTATTCTACTCGTAGTTTACTTATTCTTGTTTACAACAGTCCCGGTTAAAAATCTTATAATTTTTCTTCGAGATAAATTGCGCCACCTACAAACTTTGGCTTAGCCATTAGGAATTGTCTCTCCCCAGTTCTTTCTAATTTATATAATAATTTCTTCGAAACGAGACTTCTTTCTACTATCTCAGATATTCCTATTATTTCTTATAAGTACGTATATAATGTAATTTGTTTATGGCTCATTTAAAAGGATATAAATTGTGTTACTACATAAGTTAACTAATTTGTTCCGTCTATTTAATTTACACACGAGATTGAAAATAATTTAACTCTTCCTTTCCTCGAAATTAATATTCACAGAAGACCCTATTCTGGTTTCAAATATTCCGTTGATCGAAAATATACGAAGAACTGTTATAATATTCACTTATATTCTGCGCATAGCCCTCAAGTTACGCACTGTCTTTTCTTCCATGTTATTTTTGTGCTTTACGAGAGGTGAGCCATGAATTTATTAATGCTGAATTTGCTAAAATCTTTGAGATTAGCTGCAAATTATTTACTCATAATTTTTTTCTGAACTTACCGTAAATCGGCCTTAAAGACTTTTATACTACGGAAATGCATAACGCTATAAATTCTAAAAATGTACTTGTTTTACCATTTTAACTCATTCACTTCTCTCCCTCGCCTTTTAAAAACTTCAACAATTCTGTTGCATTTCGATATGAGCCTATGTATAAAATTCTTGTTCGAAATAATACAAGTAAAAGTATAGGTGGTATTTATTCAGTAGATTGCTCAAGTTGCGCTAGAAAATATTATGAACAGAGAGGTAAACAAGTTTCAATGCGGCTCACCCGACATGAATAAAATGTTAGACGTGGAGAATATAATTGTGCTTTGTTTGCCCTTGTTTCTGCTTCCAAGCCTCGCCAACATCGGCTCATCGACAGTGACTAGAAAAGGATGACACTAGACCTTGCCTCCCTACTACCCTCGCTGAACTCCACTACTCAAAAAACACAGCTCAACGAGTCCCTTTGCAGTTTCGCCCGGACGCGCTCCTTCTGCTCTGAATTAAATGCCTCCATTCTCTCATCTATGGCGTCCGCTTTTCTCTCTGATACTAATCGATTAGCAAAGTATCACAGTCGAGCATGTGAGAGACGTTTTAGGTTTGCTGGTACTCCTAGTACCCGACGCAGATCTAAAGGGGGGAGGGCTAGGGTCTGAAGCCCTTCCCCAATTTCAGACCCGTTTATGTTTATATATATTTTTTAAGCCCTACTTGTATTCTGCTATTCAGAAAGAATTGTGTTATAATATAGAACATATAGAAACAGTTTTTTAAACGGTTGCAATCAAAATTACCTTATATGATACCTGTCTAAAATACAAGTATTCTCAAAAATAATTTTTTGAATCAGTGTTATACCTTAACTGACGTCTCAAAATTACAATGCATAATTTTTTGATGTGCGGAACAAAAATAGGATTCGATAGAGTTATTGCTTATTCCCGTGAGATTTACTCTTATTTATTATCAATGATGTAACAAGATCACCATTATTAATGTTTAATACCCTTTTCTCAGACTCCTCAAAGGGAGGAATTCAGGTTAAAACCCCCGAAATCTTTTTAGCCTGGATCCTCCATGGCCTAGTACTAAGAGTGTTTCAACATCCCTTAACTACATCCTCGCCACCCAGCGAAATCTGCACATGAAGCTAATACCCGCCACGTTCATAGATGGATATTAAAAACAGTCAACACTACTGGATTAACTTCCACTCGAGTACATTTCGGTCTCTTGATCACACTGGACTTCTCTATATTCCTCGTGAGTTTTAGAGGTTCGGTTGGGTGTGACCCAAAGCTTGCTTCTTGGTCCCGCCTTTTTTTATATGTCTCGCATTGTTTTGGGAATTTTTATGCGTTACCTGGTCTATTATGCCATTTGTATCCTAAAGAACACAAATCTCTCTCTCCTTCTTGCGATCCTCGTTAGATGATACATCGTATTCTATCCATATACGATATTATCTATTGAATGGATCTCGAACAACTTTTTTTAAGTCACTAATGACAAAAGTGAGTGAGAGTGTTTGTTTTTCCTTCCTATAGGGCTGGTATAAAACTCTCCACTCCTTTTATTAACCTTGGTGGCTCTCTTGTTCCGTTTTTCGAGACTTACAAATTTTGGCGTCACAATTGATAGTCAACTATCTCTCAAAATCCAGTATGTTAATATCTGCTAATTTATCTCTGTTTTATCTTAGCCGCCTCCACTCTCACTCTGATCACAACAGTTTTGAACTTACCGTAGCTCTATTCCTCCATTCTCGTGTGATCCTAAGTTTACACTACCCGACCTCTTAAATTTGTTCACAATTTTGCCGCCTTTGTTCTTTATCACCGATAATGTTTGTCTCATACAACCCATCACTCTGTTAAGTGTAATAGCTAACCATTTCATCTATAATCAACTTCAAGGTCATCATTCTTACCTAAAATACCTAAATGTCCTAGCTCCTTACTTGTCTACCTCACGGAACCGATCCTGAGCAGAAAGGGTCATAGGTATGTATGTTTCAGCTTTGCCCTTCTACTGGTTGTTCGCCATTTTTCCCAAGGCTGAATGGTTGATCATTTTCTATGATTGTTGCACTCAAAATGTGAAATCATCTGTTTAATGTTATAAGCATTCTTCTTTCTCTACTTTGGTACATTCAAGTGTACCCTAAAAAACCCTCTCATGCTAAGCCTTTTTAATTTCTAGAAAGGCGCTTTGTGAAGGTATATTGCCTAGATACGCGCCATACAAAAATAGCTAATGTATTGTAATTTCTTACATGTAGAATATTAAGTCGATCTGGAGCTTATTATTTTAAGTAGAATCAATTTCATATTTAATGTATTTTAGTAGTATTACACCATCAAAATATGTGCACAAATTCATGAAAATAGGACCAAAATTCGATTTTTGTTAGAAAACTTCTAATGGCCTTGAGTCAAAAACACAAAAGCTGCAGTTTTTTTCCCTATGACAAATTGCTGTGGTCCTCGAAATTCACAATAATCTTTTAGTGAGTCCAAATACTAGTCAAATTTAAAGAAATGAGTCAATATCCGAATAAATCAAGATATATATGATTGGCTTCAGCTTTTTTTTAGTAGTAGTCTTCTCTGTTATTAGAACTTATGTTGAGAATTTTATTTAAAAGTTTCAGAAATTAAGAAAACTCAAACTTGAGCCCAAGAAAATCAATATAGGCTCGTCAGTTTGGTGGTGGTGAGAGTTGGAAACCCATTTTAAACCGCATAAAGAATGAGGTTAGCAAAAATATAAATAAGCGGTATTTAGCTTTCCCCACACCATATTTCTTTCTCAAGAGTTAAGATATTTGCTTAATTTTCAGAGTGGTCGGATATGGATCAGAGGACCAGTCAGCCAAGAATATTTTTGAGAAATGTTTTAAAGAATTCGCTATTAAACTTGTTTGTGTGTGTGTGTGTTTATGTGTGTGTGTGTTGGTCTGGAGGGGTAACATTAAATTAGAAAATGCATTTCATTTTGAAAGGAAAAAGAACTTTTGCCACTATTTTAGTGCTACCGAAACTTGGGAAAAAATTGCCTGATTTTGAAGGAGGGAGCCCCATTACTCATTGCAAAAAAGATAAAAGAAAGATACGGAAAAATTAGTAATAATAATTTTAAGTTTCTTGAGATTGCTTATACAAATGTGCTTTCAAGCCATCTGATAGTAGAGCGTAGAGCTGGCAAGGATCGATAATATGATGACGGAGACAATATAAATGAAAGGACTATTAATTGCCGCAATGAAAGTAACATGGATTATTTTTAATATTAATCAATAATATAACATATTTCAAAATAAGGCAGAACGATAATAATAATTATAATCATCGTGAACGAGTCTATTCAACAAACTTCAGAAAAGATGTGAAGGTACTCGTATGTGAGCCCTGATCCAAATCGATTTTGTGATGCCTGCTCTTATGTGACCTTTGGTTCAGATCCGAAGTTAAACTGAAGTTCCTACTGAGGAAGGAACAAAGAAACAAGGAGAAATAGATGGCAAAGCCGAAAATAACTAAATCTCAATTTCGATTGTTGTCGCAGGGAGAATAACGCTCTCGAAACGACATCGAATGTAAAAGAAGTGATTTGAAAGATTATGAAGGTATAAAGAGCAGTTTTAAAAGAATAAAATGACCTCTGTTAAAATTGGGCAGTAGTGAAAGAAGAGTAAAATTACCTAAGCTTAAAGGAAAGTTTATTGTTGAAATGGATCAGAGCATTATTGATTTCATTCTTTTCCCCACCCCCTCTCACCAACTCAACCAATAGTTCGATGTTTGTTTTTTTCATTTTACCAGGGATCATATGTGGTCACAATGAGAACGCCTTTGAAATCGCTGTTTCTTCATTGGTAATCCATCAAATTACTTTTTTGCTATAACCATCATAACACCGTCGTAAGCACTTATCTGGGGGACGGGGGAGGAATTGAGATATAAAGGCTGTTTTATTTCACTCATAATTTACTCGAATCTTTTGCATTGTCATGGTATGTGTGGGCAAAGTTTAATATACTAGACGATGCAATATATCAAAATACAATAAATAGCAAGATGAATCCTATAATTTTTGTACCGGTAGTGACTACCAATCTGCATTGAAGATGGTGGTCTTAGATTTGGTGGTTCATACTCTTTGTTGACTTAGACTCTCCTCAGTGATATGGTTGACGTAATAATCTGTTCAGAAGAGGTATTGTTTCATTGATTGATTGGCTTCAGATTTATGCAGTCTTGTAGTTCCAAATAAGAGATGGTGGGTATTCAGTAAGGCTCGTTTTGATTCATTGTGAGGTTATTATGATCACAGACACGAGGGATTAATTAGAGGTTGCACATGTTTTCGCTGTCTTGTTGCAATTGTCGCAAAGCGATGGCCGTGTATTCTATGCAGCTCACCTGAGATTGATTTTGTCGTAATATATGGTGTATCTTTCATTATCGGTGATAGTGAATTGGGTAGTAATTTTTGCTATTTGTAACTGCATTGTAAAGCAAACGCCTTTATAATTTTTCGATGTAGGAACTTGCATATTCTATCAAGGCACTTTTTGTAATTACCATTTGCATGTAGAGTTCAAAACCCCGAGATGAGGTTGCGTACACTTTTTTATTTTAGATGACTAAACCTACATTTACTACATATAAGCAGAAATTCCAGCCATCTATTTAAAGTTGTTCTCTCTGATACTAATCGATTGGCAAAGTATCACATTCAAGCATGTGAGAGACGTTTTAGGTTTGCTGGTACTCCTAATACCCGACCCAGATCTAAGGGAGGACGGGCTAGGGGCTGAAGCCCTCCCCAATTTCAGACCCGTTTATGTTTATATATATTTTAAGTCATACTTGTATTTTGCTATTTAGAAAGAATTGTGTAATAATATAGAACATATAAAAACAGTTTTTTAAACGGTTGCATTCAAATTTACCTTATATGATACATGTGTAAAATACAGGTATTCTCAAAAATAATTTTTTGAATTAGTGTTATACCATAGCTGACGTCCCAAAACTACAATTCATAATTTTATGATGTGTGGAACAAAAATAGGATCCTTCGTTATTATCATCTAATTTTGATGATCTTTATTCGGTCTGTCTATTTATGTACTTTCAGGTGGAGTATGATTCAAATCCTGGCCCCGAAGATCTCCGGTCTGTACCTCTATTTATAGACTCTCACGTGGCTTATGACTACAATTTTGGTGATGATTGGCTATAGTTTGCAGATTTTTGTATCTATCTTTATAGACGCTCGGGCGTTTCGAGTCCAACTTGGCTTTGATGGTCTTCCATCGGAAGTTTTTATTTTAGGGAATTTTTCGTGGCTTATAAGTCCAATCGCGAATTTGACGGTCTTTGGCATTTAGATCAGGTAGTTCTAAATTACAGATTGAACTGTAGTTGTTCCTGCCTTCATCCGTTTCCTTCGCTTATCCTCTAATTCTGCGCATCTGCTGGCAACAGGGTTATACCTCACTGCACAAGATAAAAGTCATTAATCGTTTGATTAGCTGTGTTTCACTTTCAGAGGCGCTAAAGGTAAATAAGCAAAGTTTTAATGGCTAAACTTTGACTTTTTGAAATTTATTTCCAACACAAAATTTATGTAATTATCCCTTAAATATTTGGGGTCATTTTACCTTTTGCGTCTCTGGAAACAACACACTCTCATACTTTCTCTCTTTTCACACTCTCTATTACTCGCAATTTCTACCTCTAATAAATGCTGCTCTAATTATGTTTTAATGTAAGACTCACAAAGTCGATCTATACTGATATATCGAAATATAAATATTTAATTTGAGTTTCATTAATATATCACAATCCTCTGTTGAAATGTCAATTTCATGTAGGTTGTTCAAATTACAGGCCATGTGCAAACGAACTGTCCAACATCAGTAAAACATTGTTTTGTTATTTATACGAGTAGAAAAGTATTCTTTTGTAATTTTGTAACATTTCTCTATAATTACTGTGCTACTTAATTTGTCCCTGTCTATGATCCGTCCATTAGAGTACCGGCATCAATGAGCTGCCCCGAGCGTAAGGGGTTCGTCCAAAATTCAAGAACGCTCTGGATATGTGAGTATTACTATCTTAAGTTGGTGAATGTGTTGTGTATGGGGATTCTACACTTAAAGTCACTCCGGTGATATTAAGGTTAACACGTAGGTATTTAACATTGCTTGTTTTTCAGACTCGTTTATCATGAAATGTTTAGTTAATTAGGGAATTCAGGTAATTAAATGACGATCATCTTTACTTTCTTGATTTATTGCTAGCTAATTTAAATTCAAAACGAACCCAATTTTGAGACAAATTGATTTTGTGTCCCTAAAAATGCTGTTAAGTAACCTTAATAGAACCACGACCGTTATAAAACCGTAGTAAATTTAGATGACATTCTATAGTTACCGACAAACAATTACAGAATGTGAGATCATCACTAGGTAACACTAGTTTTGTTTCTTTAAATGTCATCAGTGTTTATAAGGTGGTTTTACCTCCTGATTCCAAAAATACTATTGAAAATTGCACAACATCGATATTTTTATAGATAATTAGAATTTTGTATATAAAACTAATCATAAATAGCTGCGACAGTTCACTTTATTTAGCATATTCACATTACTAATGAATATTTGTTGATAATATTTTGTCCTTGTATTCCTTTTTAAACTAATAAGAAAATGTGATTATAAGAGATAACCTACTAAAAGTGCACTGAAGAACGTGCTTTCTTACTGTGAGCTCCTTGATCTTTACACAGTGTCCCATCTTTCTTGTTATCTCTTCTTCATTACAGCAATGTCCTGATGGAACCACTCACCATGCTCCTCACTCACTTCTCCCAAATTTTCCCGAAAATACTCCAAATGTGAATGCAAAATGTGCACCTTTAGTGACATTCTCCATCGTAAATTCTTATAACTTTCTAAAAGTTTTGCTACCATCTATCTGGTTGCACTGATTTAAACATTTTCCTTACTTGCGGTCTAGTAAATATACCAACCTTAACTTTGGCTTCTATTTTGTATATAAAACTAACCATAAATAGCTTTGGCCTCTGATAGCTGTATAAAGAATAGACGAATCTCTTGAAATGATTCTCCACCATGATCTAATGCTTTTACAAACTGTTTGACCAAACCAAGCTTTATATGAAGTGGAGGTAGCCAAACTGCGGCATGCTCTACAAGAGGCTGTAAAATAACATTTAGTTTTTCTGGCTGCAAGTCATCTCGAGGGGGCCACTCAACCTTCTGGTAATGTTCATGATCAGCCTAGCCCTACTGTCCGATAGGAAAAGAAAACATGAATACTTGGTGTAACTACCCTGCAATCTGAGAAGAAGGCAAGCATTTTAGAATTACCACAAACATCCCATTTAAACTTAGTATAGTTTACCTTCTCGAGAAGCTTTTTTACATTGTCATATTCTACCTTCATCTGTACCGAGTATACTATAGGCAGGGATGGATACTGATTCCAATTATGTAGTAAAACAGCTTTTTGAGGCTTTTTCTAGAACTAGCTATGAAAGGTCGCTATTCTTCAGGGTTGTGATCAATTCCAATAGCTGTAAGCAAGCCATTAATATCTTTGTAGAAGCAGAGATCCTCACTTATATCAAAGTATACTTCGAATTCCTCATGGCACTTCCTGGATACCGTTGATCTGCAGCCCTTTCCCACCAGATTCCATTCATTAAGTCTGGGTGCCAAAAGTTCAGCTCCTGACTTAGTGAGACCCAAGTTCCTGATGAGATCATCCAGTTCACGTTGATTTGGAAAGTGTGGGAGGGTACTCATTCTTGGCTCAAACGTTTCATCCATTTCTTCATTGTCACAACCTTTAGATTCTCCTGATGAAGCCTCCATCATACCCTCTACCTGTAAAGAATATATATAAAAAAAGATGCATTTAATAGCTGGAGCATAAATATGGATTGCATTTGTAATCACATTACAAGAAACCTTAGTTAGATGTTTTGAATATTTCAGTTTTGATTCTGTTACAAAGAATATAGCTTACAATTTGATAGGATTTACTTACATTTTCTGGCGGCCGTGGAACCAATAAGGTATCATCATGTGGCACAGGTGTAATAGAGGATGAAATATTGAGATATGGGAGGGACTTTATTTCCTTAATTTTCTGTACTTTTATATGTCAATCATGCAAAAATAGAAATCACCGTGATGATTTTTTGGCTCTTGCCAAACTCTCGGCACAGCAATGGCATTGCTTTTCTTGCACCTCTCAGCCATGCGTTTAAATTTTATTGACAACTTCCACATATCACATGAGGGGCCCATGGTTTTTCTTGGTCGCCATACTTATTCCAATGTACAGTTTATAAGCAATCCAGTACTTTCACCTTTCACAATTTTATGTGATACATGCTTAGGTCCAACATAGAAACCACACACTAAACAGAACGAATCTGGTGAATTTTTGCATCCTCTTGTAGCCATAATCAAGAACGTCAATATTGATCATATAAACCTGAAAAAGAAAATAATTAAATTAGTGACATGAAGCTAATAAAACATGTGTGGGGAATAAGAGACAAGACTTTAGATAAAAAGTCAGAGTTCTTCAAAGTCATAATAGGCCATAAATGGTGTGAAAACAATACTCAGCTTGCACCACTAAAAGCCACTAAAGACAATCCCACAAAGTAATAATAATGTATTTTCATTGTTTAATATGCATCTCATTCTGGAAATTTACTAATAAAGGTATTTCAGTTATTAAGTGGGTGTCTCTTTACTTCTTGCATGTTTTTGAATATCTTCTTCATATTTCTACTTCCCATATCTTCCCTCTATAGTGTTATCCCTACATCTTTCTATGGGAGATGTGTGCGTTAGTTGTGTTGTAAATTAAAAATATTCTCTTAAATGACAAATTTAAGTGTTGATCAGGAGTTCCAGCTTTAAGATCCCTGATATTGAGATAAAGGGTTTAAGGTTCGATGCTTCCAAAATCTCCAAACTCCTTGTTTCAAGAATCTTTTTCCGCGTACTAATTGGCTATCGTGTTTCCTTGGTGACTTAAATCTTCTCCATACCTTTCCTGTTATTTCTTTATCAACAATCGCTGTCTTCCTAAAATTTATTTTGTATATATTTTCACAGTAGAAGGTTGCTTTGTACTCTTCCGTTAGATAAGACCTATTTTTCGTAGTGAAATGGGGGAAGGTTTACGAGGGTTGTGCACATTCCTAGTTTTAAAAGTCAGAAATTTACTCTAGCCTTGTATTTTTCGTTGTTTTACTTCCCTTAACTTAACCAGTTTAGGAAAATTCTTTTTAATTAATTTCTAGCCGGACATGAGCTTGCTTGTTTTCATTAAAGTGCTTTTAGATAAATAACATTATGTTCTAAAAGCCCTGCTTTTTTTCCTCGATTAATCAACATGAAGAGTACGCCTCTAAAAACTAGGTATATAGTACTAAAATCCTTAGGTTTATCGAGTCTAACAATTAATGCAATGAGGTTCCATTTAAATTAGCCTCTCTATTTTTTTAACTTGTTTTAGGTCGTCTGCATAGGTTCGAAGTGCGTCCTTGGTTATTATATTCAAAGGACAATTTGATCTAGGAAAGATAAAAATTAATAATTAAAGGTTATTAAATCTCTCTTCGAAGTAACTATCCGTTATTATTTTTTATTTTTATTTCTTTTAAGCTATAATTGTCAATTTTAAGTTTGTATTTGTGACTATCAAATGGTAATTCCAGATATAGTTTTTTGTATTTTTTCATATAATTTCTCTGTTTTAAATATCAATTTTAGTTTTTATCTTTTGTTGCTGCATATTTATATTTGTTTTTAAGGTTAATTAGTTTCACCATTTTTAATCATTACTTGACATTTGCCTTATTTTATTTTAGTTCAAGTTGTTTAATTATATTTGTTAATATTTATAGGTTTAATGTAGTACTTTTTATAGGTGCAAATTTAAGTTTTCCACTTGAGGAAACTTATTCGATTCGGAGCGTCGAAGTGTCGTATGGCAAGTTGTAGAAATATTCTTCCTTCATGTCCGTTCTTCTCTATCTCACTTTAGATGCTCTTTTGTCTCTCTCTAATTCCTTCTGTATATATGGTGAGCCAAAAGAAGATATGGAGTTTTATACTTTATATTTAGTTATTATATCTTTATGGTAAAATAATAAGGGATTAATAAAAGATTATACCGTACATTTGACTGACGCTGTCTACATATAGAGCTATGTAACATGCTAAGAGATATACCGAACAGAGCGCGAGGCTCAAAACAAGATTAAATCAGAATAATAACAAAACTTTTTGATGTTTCGTCTCAAAAAACTTGTGAAAATCAAAACAAAAAGTTATCTCGTCCTTCCTCGCCTTTATTTGCATTTTAGGGCATTACAGGATTAAGTCTCACGCCCTCCATTTCTTTTCTTTTCTTTCAATACTTTCTGTTTTTCGTATCTTGAATTATGGGTTCTTTGGGGGTTCTGAACAAAGGATGGGGAAATTTTAAGCCCCTCACAAAGAAAGTCATCAATTTAAAGTTGTCAAGAAGGATTTCAAACGATATGCAAATAATGGATTCGAATAAATTCTCCGTCCATATTTGTAATTGTATGTAGCCTACTTTCACCTGAGCAAAATAGCATATTTTTCCTTTTCTCTCTCTCACCCTTTATCTTTCTTTCTGTCTTTGCTTCGTTTTCTGTCTGTCACTCTTCCCCCCCCCCCTTCCTCTCTCACTTCCTCTCCTTCCCTCTATCAGGCGCTGCGTATGTCTTCAAGGCCGAGCTGGTTGCATTAACTGCTCGCTACGGGGATAACGCGCCGTAACGGGTTCGGAGAACGGATTGTGATTTTCGGGACTCGCAAAGCGACCAGAGTGCTTTTAGGAGATTGGTATCTCTGCTGTCCCTGGTTTGTCGTATTTGTGAGGTCACGATTACTGCGAGCTAGGCGGATGCCGAAATTGTCGTTGTGGAAGAATGAAAGAGAGAAGGAATCCCCCCCCGCCACCTAACTTCTCCAGTTCACCGTTGACCGCTGTAAATTCGGCGGCCCTAGATACTGCGAACATTAGAAAAATGGAAAGAACATTAAGTGGGCATCGCAACTTCGCACTATAGAACCTTATCGCGACCCAAGGCAATTCAGGAAGTCTGTTGGCGATGAATCTCTCTCCCCGTCTAGATTTTTTCGGTGTATATATTCGACAGTTGAGAATTCACAGGCAGATTGTGTCTGAAGCCGCCGTCCAGTACATTAGTCTAAAGTATTTAGATACTAAATGTGTTGTAGTCAATTTCCTTTCGACTACTTTCGTAGTCGAGAGGAAATCGACTACATTCTCGTCCAGAGAAGAATTGAGTAATTGTCGAAGAGCCAAGGAAGAACTAGTCGTCACTCAGTGTTATTCGTGGAAATAGTTTGGCGCGCTTCAACCCTTCTCTCCACATCTTCGGATTTTAAGGATCGGAAAAACCATCTCCGAGGGCACCCTCCGTTTGCCTCTTAAGGATAAGAGGTACCCCCCAACTCCAGTTTTCAGAAGTTGAGTTAAGCATCCCGTGAGACACCCACAAGTTCAAGGTCAAACTTACCTACCTGTTCCTACTCGCCGCACATCCAGGTAAAAGAGATTTAATCCCCGCTTCGTCACGCTCCTCCCACCTTTACCGCATCGAACCTCAAGGATAAGCTTTGCTCTAGAACTTGCATAATTGTGAAATCATTGCTTAATCAATTATCCCTCGGCTCATACTTAATTGATAGTGTCAATCATCTTAGCAGTGAACCATCAATATTTAATTGCATTGCCATTTAACTTGACCTATATGTATATGTAATCTTTAGTCGTATTAAAGTATATTTTGGTAGCCGTGTTTAAATATTGCTTGGCCTAGTAACTGTGTATTTAAAGCACTCTTAAAGCCACCTCCATGTGGAGACTTAATTTCGGTCAGCCAGTAAGCAAGTGTGCGTATACGGCGTACACTCGGTCATACCACGACAATGGTCTACTGGGTTTTTTGGAAATGTTGGGATACATTTAATAAGCGCGCCGATGAGGGCACCAATGAGTCTGCTAGGCATGGACGAACAGACCATCGTTTCGCTTTTCCTCAGGACTCAGGTCATCTCTCCCGGCTGTCTCGCACAAAAGATTAGATATTTCCGAGGACGGCTTTAAGTTGCTTTCTGTGGCCTTCGAATTGGACCCACTCGCGGGATGCACCGCCATTTGGTGGAGCTCTCGCCTGCGCATTATTGTGACAACTCCGTTGTCCGCGAGACTATTCGGCACATTCTTGTTGAATGTCCCACTCTGGGTGATCTTCGCGCACGTTACATTTCTCTAGTGTTTTTGTTTCTTTAGTTATGGTTATGTTAATTTGGTTGTCTTTGTTCTTTTGTATATGTTTTGTATTTTAAGATATCTTAGTATTAGGCTGAAAATCCAAATTACGTGACTTATTCTTTTTATATCAATCGCCCTAAAAAAATTGCCCTTTCTCTCTTCCTCTCCTCCTCCCCCCCATCCCCCTCTTTCTCTATCTCTCTCTCTCTTTTCTCTCTCTCTCTCTATATATATATATATATATCGCTCTTTTTCTATCAAACTTAGTATCAATGGAAAATTAACATAAGAACAAGGATCATTTATATAAATACTAATTTCGTTGTAATTTTTATACCAAACCTAATATTTAGAACCTCTTTTATTATTCATTTATACCAATTATTTCCAAGTTAATATATCATATTAAGATAGATATAAAATTCAATTTACAGCCAAATATGAAAGATATCCCCACAGAGCATCCTATTCATCTTCATTTAAAGAAAATATCACTCCAAAATCGCTAATGTAGTCATTCTTTTTTTCTGAATCTATCGAAAGCAAATGAAATGAAGAGGGAGGCGATGTCTGCAAGAAATAAATGGCATTTTGCTGACGTAAATAAGTAACTTGAGTTTCGAGAGTCAAGGGCCATCTCAAGTAGATGATATTAATAAAAATTACTCATTCAAACTAGTTTTCAATGAAAATCCCACCAAAGAGAGTCTTCCAAAATTATATTCTCGCCTTGTATGCGTCTTTCAACCGTATTTGAGGTTGTGGGTCTTTGCAACCTGAATTTACTTAGTTTTATTGTATCTTTCTCATCTCCGCGTCTATTCCCTTTGTTTGCTATAAATTTACCTACCTGATTATCGATCGTGTTTCAGTTTTCCAAAATTTTATAGGAAATTCCATGTAATACTTTGAAGGGTTGTTTTCCTGGTGTGTTTATATTCAAAACTGCTTAATAAAAGTGAATCTTCTTTATGTGCAATGATATTGTATGCGAATAATATGGGATTATTTGGAGGGCAAGGCTATTTTATATTTAAATTACTATTTTTTATTAATCTAATGCATATTTCTATAATATATGTATGGAATTTTTATTCGGGGTTTATAAGGAAATATACACAATGTGTGTGTAATATCTACGTTTATAAGAGAATATGTCACTGTTTTATTAGTTATATAATTCGTTAACGCATTTGTCCTCTAAAGTTTTTAATCGATTATGGAGTTTAGTATTTTGGAAAGTGTCCAAAAGCGTAAATAGCCAGAGTCATCGACCTTTACCCACTATTTCTGTATTCGTATATTCTACGTCTAATTTTGAGAAGAATTTGATTAAAAATATCGGGCCAAAAAACTCCTATATATTACAATGCCACTGATGTTGGGGTTAATGATGTTAGGGAGGAGGTAATGATGTCTTGATGGTCTTACCATTTTTTCTTTGACGTTTTAATGTCTTTTAGAAACATGAGACAGCGTTTTTCTTAGGTTATGGAAATAGACGTCGTAAGGGAGAAATGGCGGAATAGAGGGAGAAGGCGTATTCGTGAGCAAACTGAATCAGGATGGCAACAACCTTCTGGAAATAATTTTAGATAAGAGAATCAAATTTGAAATTTCCCATTATTTCCTTTAATATTTCGAATAGTTATTGTAAAACGCGTTTGTAAGGCATTTGGGATTTGTAAAGTTTGGTTTTTAAAATTTGATCTCTATAAGGAATTTGTATTTCCTATTTTCTCGACTGTTTTCCTTTCTCTAAATGCGAAGCAAAAAATTACTTGTAGAGTTTAACTGTAAAATTGCTTTTAGAGCATTACAAATTTGACTGATTCTTTTTGTGGATGCTAAAAGTTGTATGTGAAATACTCTCATTAGAGAATAGTGAAGTTCGGTTCTGAATAACTGACTTATAACAAAGAGTAACAAGGAAAGGAAGTACCCTAGGAGACCTTACGGTCCATTCAAAGAGGGTAACTTTGGACTAGTAATCGAGCAGGCACATGGCTGCTCAATTGTTTTGCGTCCCTGAACGGCCACTTTTCAAGACTTTGTCTAGTCTTGACTTGAACTGGTCAACAGATTCACTGTTGACAAATTCCACTGGAAGTGCATTCCACTTACCTCAGATACTGTAAGTGAAAAAATTTCCACACAGATTGCGGTTGTAACACTTCAGTTCAAGTTTGAAGCCATGATTGCGCGTTCTGTTCTCACTCAGTGTGAAAATATCCCGGTAGTCAACATTGTCGAACCCTCGAAGTATTTTGAAAACTTTGATGAGCTGACCACGCAGTCTATGGGTTTCCAGCGAGAACAGATCTAATTCCCTTAGTTTATCCTCATAACTTTTATGTCGGATAGAGGAAATCAGCTTGGTTGCCCTGGCTTGTACGCGTTCCAACCTTGCGATATCCTGTGAAACGAAGGACTCCAAAATTGTATGGCATACTCCAGGTGCAGCCGAACGAGGGAGTTGTACAGACAAAGTACTATCTCCTTGTTAAGGTATCCAAACTGGTGCTTTATGTAGCCTAACATCCTTTGGGCTTTCTTCTCTGCCCCGATGCACTGTTTCGAGAACTTGAGGTCACTAGTGATTGTTACACCCAAGTCCTTCTCAGTGTCGGTGGATTCAATAGCAGTACCCTTAAGGATATACTGAGATTGGGGGTTTTTTGGGCCGATATGCATCACTTTGCATTTGTTTAGGTTAAAAGGCATTTGCGACGTGTCCGACCGCTTTCCAATCTTCCCAAGATCTTCCTGCAGGCGGGCAGTATTTCTATCCTTTGCAACGTTCATACCAAGCTTGGTATCGTTGGCAAATTTGGAAATCTTGGCAACCATGTCACCGTCCATGTCGTTGACGTAGATGATGAATAGTAGTGGTCCAAGTACAGAACCTTGAGGCACCCCGCTAGTAACGGGCACCCACTCAGAAGCCAGTCCATTCACCACCACCCGTTGCCGTCTGCCACTTAGCCCGTTCTCGATCCAGCCGGCTACTTTTCCGTCTATGCCCAGCGCTCGCACTTTCTGGAGAAGGCGGCGGTGTGAACCTCATCAAAAGCTTTCTGAAAGTCTAAGTACACCACATCCACCGCCTTGTCCTGATCGTGCTCACTGAACACAAAGTGAAAGAATTCCACAAGGTTCGTCAGGCATGACCGTTGCCTTCGGAAGCCGTGCTGGGAACTCCTCAGTAGCAGTTTTGGCTCTAAATACGACATCATTTTGTCCACTATCATGCTCTTCATGAGTTTCCCGACTATTGAAGTCAGACTGATAGGTCGGTAGTTTGACGGTTGGCTTTGGTCTCCTTTTTTGAAGATATGAGTCACCTCCGCTTCACGCCAGTCTCTAGGAACGCATTCGGTCCGGATTTACATGTTGAAGATTGTGCTCAGGTGTCGTGACACTTCTTTTAACAGCTTAGGTAAAAAACCCATCCGGGCCAGGTGACTTATTCGTCATTAGGTCAGTGATCTTCTTTTTTATTTTCCCTTTGGTGATGTCCATATCCTCCAGATTTTCCTTCGAGTAGGAATCCATTAGCTGGGGAATGGGACCACACTCATCAGTAAACACTAAAGAGAAGTAGTCGTTGAGGAGGTTAGCATTTTCTGCATTTAAGTGCTTTAATGCCCCCTCCTCATTTCTCAAAGGGCCAATCGTTCGACGGATTGGTTTACGGCTGTTCACATATCAAAAAAACTCCTTGGGATTCTCTTTACAGAGTTTCGCCACTCGGAGTTCCTCAGACCGATTAGCCGCCCTTATGCTGGACTTCACTCTCCTAGGCAGGCCTCCGGTATTGGTCAAAGTCACCCGAGATCTTCGATTGCCGGTGCACAGTTCTCTTTTTCCTAAGCAGTTGGCCGATTTCTCGATTAAACCACTTTGGTTGAACAGAAGTACGGCGGGGACATTTCGGAGGGATGAAACGCGATTGAAGGCTCATGAATGTGGTTTTGAAACTGTTCCACGAGTTTTCAACAACATCGCACACTTCTACCCTCGCGTCAGTCAGTCTAGCACGAAGACCTGCAAAGTCTGCTATTTTCAAATCGAGTTTCCTCGATTTACTAAGTGCATGCCCTGCCTTCGGGACTTTGACTACAAATCTAATTAGTCGGTGGTCACTGCCACCGAGCTCTTCGCCAACAGAGAGGTCCTCAACGATGTCATCCTCAGAGGTGAAAACCAAGTCGAGGATATTGTTTCCTCTCGTTGGCTCTCTCACCCATTGAGTCAGGAACTCGTTGTTCGCGAACTCCAAATACAACTGGATTAATTTAGTATAAGCACATTTGTGGTAATAAATAGTGATTTAGAATTCAAATCTTTCCGCTTTTGAGGATATAAAGAAATCTATATAAATAAAAGGGGAATAATTAATAACCAAGAGGGCAAGATAAACGTAAAACACGCTAATAAAGGTACATTTCCTGACTTGTGTGCATATTATTGGTAAAAAGAAACCAATTCTTAAAAAAATATTGTACAACCTTATATTCTCAAAGACTAACCCCTTTAGACTTTAAGCTTAAGTCTACCTTCTACAACTTTCAAGTACTCAAAAAGGCGTCAATTCTTTCCCTATTCGGTTGTATAGATAACTTAGCTTTTTCGTTGATTCTTGAAGTTGTTGCCCATCAGAATCTTCAGAGTGTTGTTAACTCTTCCTTGTAATATATTAATAAATACCTTTCTTGTCTTAAACTGCAGAAGTTTTTAAAATTACTACTTGTCCTGTGAGAGGTCACGGAAGTATAACCGCCCGGAACCAACCATGCGTGACGTATATTACTTATTTCGTCAATGGTTGCTCGGTTCGTTCCTTTGTCTCAACATAATTACTAGATTACTTCAAATTACTTTACTTTAATAATTAGTCTTATTATTATATTTATTTATTTTATTGAATACTTAGAGAAAAACTTATTAAAATAAGAGATTTAATTTAATGTCATATATTTTTAGTGCTGTTAACAAGATTTAGCCAACAGCTTTACTTGAGTTGGTAAATATATGTTAAAGACAACATTGGTATTTTCGCGTCCAATTTCCGGCTTATCTATTTAATATATTTTCTAACATATTTCCCTTAAAGGATTGAAATACTATCTATTGCAATTAAGATACTATATTAATGGTTAAAAACTTAATACTTAATATACAAATACTTAATATTAAATTGTTTAAACTTATTACAGCTCAATACATACCCCTATATTAAATTACTAAAGTTTACATAAAATATATTACTTAAGTAACTATTTAAATACTTGATGAAATATAAACTTAATTACTATTACTAAGATTTATATTATGTACATTATTTTATGTAAAAATTCTCTCTACCCTCATAAAGGAAAGAGTACCATTCCATCCACACTTTCATTTATTAAAGTGTAGCATTTTAAATTTACAAAATATTACTAACTAGTTAATATTTACCAATTGAAACCTAAATAGAGGTCACAGATTGTCAATAGAGTCCCTCATCATCTTTAGGAATCTTTCGATAGCTTTTCTTTTAGTCCTAACAGAGATGTTGGATGGGCCAGGCTAAGCAGACTCCTCGTGATTGGTAATTGCACCATTTTGAGGGACATCTACCCTGCCTTTTTTTAGACCTTAATATGTCATTGTTGTCAATGAATGAATTTAAATTAGAAACAAATACAGGCAAATTCTTTATTTCTTGTTGCAAAAAATCAATTTCCCTAGAGAAATATTCTGATTGTATTGCATTTATCCAGTACTCATGGGCCTTAGCCTTTCGATCACCACCCTTTACTTTGCACAAAGGTTTAAACAAATAAAAAGTACATTTAATTAAATTTTTATAACTAGAAAATTTATTTATATTAAAAATGCCAGTATTTACTTTATTTACTGCACTAACATAATTGAAATTTATTTTATTTTTGTTCTCTGGAGTAAAGCATGTGTATATGTATATATTAAGAGATGGGTGATATATATATATATATATATATATATATATATATATATATATATATATATATATATATATATATATATATATATTCTGGTTGACGGGAATGTAAAGCCTAGATCTTCACCAACCAATGCTATATAAGAATGAGGAATGAGAATAGAGGAGTCACGTGTTAGATTCTAATAGAGTAAAAATGAAAATAGGAAACCGGCAATTTCAAAGAAAACTAAGATTGGTATATTTCTATATTTATTAATAAATTAACGAGAAAGATATAGAAAACAAACAAAGAGCAAGGAGAAAATGGAAAATACACAGAGTGAGAATAATGAATTTGAACGAATAAAATGTAGGTTCAGAGTAGATATTTATATAAATTTTAGTTATAAATTATGGAATGATATATTTAATGTATGGATGGATGGACTTGAGAATAGTTTTGGACACAGAATAATTGCTCGAATTATAAATCTCAAGGGGACTTTGTCTGACGATAACGAGAACACGAGTCAACTAAAATGGTCAACGAAAATTGGGGGCGAGGAAGGTTGATGCTGATTGGTCCGTTTAAAATACGTCAGACAAGGATTTGGATTGGTTAAAATATATATCGTACAACGGATATGATAATTATTATCGGACGATACGTATGGTAAATTTTGTTTGAAATTGTACGAGTTATATATGATTGGAATTGTCATACATGAATATGAATTAATGGAATCGATATGAGTAATCTCTAATCAGAGAATTATACTTTTGTTGGAGCTAGCAAGGATGTTAGCTGCTACAATACTTTCCCCCTGTAAAAAAGTTACCCCACCTGTTACAAAAAGGTTAATTTGGATATCTCCGAGTTCTCCTTTTATGACGCCACCACTTTGCTAGCTACGATTAGGGCAAAGGCCACCAAATGCGGGCGAGTCGCTGTCATAAGCGAAGGTGGAAGGATCGATGGTAGTCCGCTTGGTTTTCCTCTCTGAGCTGGCGTTCGGTGATCTTAGGACATTTTGAGTCTGGCCTGCTGCTTGCAGGGTGACGAGAGGTGGAGAGATGGACTCCTGACTTTGCAGCTCTGCCCGACGAGGCTTCTTGCGACAAAAGAGGATGCGGCAGCAATCAAGAAGGAGGTACGGGCGGGTTAGAGGTGATTGTGGGTGAGGTTAAATGGTGGCGAGTTGGGGGAATCATTGGACCATTATGAGAGATAGTTGTAGAAGAAAATAATAGCTGTTCGTAGTGAACAGCATCAATAAAGGCGGGTTTCAAGCGACAAGAGAAACAGTATCCTGCTTCATGCCAAACTGTAGGACAAAGAATTTCGGCTTCCTAGAGATGACGAGAAAGGGTCCATCATAAACGGGTTGGAAGGAGGAGCGAGTTGAATGGCGACGGACAAAGACGTGGGAACAGGTTGACATCTCTTTTGGCACTAAAGGTTTCTGTGAAGCAGAAAATATTGGGGCAATAAGCCTAACTTCGGCCATCACATGTACCAAATTGTGTACGTATGAAGCAGAGTCGAGATAGGAAGGTAGAGTGTGGTCAGTAAAAGAAAAGAATTGACCAAGAAGACGGAGTTGAGTACTGTAAACTAGTTCCACTGCACAGCAGGCCAAATCCTCTTTTAAGCACGAAAAAATGCCCAAAAGAATCAAAGGTAGCTTATCCACCCAAGTGATATTTGGATAAGTGGAGCGTAAGCTTGCTTTGAGCGTCCGATGCAAACGTTCGACGGCCGAATTGCTTTGGCGGTGGTAGCTTGTGGTACGAAGGCGAAAGGAACCAATAATTGCCATGAATAAATACCATTAATGGGACTCAAATTGACTCCCACGGTCAGTCATGATTGTGGAAGGGACACCAAAACGAGCAACCCAGCCTGATATAAAGGCTTGATCAACGGTGTATGCTGGGATGTCTGGAATGACGACAACCTCTGGCAAACGAGTGAAACTGTCAATTATGGTGAAAAGATAGGTGAAACCACGAGATTAAGGCAGAGAGCCTACAAGATCGACGTGAATGGCGCTAAAGCGGGACGAAAGCAGTGCAAAAGGAACCAGAGGATCTATGTGTGGCGCTGAACCTTAGCATGCTGACAAGGCACACAAGAGCGGGTTCATTTGGCCACGTCGGCGTTCATACTTGGCCCCACAAAACGTTGTGCTATGAGCTTGCAAGTAGCTCACATGCCAGGATCAGAAAGACCGTGAGTTTGGTCAAATATGTGCCGACGGTAAGTGAGAGGAATAAGAGAACAAGGACAGTTAGGCAATGAATAATCGACCATGATACGCCTGGAAGGTCTGCCTGGTAAGTCGACCTCGCTAACGACAAGTTGAAAAGAGTGACGCAGTGTTTGTGTGTCTTCATTCTGGTTCTGAGCCATCACTATTGTCGCATAGTTAATGGGCGTATGACAGAATTGCGTGCCCGAAATTGAAGAAATGCGAGAAAGCGTGCTCGGTACGACGTTTGAAGAGCCAGGAACGTATTGACAGTCATTTGTAAGCTGCAATATGAAGTCTAGATGACGGGCATCGACTGCAGGGTGCACAAAAGAAATGCTATGAGATGAAAGTGCACCAAGTATTTCCGGAAGTGAGAGAGGGAGAGATATATCCCGAGCAGCTCTCGTGAAAAGGTGGTCGATCTCTTCTGAGAAAAAGTTAAAGATTTTGAGAACAACGAGAGAGGTTGCCATGATTCACCAACCTTTTGTTGCAAGGTTGCACCTACACGAGTGGCTGACGCATCCAAGGCAACGCTTATATGGGCCCCTGGGCAAGGATGGGCAAGTAAAATAGCGGAGACCATAGCCTCTTTGGTGCGAGAAAAAGATTCACACGCCCCGGAAAACCATGACAGTGGAGAGTTCTTCTTTGTGATTGAGAGTAGAGTGTAGAGTGGTTGCATTATTTTTGAAACGTCGGGAATAAATCTATGGTAAAACTTAACCATCCCAGAGAACCGACGAAGTTGCTTTAGTGAGGAAGGTCGAGGGAATTCCCGAAGAACAGCAACTTCATCCTCTAGAGGACGAATTCCGTTAGGGGAAACATGATGTCCAAGAAAGGAGAGCTGTGCAACTTTAAATAGGCACTTAGAAGTTTTCAGTAGGATATCCTAATCTTCAAGTCGAGCAAAAACCTGACGAAGGTGAGATAGATGCTCATCTAAAGACGAAGATGCTATCAGGAGGTCGTCTATATAGCAAAATATGAAAGAAAGACCTCTCAGAACCTGATCCATAAAACCTTGGAAGGTCTGACCACTGTTACAAAGACCATAAGGCATTTGGTGCATTGAGAAAAAGAACCAAATAGCGTGGTGATAGCTGTTTTTATGATATCATCTGGGTGAATAGTGATCTGGTTGAAAGCACGAGCCAGATCGAGTCAAGAAAAGATTGAACAACCCAAGAGAGCAGAGTTGAAGTCAGACAGGTAGGGGAGAAGATATCTTTTGGGAATAGTTAGGCATTTAGCCGCATGTAATCTCCTACAGCTCTCTACTGACCCGGAGAGGATTTGGGTACTATATAAAGCGGAGAAGCCCAATGAGAAGTAGAGGGGCTAGCTATGTCAGCTTAAACCATGAAGGTGAGCTCTTGCTTCATTAAAGCTAGTTTATCTGGGGCTAGGCGACGGGAGCGGGAGAATACAGGTCCTCCAGTTATCTCTATCCGGTGAACAACGCTGTGTTTAATAGGCCTGTCTTTAGTGGAAGGAATACTAAGGCCAGGAAATTCCTGTAGAAGGTGCTGAATTTGTGAATCGGTTGATGGAAAACGGACAGAGAGGAGAGAACTGTGCGACGGGAAAAATGAACCCGAAACTGTGAGTGAGGTAGTGCGGTCGATAAGATTGCGGTTATGAGAATCGACTAAAGGGTCGTGGGCAGAGAGAAAATCGATTCCCAAAATAAGAATGTCGACATCAGCAACAATTAACGTCCATCGAAAACCTTTACGGAGGCTGAGAGACAAATGAAGGATACGCCTTCCATATGTCCTTATATCCGACGAATTAGCGGCTTTAAGGACAAGATCAGAGGAGGAACAAGCTTTATCCTCCAGAGATGCTGGAATAACACTACATTGAGCACCAGTGTCTACTAAATATGAAAAGCCAGAAAGTGGGTCGTAAATGCGAAACGGTGGATCAACTTGAGTAAGTGTAGGAAGGTCAGAGGTGATAGACCCATTGATCACTTGCGTTTTCAGTTTAAAGTAGAATTGGAATTATTAGGATGAGAAGATTGAGGTTGGAGTGGAGCATTAGAGTGAGAAGAGTGAATTGGTTGTTGAGGAGATGAAAGTGGTAGATGAGCGTTAGAAGAAGGAAGTACTGGCAGTAAATATGTGCAGGGCTGTAAACACTTTACGGCTTGTGCACAATATTTCTTGTGGTACCAGCATCAATTAGTTGGTTGGATGAAAGTAACACTAGGAGTAGTACGACAGTGAGAAGGACAAAATTGTGAAGAATGAGCATGTGATTGAGAATAAGATAAGTGGTAATATTGGCAAGGCTGTAAACAGTGTACGGCGTTACCACCAAACTTCTCATGGTACCAGCATAGACTCTTTAGGTTGAGAGTGGGGAAGATTAGGTGGAGAGGGATAGGCGGAAGGAGGATGAGTAAATGAATGCCGTGCCTCACCTTTTGTGCGGGAATGTCCTCGTTGGTTTCGTCTTCGAGAAGACGAACGGCGCCTGTCTTTCCGTTCACCCTTGTGACTGTGCTCTCGCGCGGTCCCACATTGGAGTTTTAGATGTTTTACCTCCCCTTCGATCCTCTCCAACGTGGTAGCTAAGTCCCGCGCCGGAGGGAAAGAGGTGTTACACGAGTCCGGACGGTTGTCTTCAAACTCCGTAGGTAACCTGACCTGTAAAATGTTTAGATTAGAGGGGATTCGGTTTTGTGGGACAGTCACCCAATTAACGTAGGGATTTAGATATATAATTTCGGCAGATGCGGCCAATTGGTCCACATTGCTGTGCTCCCCGATCACAATAAGGGGCCTAATGTGGTCGGGAATCCCACGCATAAAGATCTCTGTCATGAGAGGATCAAAATGGTCACAGTTCGCACCTTTAGCTCTGATTAATTCTTTTAGGTGTTCGAGGAAACGCGTGGGGCGGCGGTCACCCATCTCTTGCGCATTTAAGGGCTCGCGTAAATCCTCAACCTGTGATCTTCCGAACTCCACCTTAAATACATGTTTCAATTCTTCCCATACACCTATTCTCCCATTCTAGAGCAATATCCCCCTAAACAACGTAAAAATACTCATGGGGACTCTTTGCGTAATGTATATTATGCGCTCTTGGGCGGATATTGGTTGATGAGCCATAAAAACTTGGCAAATTTCCAACCAAATGATAGGGCTGGAGGCATCAAAAGCGGGAGGCATGATGGGAGGGTGGTTGGTACCTCAGGCGCTGACATCCTGGTTGCTAACCCCTGGATGGCTAATTACCGCAGGCGAGCTACTCGTTGATGAAGTCGAAAAGGCGAAGCATTCTTGCACAGACGAAGGAGGTGTGACCATAGTGGTTGAAACAGCAAAATTCATAATGGTCCGAGGGAAACTATCCATCCTACCTGTTTTTATTAAGAGGTGTGTGGTCTGAAATTATCCCCGTTGTGGAAATAAATTTCGAGGAGATTTAATAAGAGATGGAGTACTGAGGAGAATGAAAAGAAAGGTTAATTCAAGGTTTGAGTGAAATCAAAATGGACAACTCAAACTTTCATCCAAGGGACTGAAATGGGGGGCGGAGTCTATTGAGTTCACTTTGGGAGGGTATCCAACACTTGGAAAGAATATATTTCACGTAACTGGACGGCAAAATATATCTTGAAACGGGTCTGAGGGCACCAATAAAGCGGATGTATATGTATATATTGAGAGATAGGTGATATATATATATATATATATATATATATATATATATATATATATATATAAATATATATATATATATATATATATATATATATATATATATATATATATATATATATATATATATATATATATATATATTTACATACTCTGGTTGTCGGTAATGTAAAGCCTAGATCTTCACCAACCAATGCTTTATAAGAATGAGGAATGAGAATAGTGGAGTCACGTGTTAGATTCTTCTAGAGTAAAAATGAAAATAGGAAACCGGCAATTTCAATGGAAACTAAGAGTGGTATATTTCTATATTTATTAATAAAATAACGAGAAAGATATAGAAGACAAACAAAGAGCAAGGAGAAAATGGGAAATACACAGACTGAAAATAATGAATTTGAACGAATAAAATGTAGGTTTAGAGTAAATATTTTTATAAATTTGAGTTATAAATTATGGAATGATATATTTAATGTATGGATGGATGGACTTGAGAATAGTTTTGGACACAGAATAATTGCTCGAATTATAATCTTAAGGGGACTTTGTCTGACGATAACGAGAACACGAGTCAACTAAAATGGTCAACAAACATTGGGGGCGAGGAAGGTTGATGCTGATTGGTCGGTTTAATATACGTCAGACAAGGATTTAGATTGGTTAAAATATATATCGTACAACGGATATGATAATTATTATCGGACGATACGTAGGGTAAATTTTGCTGGAAATCGTACGAGTTATATATGATTGGAATTGTCATACATGAATATGAATTAATGAAATCGAGATGAGTAATCTCTAAGACGGGGAATTATACTTTTGTGGTGCTAGCAAGGATGTTAGCTGCTACAGGGGAAAGACTCTTTAAAGGATATTTAGGCCAATCCTCAAAATTATTTGTTAGCCATTCAGGTCCCTTAAGGCAGATCTCTATTACTTAAATATTTTCCATATGAAAATACACTTTTTAATAGGTCAGACAGATTTTGTCCTGTATGCACCTAATGATATATTATAGGTATATTATATTCAGGCAAAATATTACTAACAAGACCATCAGCTTCTAATATTTTATTTGTCACAAATTTTTACTTTACCTTTGCTCTTTTGTTATAATCCAGTCTAATATAACTTGGAGTCTAAACAAATATTCACAAACTGAAATTGTATAGTTTTGTAAACTTGCAGTCGGGTTGGTAGACACTTTGCAACCAGAATAACCTCCATTAGTTTTAAAGTAGGTACATTATGTTCATTACCCTTCCTTAATGGAGAATCTTGGTTTTGGCTAATAAGAAAGAGCTTTCATTATTATCAGTACATACATACATTACAAAACCATATGTGCTTCTGTTTAACTATAAAATATATATGTAATCCATACGAGTTTTGTTCACTAATGGCTTGCCTAGGAAATGACAATTCAGACACCATTTAAAAATTTTTACTTATACTTTTCATTTCCTTTTTTATTTTCTTTGGTACTTTTTAGTCTCACTTTACTTCAAATTTCCAATCTTTCCTCATTAAAATCCTACCTCTAATAGTTAATGGTAAGATAAAATTTAATGGGTCAATTTGGAAGATCCACCTTTTTCGAGTCACCCAGCCCAGCTTTAGGTGGGAGCGTAGGAGCCGAAGCTCATTTGGTTCTGTCACTTTTTCAGGGTAACGCTTTAAGAACGCGCTCAAGAATCTTACGGCAAATAAAATGGGGCTCTCGCAATAGTTCCAAAAAATTCTAAATGAAATCTTACCCTTGTGATCACACACACGGACAAAAGCAATATATTATGATAAATAAACTAAGTCCTATATGAGTACCTGATATAGGACCACATAATCCGGCACGTAGATTGCAAGGATGGGAGTTTGAAAGATTTTCTCCCAAAACACACACAAAGACAATGGCTTGTTACTAAATATGGCCTCACGGCACCACAAAAGACTTATTACTCAAAAATAAAATTAAAAAAATTTAAAAAAACCCTATTTTTCTATCTTTAAATAAACTTGACCTAACTTGGTAAATTTTCTATTAATTCAACTGAGAGACATGAAAACGAAAGGGGTCCTCAATTGACCCAATAAACCTGACACTAGAATTTTTATTATAATTATAATTATATATATATATATATATATATATATATATATATATATATATATATATATATATATATATATATATATACAATTCGTCTATATATACATATACTCGTATGTATCTATTGGGTTGAGAGGAAAGAGATAAAAGCCACGAGAATATGTATGTAAATGTATAAATAAGGGTGCAATTAACTACAGGGGCTGATAGGGTTTAATGAGTTTACCAAGTTGCAGTTCAATGGTATATTTAAAGAGTGAAAACTAATAATATAATTTTAATAAATCATTAGTTAACATATATATATATACATACGGGAAATATAGGTAATGTAAATAAGGACAATTCTGACAGAATATAGATTAATTGGCAAACGGGTAACGTTAATTACTCGTTAATTAGCTTTTAAACGGGAAACTATAAATCAGTTATACAGAGGGAATATTTATATGTTGGAAAGTAGGTCGATTAACATGAGATACAAGCAAGGGTTGCTTTACCTTAATGGGGTCACCTGTAGGAATGGGAATCCTTTAGCGAGTCGGCGCGGGGAAAATGGAGACGGAACATGGACGTGATTCTCGGCCGAATATCCTAATGGTGACAAGGATTAAGGAGGAGTGAGGACTAGAAGACGAGTTCACGATCCTCCTTGAGACGGACGATGGCACCTCTGCTCCAGAGAAGTGTAACCTCCGAAAATAGAGACCCCCGATGGTGCTCGGCGCGACATCTCACATGGGAAAATAGAGATCCTCTAGGGGGGATCCAAATGAGACGAATGGAATCCCGCAAATTCCTTCAGGGATGAAACCCTTCGAGGCTTGCTCTGAATAAGGTAAGCCTTCACAAAAGAGATGGATCTTTCTGGTGAGATCCAACCTCAAAGGTATAGAGCGAATACTAGGAACTTGGGGAAACAGACTCACGATCTGAATCGAAGGCAAGGGGTTCTCAACTTAATTTGCCGATATTCGAAAACTCATGGTATTTATATGACAGCCATTTTTTTGCTTTCTCCTCGTTGTTAGACTCAGGCGACTGGCTGACCACTTTCGGCAGCCAGATGGATTTGCGTCTGTCTCCTGATCAAAGTCTTAATGCCCTTTACGATGCGGGCGGGAAACTTTCGGCTAGCAGTTTTCCGACTACGGTGATTAGCGCTTCCTCGGCGAGGTAAAAGCTTTTAACACGTCCAACTTAATTAACTGCACCTGTGAGGCGGCTAACGGATATTCAATTTCTTTCTTCTTTTATTTTTCTCTTCTGATTCAGAGATTACTCCACGTGAAGTTATACTTAGGAGACATAAAGAGGGAAGGAATTCAGGAAACAAATGAAGGGGGTATTTTTCTTGGCATCCCCTTCCCTTACAATGTATTCAATATGGACCCTACAAAAATGACATGGCCATCCCATAAGTAATGCGCATTTTGCTTAATATTAGTTTATGAATACAAATCAATTATAACCAATTTAAGGTTATTTATATTGATATATATATTTAATATTACTTTATTTAGTAATAGAATTTTCATCAGTTTCTAACACTCGTCGCCATCTTTGTACTTACTTTTCTATACTATGTTTGTAAAAATCATCTGATTTTGAATTAAAAAGTTCTGTAAAGTTGTTTTAACCTTTTCTCTTGTTGATATCTACCTTCCCTCAAGGTGATTCGCTAAATTTCTTAAAAATAGTAAATTTTTTTGGCTAAGTCTGGTGATTATGGAAGATGACTCTCAGTTTACAATCGAAATTATTAAGCTTTTGTATGGTAGTTTTTGCGATATGAGGTTGCGCCTTGTCTTGATGAAAGAACCCTTCTATTGATTAATCCTGATGGTTTTTATGCTTTCGATTGTAAAAAGTCCATCTAATTATTGTCAGGAATTTCAAAATCCTACCAAAGTCACATAAAAATCTTCAGTAGATTGAGGCCCATGTTTTAGGTGTATTGGTTTTCCTCCACGCCTAATCCATTGCCTCGAACGTTTAATATTATTAGTCATAATCCCCTGTTCGTCTCCTCTAACAATCCTACAAAAAATGATTAACTTTTTATCGAGTAAGAAGAGGTGAACAAATGTTGATTGTTTGTTGCAGGTGTACTTCTGACAGATTGTGTGGAATCCATTCCCACATTCGTGAAACCTTGTTTCTCATTGAATGACGATGACCAGTAGAATAAGTTGAATTTATTTTTTTATACAATCACTCAAAATTTATAATCAGATTTACTTCCACTGTAAATTTTAAAAGATATTTGGCACTAGCTCATTATAATTGTTGCTTAACCGTGTACTTGACACGAACATTTTGCAGTTAAATTAGCATTGTTTGACTTTTTAAAACTACAAGACAATAAAATTGTATATGTCCTTATTTTACTTTTCCATAATATGTATAAATTATCGATGAGGAACATTAAATTGAGGATAATAATACAAAATTAATATCCGAGAAAATGACGACTAGGATATGTCGAAATATAAGCCTTGAGTTCTGTTAAGAAAAACAGATACCTAGGCTTCGAGTCTAGTAGATTAGGCTAGTGAAAAAACAAACATGCCTTCGATTTTTTCTAGCTATTTAATAATGACACACATAAAAAAGGCGCATTACTTATGGGATGACATTATAAATACTTAAATTATATATTATTCCAATTTAGCTTTCGGTCTCATAATCTTATGAGAAAATAGTTTTACAACCATGATAGATTATATATTACATTGTAGAAACAAAAGAATATTTTGAGGATATTATATACAGATATAAAATAATAAAAAATCGGGTAATATAAATATAATAAAACATTCTAATTAATATATCAAGGAATGGGAGTATTATAAATTCCAATTTGAAAAAGAAGTTGAAATTTACTGCGAGAGTAAAATATCGCTTAGTATTAAAATAGTTTGAAGAGTTGTGGCAGAGGTGAAATTAAAACATAAATACATTAAGCACAACGCTTCGCAATGTGGTGCGACCACCCACTTGGGGGCATTTTAAAAAGTTGGAGGGAGATAGACTATTCTAATGCTGGAGGAGGCAACAGAGGGAGGTTCAGATTCAAATAAGCTGAAGTAAAATCATAATCTCAGAATCTGGTCTGATGCCTTCATCTCTGAACTAGAGCAAGTTTTGGAGAGTTGCATGCACTAGTGGTTCCTATCGCCATAAGTAATCGAACTGTTTTTCTAGCAAACATTTTCTTTCCTAATTCACTACTTTCATGGCAAATATTGAAACACTACCTTTCAGAGATGTCCCAACTAAGTTTCAACTTTTAAAATAAATAAATATCACATAAAGAAGACTAGCTTCATTGTTTGATCCCAGGTGACAATTTCTTTTAAAGGAATAAGGTGTAACATCCATTTTCATCCATGGTAATTTTCTCAAGCGTAGGAACGGAGGGGAACATAGAGAGGAAAAAAGGAGGAGTATTGATCATAGTGATATAAAGACCACTTATATAGAACTCAGGTTTACTAAGTCGAAGCCTCTCATTAGCTGTTTATTGAGCACCAAACATTTTGTACTTATCAGAGCTAATATTTGTATGGAATCTTTTTCCTCAACCTGCAGTATACCACCGTGCCAGTAAAGAACCTTTAAGACTTGAGACATTAGAACTGTTCAAAATTTTGTTTTAAGCTTATAACTTTAGCGTGTGAGAGAATTGGCGTAGGGAAGAACGAAGAAAAAAAAGTTAAGGAGTTTGAATAAACAATAGGAAGAAAAAGCAAACGACAGAAGGACTAAGGATTTCTTCGTCAAAGAGCACCGTTCCAGATTGTGGACATGGCTTCTACGCAAATCAAAGAATTCTGTGCCTCAAATGTCCTTAAAATAACGCATTATTCCGCATTTACTTATAACTTTATTAAAAAATAGAACGCAATTATATATTCTTGAGCTTATTATTTAATTAATCAGTAATAGCCTTCACGGCGCAAAGTTAGTTCAACCGCAATGCATATCAATCAATCAATTACTGGAAAACTTTCCGCTGCTATGCATCCAATTTTTACTATCAAATTCAAATATAATTTTCATTGCAATATTATTAAATTATTTACCTATTTTATTAGGTACTAGCAAAGATACCCGGCGTTGTCCAGGCATAAAAAACTACCTTGAAACAAATAAATTCTCTACCTGAGTTAAATTACGCAAGTAAAAGTTGGTAGGTATAAATTTAATTTTTAGTAATGGAGTAGTGTATCATGAAAGACTAATAGAGAATGATTTTCACATTATAGTAGTGCGGCAGGGCGAGCAAGCAGGTTGGTGGCTTTCGGGCGGTTAGGCAAGCGTGAGGACTCAGGGGGTAGCTACAGACTTTAAAGCACGCCTAAAGCAGATGGGCGCGAGTTTTAACTAAATATCTAAATTATTCGAGTCTTGGGCATGCTAATAATAGGTATTATCGCGTTTTATAAACATTGCAGTCGCAAAACTGAGCTGGCAAACCCTATTTATTTCACGGGCAGTGTGATGTTTTAATTGCAACTCATAGGCACGATTACTTGTCCAAAAAAACTAGAACAGGTAAAAATTCGAACCCAACCTAACAACCAAGTAGCGCCACTTTTGCCAATTCTGAGTAACCTATGTTACTCCCAGGGTCAAGTTACCTCCAATGGTGACCTTTGTTGGCCTTTAAAGTCGCTCTAAATATACATTAGATAAAACAAGGGGAATAATTTTGAAACATATTTTATGGTGTGTTGAATTTTTATTTGATTAAGACCAAAATTGGCATGTCAATTTCAAAAGTAGTCAGTTTTCTTCTATCACGTCTAGTTTTTTCCTATACAGCTTACTCTGTTGCTAAGCACAATTTCTATTACTTGTCCGTAAGTAATAGGACTGATCAACTGATTGATCTTATTATTTTATTATCTATTTAATTGCTAATCATAAATTTTAGGAGGAAAAAATATTTTATTAATTAATTTTATTAACACTTTGACCGCGACTCGTAAAAGAGGCACTACTAGCAACGACAACAGCTAGTAACTTGTCTCCTCAATTACACGTGAGATATTGCGGTGTGAGGTTGTGTACCGCTCTTTATAGGTAATTCCTATCGTATTCTGCAAAAATAAATAAAAGTATGAATACAAGAGGTTGGCAAACCTTATCTAAGCTTTTGTTTTGTCTATCTAAGTTTGAAACTGTTCAACTTATTTTTCTCCACATACTAATTTCCTTTCTCTCAGATCATGTCTACCTCTGATAATTCTCGTTGGAAGTGCTTGAACAGGGAATGACCGTTTTCCCATTCCCTTTTAAAGGGCAAACATCAGCGTATTTGTTAAATAAGCCTATTTTGCATATTTTAAAGTAAAAATTGTTGATCAAGACAAGTATTGGAATCTCTATAATTTGTCGAGAGCCAAAAGATATAACAAAAAAGTAAAATATTAAATCGAGTATTCTAGTCTACCATCAGCTATACGTCCAGTGCCTCATTTAGCTGAAATACTAATGCAAGTTTTGTTGTTTAACTACCATTTCTTAAAGATCTGAATCATGATTAAGAACTCAGTGATAATAATGATGCAGATTTTTAAAATGAAGATGACCTAGTTCGTAAGGGATTCGATCCGCATGAGTTGAATTATTTGGCACGAGATTTGTGAGTAAAAAAAAATGTTTCAGATATCTAACATCAACACTAAATGAGAAAAGCTTGCTTGGAAAAGGAGCGAGGTATCCTAATTTTAATCAATAAAAAGGGTATTCCTGCAGTATTAACGAAGTGACAGTAGATTTGTGTAGAGCCAAAACATACTAGATTTACTGGAAGAATTTGCAATTCCGATCTACAATTCAACAGAACAGCAACTGTTTACCGATAACTCAAAGCGGAGCTTAAATTGTGTCCTTCTCTACAATTCAATTTATATGGTGCACTCCCAATTGAGTATTCAGTAAGTCTTCGTAAAACATTGAGGATCTCAAGAAAAGCATTGGATGAAGGGGAATTGGTCTCATCTTTTTCAGTCGAACTGGCAATGGGCTCGGGTTAATTGAAAAGAGATGCCTAGGCTTGTTTCCTCCCCCTCTCCTGTATCTATCTATCTTTATAAGACCAAGTTAAGTGAGTCTATCAGGCTTACCCTTCCAGTTTGCAAGAGTTTCGTGACACTTCCACCAATGGATTGGGTCCAAGCTAGCGTGTTCAAAATTTACTATGGATATGATGCTCTTAGTCTTGTTTGTTCCTCTATGTCACCTCTTGAAATTTTATGCATACCCATAAAATTTATTTCAAAATCTCACACAACTAGGACACGCGTCGCCTGGCGTAGAAGCGAGGAAAGGTCTCCTGAAGGCAGGAACGGTACAAAAGAATACAAGTTCTTGCCAGCTGCATTCCGAGGAAATGATTATAATTCTCTAGGCTTATCATTCCTAGCAACACAAAGCAGTTGAATAGTTTATCACAGGAAATGAAAAATATAGACTACTTTTATTAACTTAAACACTAATTTGATCTAGAGTTTCATGCTAGTGACCATTCAGTAAATTACACAAGAACGCTGCTAAATGCGTCTAACATTGGTGTATGAATATAAATTGTTTCTTTGTGCGACTTCTTGCGTGGTCTAGATCACTCTTAAACTAGTGTTTAAAGTTAACAAACTTTGCGTCTAAATATGGCAAGGAGCAACTAATATGTTGTGAGTATATCATCAGACCCATCATTCCGTTCATCGCAAATGACCTCTAAGGGTCCTTACGCCAGTAAGTAACACCTCCTTATTTACCTTTGTTGACATGGACCCGAACCACTTGGTAAAGTTTTGTGACACAGAATTCAAAAGTTCAACATCAACCAGCTTCCCAAATCTAGGGTTGACGTACTTCAAAGGCACTAAACGCTACTACTCTCAACCGTTGCCGTTAAACGCTATTATGCGCAAAGCCAATAATCATTTTTTCACAAACATAATCATCTCGACAAAAACAAAAAATTCTTCAAGGGTACCAAAAGATTTCGCTTGACTTCATAAAAGTAGCAGAATTGCTCTTCAAGGCTTAGAGGCAGTCGCCAGATGGGCTCCTAAAAAAAAAAATCAAGGCTCAGAGGAATTCCGAACATAGGATGTGCTAAAGGAAATAAAACATCAATCTTATGATCAAAAACGATGGAAAATACACCAAAAATATCAAACTTTAGGCGCAGGAGCTTAAGTATTTCTGCGAACTTTTCTTCGCACCATGATAAAAGTTTCCCAAGGCACAATTAAGAATGGCCTTCATCAATTGTATCCTTCTCCAGATCAAAACATTTTAGAGTCCCTCTGGAAATTGCTATCACTTGTTAACTTGGCCTCAGAGACGGCTAACAGAATAATGTCAAAGGATACTAGCACTATGTACGTCACCGCCACCAATGCCCTATCTGTGCTACACAATAATTCCTATCTTCTCGATCGACATACTATGAGTGCATACATCTGATGAAACATAAAATTGAAAAGATCCCCATTGAATCAATTAGTTTGCCAGTGAGTTAAAAATCTAAGTACGGATCTCCTTACGGCAAATTCGTTCCCTATCAACAACGGCATTACGCGCCCGCAGTACAAGCCTTTCCTAACAGGGCTTGTTACCTTGTTGGTACCATCGAACTTACGATATGCTAACCAAAGATAAGTGTAACCGTTTTTTTCCGGCGGAAGTCCAGCTGACTTATTACACACCGCTCACCAGGCCGGATCGACAATATTAACACTACAATTCTCTGCCTTTTATAAAATATCATAAAACTGGTGTGGTGTTTCTGGTCTATAGTGGAACTAGTGTCATAAAACTATAGCTGAACAACGAAGATAATTACTTTTCTTCCCTGACAACTCCGCTTTTGTCAGTTTCTGGGGGGTGTGTCAATTAGTGTCGTTTCTAAAATACACCAGCAGAATTACTCGCTGTGACGAGAGAAATAGAATAATAACTGAGGTAGTGGTCAAAAAGAAAAGGCCACACATATTAGAGACAACAAACAGAAAAGTCCATGTCAAAAATGGATCTTTAAAATCTCCTTTTCTCTCTCTAACTAAAGCGAAAATTATGCTCGTGTAATACCACCCATATCCTTTATTTTGCTTTACGCTCCACGGCTTCGTAATCGATCTGCACGTCTCTCAGTGAAACAATTTTTAGTGAAAAAACCCCTATCCCCTAGTTTTGTCGTTCGCAGAAGCTACCTTAAGAAAAGCTAAAAGCTGTAGAGGCAAACTTTTTGCGAGAATGGAAACGGTAGTTTTATTTACTTACTCATCAAGAAAATTTTAGTTATGGCCTTTATCTGACTATCAAAGCTCAACAGGTGTTCGGTATCCAATCGATCTCAAATCTTGCAATTCAACGACTAAACCACTAAAATCTTTGCCCTATCATTTTCTCTAATCGAGACCTAAAATCTGTCAGATATTAAACCCCTATAGATGAAGCTTCAATTCTCAAAACTGCAATCGCCACCCCTACCGGGCTCTACAAATTATTTTATCTAACAATAGTTGTGTAGAATTCCTCAAAGACTTCCGTACGCTTCATATGGAGGTTCTCAAAGATCTTCCTTTCGTTTATTCTTTTATTTACAACATATTGATATTTTTACAAAATGAAAAGTATCATTTCGATCATTTCATCTTGTCACTCAACGACTTGCGGGAATCGGTCTAAATATTAATGTCTACAAATACGCGTTGGGAAAAACACATGGATAAATTATGAGCTACTATTATTCTTCCGATGGATACTACCCAATTCTCTCACAATTGGAACTGGTGGCAAACCTTTTCATCCCCACAAAAGCCAAAGATTTATGTCAGTTTCTAAGACTACTCCACTTTTTATAGACAGAAGGTTAGAGGAGCAAATCATATTTAACACCTAAAATAAATCTCTTTAATGGGAGCCCTCCTTCTTTCGTTGCAATGCTCCCTTAACTTGCTCGTCTCAGGCTGAACCAGCATTTCACGAAACAAAAATGGCTTTATGTAAAGAGACTTCTCATTTGCCCCCAAACTTTCGTTCCTATATTACTCCTTTGTGATGCAAATCAGTAGGCAGTTAGGAAACTTTAGAAGAGCAGCTGGATTCAAGATGCTCCCCTCTATCCCTATTTTCGGTAAAACATACCCCCACTCAGTCCAGAGGGAAAGGGAATTCGAGGTTTTGTGCCATTACACTACTTCTTTTCCCCTTTAGTTTATTCGACAATGCTTTACAGTATCAATGCTCTACAGTATCAAGCCATTTTATATCATCTGCGAATGGGACACACTCGCAGCACAAAGCGTCATCGGATTGAGCACTAGTCTGAATCATGCTGCGAAGACTGCTTAGTCTCTCTGACTGTATACTACAGTTTGGTTAAGTGGCCTAGTACGTGTCAGAGTCACTGGATAAGAGGGATATCTACTGTTTGTTCATAGAGCTGACAGTCGAGTCCTGCGCGCCAGGTTGTGGTGTCATAGAGATTTTGGAGAAGTTGGGCTTCTTACATACTATTTGAAATTTTAAAATGTTAGCTGCACTCTAAAAGCCATAAGAGAGGCAGGCATCCCTGTTACTCCTGAACGTGCCATTGATTCTTTTAAGGATAGTTTTATTTTGTTCTCATTTGTAGTTTCCTTGTTATTATTAATATTATTGTTGTTATATTTTAATTTTTTAAAACACTGAAAGGTTTTCCTCGGTTGTATGCTGGCCACCAGTTTTAGGTCTATAATTTAAAATTTGAAAAACTTTAGTCATACTGGTCATGAAATTTTAGTTATTAAATAACAGTCATGGAATAATAGGCAGTGAATACTACTCAGTGAAAACTAGTCAGTAAATACATGACATTGAATAATAGTAATTATGAAATAATTCTCGGCATTAGATAATAGCAGCCATTAAATAATAAGAGTTAATACTAGTCCTTTAAATAATACTCGTTATTCTTTGAATATTTGTCTTTGAACACAAGTCACTGGATATTATTCATTAAATAAAGACTTGTCATTGATTGCTAGTGACTGGCTAATAGTCAATGAACATTAGTTTTTAAATACTGGTCGTTAAATATCATAATTTTTGAACAATACTAATCATTAAACACCACTCGGAGAACAACCAGTGATAGAATAACAGTCATCATATATTAGTCTTTTAATAAAACAAGTGAGTAAATGGTTACCAAATGTTATTTTTTGAATAAAAGGTAGTAAATACAATACTGTGCAAATTATTTAGGGCAGTGATAGAAAAATCCCAAATTTCACTATTCATGTATTATTCTCAAAATCATAGCGTGTATATCATCCTAATGTTGAGGTGAGTTAATAAAAAAAATATGTCCTTTCTTTGCTTTAAAAGCCTCAGCAATCTGATTTCGCATGGATTCCACCAATTTCTGGCTCATATTCCGTACTTCCTCATCGTGAAACCAGGCCTGTATAACAACACAGATCAGCTCTTCCATTGTAGAGCATTCCTTCGCCATGGTCCTCCGCATGCTGATTGAACACAGAATCTTAATTCAATTAAGGTCTGGTGAATTTCCAGACCTTACATTACATTTTGGGGAGAGTCGTGGCATGGGACGTTGTCCTCCTGGAAGATGACATCACAGTTTGGAAAGCGTTCGCGAAGTGTCGGAAGTAGATGCCTCCTTAAGGTTGCTCGGTACTTGTCAGAATCCACTTGCCGTGAAAATATCCCCAAACATCTTCTTAGGGGGGTGTTTGGGGGCTTGATGGATATGTCCCGCTCTCACTAGTTTTCTTGTACTGCGCCTGTGACCTGTGATCGGATCCCATGGACTTAGAAGTTGGTCTCGGCAGAAAATATCACCTTTTTCCAATCTCTTTTGGTAAATTCTTTGTATTGCTTGGCCCTAGTCAAACGTTTAACATTCATATAAGCGTTGAGTAGAGCCTTCTAAATGGGTCTTCGCGCAGTTCTGTCGGCTTCAAGAAGCTTTCGGCGAAAATTAACGAGTCGATGTGGATACTAGCAGCTAGTAAATCACGCTGTAAGAAACGGATGGTCTTTCACGGAACTTTGGCACTAATAACTAGCAATATTTTGTCATCGTGTGCATTTGTTTTTCTTTTTCGACCACATCGTTCACGTCTTTCCACTTCTGGATTACCGGTGACATTCTTATTTTTGATTATTCGAATTTGTCAGCCTCAGCTTACTGGCTATCACCCGAACTGACATACCAGCATTTTCATGCAGTGCTGCAAGCTTTGTTCTCTTTATGGGAGTAACGTGCATCCCGCGAGCTAGCCTTTAAATGACTGTACTCATTGCAGTCTTTGTTTTGTTAGTTGTCCTTAGCAACCGAGGATTGCCAAATATTAACAATTGGCGAAATCTATGGTTGCAAATTTGTAGAATAACACCGTAAATATCATAGCCACTCAGAATAACTGATTAATCATTCAGAATAATCTAAAACAGGGTTGTGTTAAAAAAATTGAAAATTTTTGAGGTGTCCCAATTAATTTGCATAGCACCGTACTAGGCAGTACATACCAGCAGTCATTAAATGCTAGTCATTGAATAGCAGTTAGTGAAAAACATTAGTCATTAAATACCAAAAAATAAATACTAGGTATTGAATAATACTAGTCATTTTACCTGGTGTTAGAAAAGTGGGGTAGGTTTATTGTCCCAATACCCATTTACAAATGACATGTAGGTCGTAATTTTCAAAACCTGGTCATGTTTGTATGAAAAAACTCTGAAGGGTAGGAGATGTGTGTCGGAGACGAGCTAAAATTTGATGGCGCCCGCTGCGAATCTTCCTTCATCTTGTCATACATGTTTACCTCTTGTCTTTTTAATCTCTTTTCCTCCGCTCAGAAGAAACTCTCACTCAAGCCTTTCCTTTTCCTTTCTCAAAATTAAGAGAAACATTTAAGGCTCATACTAACTGGCAACTTTTCGAGTGGCTTGAAGTCAGCATTGACAAGAGATCCGCTTTAGAATCAGGTGTTTCGATTTTAGTGAAAGGCTACGACGGAAAAATTGACGTTGGTTTGAAAGGAGATAGTAAAGCTCCTGAAAAGCTTTGCCGAAAGCGCTTAACAATTTTAAAGAAGCTTTAATTAAGCCTGAGAACTTCACAAGAGGCCAAAATTTGAGTCCGAAATAAGATCGTTCTTTTATTAACAAAGTGACTCTGAAAAGAGGTTTTAATGGGAGTTACAATATCCCCAATATCAGAAGTTTTATTAAAAGCAACCCCAACGCGCAGCAACACCATTACAAAGTTGGGTCAACTAACCTCCACGCTATTATAATAATAATAATAATAAAAATAATAATATTTTAGCAATTATTAAGAATAGGAAATAACTTATGCAATCCAACGTAGGCATTTTTAATACAAGGCAATGAAAGAAAGAGCTTCTTAAAAATGAATGAGAGAGAATAAAGAAGAAAAGCAAGAGAGAAAAAGAAAGGCAGAAAAAAGAGAGAAGAAAAATGAATATATATATATATATAAAGAGAGGGAGAGAGAGAGAGAGAGAGAGAGAGAGAGAGAGAGAGAGAGAGAGAAAGGAGAAAGGAGAAAAGAAAAAGGAGAGAGAAAGATAGAAAAAGAGAGGCTTATTGGTTAAGCAGTACATATAAAAGAGACTTAGGAAGCATGAGGCAATGTAAGGCTGTGTCCCTCAGTGTACACAGAATACTTTTGAATTAAACTTTACTCACTACCCAAGGGTGAACGGGGAGACATGTAAAAGACCCCTGACCATTAATTTGATTTATCTTTCTTCGGCGCCATTAAGAGAGTTCAGGTTGCATTTCATTTAAGTCCATCGCAGATCAGCGTCTAACGGCCGCGCTTCTAAGTATATATATATATATATATATATATATATATATATATACTGTTGAAGACTACAGTAATGGCAGCGTTATTAACGTTAACTTCTATTCTCTTTATTCTTCTGACAAGTTTTTTGACTGCGTCTGTGAGGCGAGAAAAACCACTCACAAAAGACATATTTTATTCCGAGATGTCTTTCTATCGTGGCATGTCATCTTCAGGGAATGAGCAGAAATGCAATGATTACAAATCAGTAAAGAGTGTGTATGTGTATGTAGGAAAGAAATAAGTGTGTGGATAAATAGACGGAACTAAAAGTGGTGAAAAGAGAAATTAGTATGAGAGATTTGCTTGGGGATGAAAGGCACCTAGTGATCGGACATATAGCTTTCATTATTTTCATGTTGTGTAAATATTTTGGTTATTTTTAGTATAGTTTATTATTATGGCGTTCAAGCCATTTATTTGTCTTAAAAAAATCTTAATATACGTTGTATGTGTAATGATGAGAATATCAAGGAAAGACTTGCTTCACCCACGAAACGGAAAAGCAATGGTCTATTTCTTTCCTTGATATTCTCATCAGATCCCTTGAGTCAAAATTTACGACCTAAATGTAGGTTAAGGCCACAAACTTAGGCTTCTGCTTAAACGATTTCTCTGAGTGACCTAATCGCTACAAAAGATGGTAGTAATGCCTTAGTTAACGTTATTTTCCTATTCCTTCTCGTGGACGGATCTCGATCTTGTACTAAAGAGAGTTTCTCGCGTTCTAGTTAATAACGGCTACACACAAGAATCTATTAATGCCGCTATTAAGATAAAAATTGACTTGGCCGCTGATTTTGGTGCTCACTCTATAGCGAATAAAAATACAATCGACCTATGTTATAAGGACACTATAAACACAAGCTATCGTGAAGACGAAAAGGCTCTCGAAGCCATATTACACCGCAACTTCACCCTAACCGACCTTAACATAGATATAAACCTGCTAATATATTACAAGACCAAGAAAACAAGTAATTACATTATTCAAAACAGCTGTCTCCCTACGACGAGCGAACTTCAGAAGACTAACGTTGTATACGAATATTCTTGTGAAGTCGGTGACTGCGAACACCGCAATTCCAAGTACATTGATTGGCCTGACCTCCACAACCCTGTCGAGGCGACTGACTACTCACCTACAAGATGGAGCAATAAAATAGCAGACTCGCTTTCATGGCATCACTCTAATCCGTGAAACGGTGAACAAAAACACCTCAATCATCCTGCGACTCCAAAACTGACGGAGACTGCGAATGGCCGAAGGAGTCATTATCCAAGTGAAGAAACCGACAATTAACATGCAGCTTCATTCAGAGACCATCCTCCCGATGGCTAGGCGTCTCCGTGTGGACGGCCTTACGTCTTACGTCTTGAAGAAGTAAGAAAAATAAAGTGTATAGTAGAAGTTAAGTGGATCGAGATTGTAAAGTGCGGAAGGGGAATAAAAAGGTTGAGGTGAATGTAGTTGCTGGGTGACCATCGATTCCTGGGTTCTTCTTGTTGAACCTTAACCTTCAGTCTTCTATCTTGGTTAGTTGGAGGCCCTCGCGTCTCCCTTGTTTTTCATTTGTTCTTCATTTTCTTTTACCTTTCAATTGCAGATTGAGTTTTTTACTTGATGATCTATGCAATTACATAGAAATCTCAGCTGTACGTCTAAATAATAGCCGGTTCCGCACTCGCGTCGGGTTTCCCGCTCATAAAGTTTCCTATGTTGTTGAGTTTATGATTTTGCGGGATTTCCATAGTTCTTATTTCTTCTTCGCTTAAGATGTTATTTAATTTATTCTACACTTTACATGCCCTGTTGTGTAGGGATACATTAGTGGCTGGAAGATCATTTTTCTGATATAGGTCCTTTAGCCTTCCGTGCTCTCCCCTCCTCCTGTCCGTGATGATGTATACTTCATAGTTCTGAACTCTCTGGAGTTTTATTGCGTTAGACTTGTGGAGTCTATTTAAAGGGACTGCAGGCTAGAGCAGAGTGGCCCTGCATAGAGCACTGTAAATCTTATTTTGTCTTTTCAGGCCTCTATATTGAAATAATTTGGTGAGACTCGCATTCGCCAGGTTGGTTCGCTCCGTTATTTGCTTGGCCTACCCGTGCCGGGTGATCTTATGTCCTTTCACTCTCCCTTTGTTTTCATAACGATACCTATTTACTTCTACCTCCACTCTGGAACTCTTGGGTCTTCCTATAGTTTTGATAAAAAACATCCACGTTTGTGCTAATCTTCCACTTGCGCTCGTAGTTGTTGATATTCTTGATCTCTGCTGCTGTGACCATTGCCATGTTCCGGACGTGTCTGTAAATGCTGTTCGCTACTATGCTTATATCACCCGCAAATTGTATGTAGCTTGTGGAGTCGTAGAAGGGTCACAGTTGGTTCATATTATATACGCTGAAGAGAGGGGGACTTATGCAGCCCCCCTGCGGGACCCCCTGTGGGACTTCGAAAATTGGTCCGTCATAACCTTTACCGAGATATATGCTTCACAATTCGTGACATAGACGCATAGGCATTTCGTAAGAGTTTAGGGTAGCCCCAGCCTCTTAATCTTGTACTAAGGCCAATCCTCCAAACCTTGTCAAAAGCTTTTTGGACGTCCCTAAGTACAACGTTGGTGTAATTTTGATGATATTTCGTCTTTGAGATTGAATCCACTAACTTTTTCGGTGCTCCTGCACTTCCGGAAACCATGTTGGTGTTGCGTTATTAAGGATTTTCCATCTAGATATCTCATTACCCTGTTATTATTGCCATTTACTGTAGCTTCGCCAGCGTTTCCAGCAGGGTTATTGGTCTAAAGTTGCCCATATGTCAATAGGCTTCCCGGGCTTCGGCAGAAATATCATTTTCCCCGTCTCCAATGAGTCCGGAGAATAGCTCGCACTGATTGTGGGGTTGTATAGAATAACTACTTTATCAAGGAAAGACTCTGGTGCTCGGACCAAATTCACTCTGTTTAACACGCACTCTTCAGGCGTCCTCTGCTTTGTGTTGAGGAGAGTGCTTTTGAACTCTTGTTGGGTCACCGGTTCAATTCCTTGTTTCTCTAGTATCCTTGGAGATGCACAATTGTTAGGGACGATCTCCAGGTGATGTTGTTCCAGTTTGTCGGCGATCCTTAACTCATGTTCTCTGTCAAAGTTTTGATTTTCCAGTGCTGATGGAGGGTAGCTTCAATCTTACGGGGTTCTTTCGCTTCTATCCCGTTGTATTGAATCTCAAATCTGGTCTTTGGACATCTTTTCCCTCTTGCAATATTAATCTTATTCCATAATTTTCGCTCACCCAATAAGAAGCTTTTCTACATCTTGTTATTCTGAGAAATAACGATGTAAGCTTTCAAATAGTCCATGAGGCGAACCAGCATCATTCCGAGTTTCCCGTATTTGATCCTAAGAGCAGTGGTCCGGTCCGAATTTTGCGTGCCCTTCCGGACGCATTTGGTGGAGTCTCTTGATTTGTTAGCCAAATTTATTCTTCTTTGGTTTCTTCATCGACAAAAAAGGTGTAAAGGCAAAGAGAGAGAGGCTAAAGGTGGATACAAGGTGCTGTTATATTATATCCAGTTATATACCTGGCTTATTCAGCTGGCGAGTCGGTAGCCCTACCTTCTTACCTAACACCTAGCCCTATCAGTGCTTGCTCTAACCATACTCAATTCCTCCACTCATACGGGTCTAACCCGTCCTTTGCTAAGCATCAGTTTGCGCCGAGTTAGCCGCAAGGTTCAGAAATGGCTCCCGCTTGAAGGGTATCTATGGAGACTTTAACTTCTATAACCAACCTGTCCAAAGCAGGGTGGATAGGATAGGAAAGATCGTATTTGCAGATGTGTATCTTCTAATCTTGTCAGGTGGTAGTAGTCTCTTCTGGTTCTTCTTCAGGTAAAGTTGATTCTTACTTCAGTGAGTAAGAAAGACAAGTTTGCTTGCAAAATCTTTGCTAGTAATAATTTGAAAATTTTACATCGGTTATATCTATCTGGTAACCTCCGTTAACGATAATCGCAACGTTCTCTCCTTCTCAGACAATATTTGTAATTTAATTTTTCTTGAACGTGATTGGTCAACTTTGTAGCGCTTATGTTATAACACCCACCAGCTAACATTAAACTGCCCTTAAAATTTACTTTACTTATGATTTCTCAATTTTCGAGCGCCTATGTTCAGAAAAAACATGTAACGTTAGAATGCTCTAAAAATTTCCTTATTTATGATTTTTTAATTTTGTCGTGCTTAAGTTTAAGTAAAAAACTATGTATAATGTAGTCTTTTAAGGTACTCGCCCCCACGATAAGGGCCTGGTAGGTTCAAGTAGCTCCTGCTGTTGGGGCCGTCATGGACGACCCTAATGGTGAGAAAAGGGTCCCGCTCCATGTCAAAGAGCGATGCCAAAAGCCTTCGCGCGAGAAGGTTTTTGAAGCTGTCTTCTCAACGCTTGGGATTGCTCTTTGCCGACTTAAAGACCAGTATTATGGTTACTTGGCCTTTTGTGATTCTAATCAAGATTTGGACAACCTTCTGAGCGCAAATTCGAGGAAAAAATTAGAAGAGATCTTCCTCATACCACGTGTTCCTCCACATGTATTGGCCAAAAGATCGATTATTTGCCGATATATCGACCCCTACGTTGGTACCCATTCTGCTGAGGAGATAAAACAAGAAATTGAGGCGAACCAAGCTTGGGCAAAAATCGATGATGCAATTAAGTTTGAGAACCGTGAAGGAGAAGAACACACCCATGTGTTTAAAATAATCTTTCAAACTACTGAGATGGCAATGAAGGTGGCGGAAAATGGACTGGTCCTATTTAATTCAAAAGTCTCCGCCAGCTGCATTGAGCGAGAGGTGTTTGTGCCGGTGCAGATCTGCTTCTCCTGCTATGTCCTCCTGCTATGCCCTCCATGCTATGCTCAGAATCTAACCACACGTGGAGAGAGTGTACTAGTTCCAATAAGAAGTGCATTAATTGTGGAAATTCTCACCGTACTCTATCAATGGCTTGCCCAATAAAGAAGGCCTTGATAACAAACAAAAAAAGAAGACCTTGAGCGAGGAGAGAAATAGAAGAAAAACTACTTCATATGTATAAGTGACAAAAGTTTTCGAACAGAAGACCACGATTCAAATAGACTAAAAAATGAGACCGGATCTTATTATGTGTATATTACACGCACAATTCGTGAGTATATAAAACCCTAGCAGTTAAACGACGGAATTAAATCAAATGCTGGTACAAAATGGACTGAAGCCGATGTGGTTTCAAGACAACCCGCCATCAGGAGACCTATTTCAAGCTCATTTAAAGAATCTCAAAAAATCTGAGACAAGGCCTCGTTCTAGTTCTCGCGACCCGCGTTTGCGCAAGAAAGGACGTGAATGATGACTCTCAGATGGAGACCAGTAACCAACCGGAAGAGAGTACTACCAAAAAATGATGAGGTTGAACCTGTTGCATCAACATCTGCCTCTGCTACGCCAATCTATCGGACTACCCACTATCTGTGCATGAGAATCTACGGCTCCCCATCTGCTCCCATACCGAAGAAACCAATGTTAATGAACTGATAGAAGGAGTAAGTAAAGGCAGGTATAAATGGGACTTTGATGCGGACGTTACGGAAGAAGAGCTCCTAAACGCCTTCAAAAAAGGAAAGATAGAAATATGTCCCGAATCCTGCTTTAATCTTAACCAGGATCAATACAGGAAAAAGAGATCTGGTAGGGTAAGGTCACCAGCCAGAGATAAAAGGACTAAGATTAAACAACCGAATATCAATTATCCATGTCTATATCTACTAAACTCGTCAGGAACCTTAAGATCTTCTGGCTGAATGTTAACGGATGGAAGAACAAAAGCAGAATATACAATGACATCATTAGAAACGCTGATCCCGTCATCGTGCTTATTTCTGAGCATGGATTAAACGACAACATCGAGCGTATAAAAATATATAATTACGAAGTATTAATGGCAGCCACTCAAATGAGAGATTCGACGAGGTTGCAATTTCCATTAGAAAAGGCATTAGATTTAAAGAGATACGGGACTTAGAGGAATCGTATTTAGCGGTGAAAATCCCTATGACATATGACGACCTGGTGATTGCATTCGGGTATCAACCATCCAGGCGCCCGTATCTCACGATTCCCAACTTTATGCGACTCTTTATTAGAGAGGCCTAAACGATACTAGTTGGAGATTTGAATGCCCGGTGCAGGAAAGCCGGCTAAGCGAGGGCTTTTAACGGAGCTGGTAATTCACTGAGCCTCCTAATCGATAGAGTTGTTGTGCAAAGAGAAGGGCAAGGTTTCTCTACATTCCATACGGCAAGATCATCGGCCACACCGGACATTGTGTTAACAAATCGAAACTTTTCTCCTAACCATGTCACTCTCTCGGGCCCTTTCATACCGTCAGATCATATAAGTATGATCACCCATATCTCTACTTCTCCAGTACAAGTACAAATTCCTAAACGAAGATGCCTAGCAAGAACTAACTGGGAAATATACCGAGAACACCTGCGCCAAGTGCATATTGAACAACTCGATGGTGCTTCCCTAAAAGAGATTGACGAGAAACTCGATCATCTCACCTCGAAAATCTTAGAAGCTGACAGCCTGGCTATCCTCTGGACGAAACATAAAATTCTTCCATCTTCAAGGTGGGACGAAAACATACAACAGAAAATTGATCAGCTGGAAGCAATCGTTTTCTTTATAAATATTTATGAGACCACGGCACAACGGTACCAGGAACTGCGAGAATTAAGGAACGATATCAGGCAACTCATACTTGAGAGGTCAAGAAGAAAGCCCCAAATATTTTGGAGTCAAATAAAGAGAGTGAGAGGCACTCCTCCTAAGAACAGCATAAGCATCAAGGTCAATGGCGTAGAATATACGGAGGACTATGATATCAAGAGGGAATTTAGGCTGTACTGGAAAAAACCGCTTTCGTATTAGCGATAAAGATAACGAGTTATTTGATGAGAGGTATGAAGAAGAAGAAGTTCTACTTAGACTCCAAGAACTAGGTGCCGACCTTACGCCACATTACTTCGGGGACAGATCCCGCATTGCATGGGAAGAAGGTAGACCATTCACGCAGGAAGAGTACGAGTTGGCCCTCAAAATTTTTAACCAAAAGGCGCCAAGCATAACTGGCATCACTAAAATGCATATGCTGAATGCCCCCAATAACATCAACGAGGGTCTACTAGAGTTGTTTAATGCCTGCCTTAATGTTGGCTATTTTCCAGACTAATTTAAAAGAGCCCGCATAATCTTTATTCTGAAACCTGGAAAACCGAAGAAGGAGATCAATAGCTATAGGCCATTTCCTTGCTGGAATTTATGGGCAAATTGTTAGAAAAACTTCTTAACACCAGACTGAGGACCTTCCTAGAAACTCATAACTCATACATCTCCCAACAGCATGGGTCAGGATGAAATTTGGTACGTAAACGGCTCTGGCATTAATTACGGAGAGAATAGCAACCATAAAAACTACGAATGGTAATGTCGATGTCGTACTTCGCGACGTGGCCTCAGCATTTGACAAGGTATGGCTACCGGATCTGAAAAGTAAACTAATAGAACTAGCCATGAAAGGAAACCTAACCAAGATTCTAGGCAACTATCTGGAGGATAGAGAGACAGTCGTGAAGATAAATGGTATAGAAGGTGTGTAGCCTTTAATCAGGAAGCTGGGGTACCTCAAGGGGGCTGCCTCAATCCAACTCTGCATTGAGTGTATACCTGGGATTTACTACCTCCCGTTCAAGACCTCGCCCAGTATATACAGCCAGAAGATGATATCACTCAGGTCATCACCGGTGTTTATAAAAAACCAAACGACATTGTTAACAGGGCAGGGAGATAAATTGTTAATATCAATAACTTTGAAAAAAGGAATAAGATAAAGACCAATGTCCAAAAGTTCAGAGTGATACCAATTGGCAGTCGGAAAACATCGGACGTATTGGTACAAGATGAGCTCTATGAAGTCTCAAGGGAAGGCCGAGTTCTAGGCCTGAAGTTAACGTTGGATAGGTACAGGGCCCATTACCTACAGAAGATCACCTTTGCTACGAAAAATTTAAATAGCCTCTATCGCTTCAGACATCTCTCGATGAGCACCAAAAGAAAACTCTATCTGCTGTTGGTTAGACCACTCCTCTTATATCCAGCTATACCCCTTAATACCCTGAGTAAATCTGTTATAAAGAAAGCTCAAGTTATCCAGAACAAGGCAATCAAGTTTATTACCAACGTGTCACTGCTTGACTACATTCCTTCGAGAATACTACACGAGGCGACGGACATTGAGCCAATAAATATTACCATAAATAGACGAGCACGCAACATTTGGCAGAAAATCTATGATAATATGCCAGAAGAGGTGCTGAACCCGATTAGAATACCTGATGTAGATGTACAAAAACTAAGGTTCAGGCAAGCATTTAAAAGCAGCCAAATAATATCTCGAGAAGAAATTGAACCGATCTATTGAGAGACTTACCAGAAGATTAAAACCTATATCAACTCAAATTGACAATACAATATTAAATGACGAGAATAATGAAAACCAAAAATGATTTATTTCATGTAAGATATCAAATTGATTATAAATGATCCCAAGTGGACACCTAAAATTAAAATCAAATCAAATAAAAGATCCGAAGTGGAAAAAAAATATATATATATATATAAATAATTAAAATACAAATAAATATATATATATATATATATATATATATATATATATATATATATATATATATATATATATATATATATATATATATATATATATATACATATATAAATAAATAAAATAAAATAAAAATTAATAAAGAAAAAAAATTAAAGATCTGAAACGGACACGCAAAATTACAAGTAAAGTCAATCAAATATCAAGAGGCCTGCAAGATTTGAAAGGCTTGAATGCTGCACAAACAAAGAAACAATAACTACGGATAAATAAAAATGCAAATGACTGAGGTTGCCAGACAACCTGGCACAACTACTATCTCTCTATTATACACATATTCTCTCTACTCTATTTACACATTTTCTACCTTTTTCGATCGTTGATCATTCAAATTGATTGTTTTTGGTTGGAAAGACTTGACCTGCAATGGTAAAGGAAGAAAAGCGCAAAGGAAGTCATAATAAAACCGTCTTATGAGATCATCACTGCGAATCGTAGGCGAAGAGAAGACCCAGAATTTTAGGATCATCGGTTGGGTACATCTACGATCGAGTGAAGTATCCGTACGGACCATTGCGCGAGTCTCCGGATAGAATCTAAGGCGCGGAGCTCGTCCCGACACTCTCTCCTGTTCCCACAGCAGCACATCTTTGGTTTTAATAACCTTTTTACCAAATAAGGTTCTTTAGGAGGCCGCTTGCCTCTGACGTATCCAAACCCCTGAAGGAAGCCCTACAAGGGTAGGAGGACCCTGTTAGACATTTTATGCATGGAGCGCAGATAAGGGTGATCCAGAGAAAATTAGCTAGACGCACCAAAGCGATAAGGGCCTGTTAGGTGCAAAAAAACACCGTTTTGGGGCCATTATGGATGACCCTAGTGGCAAGAAGCGAGTCCCGCTCAGGGTTAAGGAGCGGTGTCAACAACCTGCAAAAGTCTTTGAAATTGTATATTCCAAAATGGAAATCGCACTCTTTAGACTGAAAGACAAGGCATATGGATACATGGCAATGTGAGATAGTACTCAAAATATGGACAACCTACTCAGGGGAAAATCCAAAGAACTTGAAAAGATCGGTCTCATGACTAATGTTACTCTGCATGTAGCTACTCAAAGATCGATTATATGTCGACTCATCGACTCTTTCATTGGATCACATATTGCTGAGTAGATAAAAATTAAGATAAAAAATAAACAGAAATGTGCAAAAATTGACGAGACTTATAAACTTAATAACCGGGATGGTGAAGAATACATGCACGTCTTACATGTCACATTCCAAACGATAGAGGTAGCTACAAAGGCAGCTGAGAGCTGGTTACTTATGTTCAACTCCCAAATTTCAGTTAACTCCAGTGAACTCAAGGTTTTTGTCCCGTTACAAATTTGCTTCTTATGTTATGCGATTGAAATGCATACCACTACGAGATGCAAATTCAGAGGCAAGGTATGTTTGGCGTGTGTTGAATCGGGACCTACATGGAAAGAGTGTATGAGTCCCATCAAAAATTGTCTGAACTGAGGTAATTCACACCGTACCCAATCAATGGACTGCCCTACTAAAAAGACCTTGCTAACAGATAAGAAGAAACAAATTATTAAGGAAAAAAACAGAAGAGCAAATACCACGTACGCACATCCGATGAAGAAAACGCAAAAATAGAAAACTATGCTCCAAATTGACCGAAAAATGAGATCTGATCTAGTCATGTACATAAGCATGACCACTTTGCTAACGTCATGAAGCCTGGCAGTTACGCGACTGAACTCAATAAAATGCTGGTTCACAACGGCCTTAAGCCGATGTGGTTGCTAGACAACTGACCGTCAAGCGAACTGTTTCATGCCCAAATTAAAAGTATTACGGAAAAGGTGCTAAGGTCTTGCTTCGCTTCTCTAGACCTCCGCCTAAATAAACCTAAAACCAGGGAAAGTACAGACTCTCAAATGGATATAAGCTACTAACTCGCAAACATTGACCTAGAAACTACGGAACCTGTAACGCCCATTACATCATGTTATACTACTCGAGAACTATGCATGAAAATTTATGGTTCACCGTCAGCGACAATATAGAAACTATCCAAAACTGATAAATTATAGAGTGAATAGTCAAAGAAAAGTAAAAGTGGGAGTTTGACGCCAATATTAGTGAAGAAGAATTACTCCATGCAATAAAACGAGGCCTGTTTGAGATTTTCACTGAGTCATGTTTTAACTTAAGTCAAGACCAATTCAAAAAGAAAACATCAGAAACGGTTAGATTTCCAGCCAGAGAAAAAGGAACAAAAATCAATCAACCAAATAAGAATTAAATATGGGTACCAGCTTTAGATATATCAAAAACCTAAAAATCTTCTCCCTCAACGTTAACGGATGGAGCACTAAAAGTAGAATATACAATGAGATCATAAGATTAGTAGCTCTAGGTATCATACTTATATCTGAATATAGTCTAGTCAAAAATAAAAGTATGTAAAAATTTATAACTATGGTGTATTAATGGTTAACCACTTGTAGGAGAGATATGATGGAGTGGCCAGTGCCATCAGAGAAGGAATTAAATTTATAGGAATACAAGGCCTGAAAGTGTCATACCTAGAAATTAAGATCAGTATGACCTACAATGATAATCTAGGGGCAGTTGGATAGCAGCCACCCAGGCGTCCATATTTATGAATCCCCAACTAACTCCGACTGTTTAGAAGAGCCGCTTCAACTATGTTAATAGGTGACCAGAATTCCCGCTGTAGAGAAACTTGATACACTACGGCGTTCAACGTTACTGGAAACACTCTAAGCCTCTTAATCAATAGGAACATAGTACAAAGAGAAGCCCCTGATTTTGCTACCTTTCCCACAGAAGGGTCATAAACTACCCCTAATATAGTATTAAAAAATCCTAATTTCTCTCTAAACCAAGTGAGGACTCCAGGCCTATATGTTCCGACAAATCAAATCAGCATGATAACGTCCATATCTACCTCTCCAATCCAGGTTAAAAGTAACCAACGCAGGTGCCTGGCCAAAGCTAACTGGGCAAAATGCAAAGAACATCTGCAAAACATACAGATTGGCAAGATATAAGGCGCTTCGCTTGAAGAATTGATAAACAACTTAATCACCTGATAAAAAAACGTGGAAGATGACCACATAGCTATCATCTGAACGGAAAATAAAGTACTCTCAGCTCTAAGATGAGACATTAGTATACTGGTCAAAATAAACCAACTAGAAACCCTTATCAAGTAAATGAATATTTATGGGAATACAGCGCATCAGTATCGAGAATTGAGAGAACCGTGGAACGAATTCAAGAATCTTATCAGAGAGAAATCGAGTGAGAAATAGGAAAACATCATAGCCATAATCGAGACTGAAAGAGAGCTTAAGAAATTTTGTAGCCAGTTAAAATGATTGAGAGTCTCTTTCCCTCAGAATAGAATGACAATCAAAGTTAACGCCATTGAAATTATACAAGACCGAAAGATAGAACAAAATTTCAGATAATACTGGTGAAACCTATTAAAAATAGATGATGAGTAACATGAGAACTTCGATGCAAAATATAAGAAGAAAGTACTGCTAAGGTTTGGAGAGCTATGTGATGAGCTTACGTCGCACCATACTATAGATGGGGCATGTCGCGCGCAAGAGGAATAGATACCCTTTACTTAAGAGGAATATGAAGCTCCATCTTCGTGATGTCAGGAATACCTGGCATCACGAAGATGCACATAATTATTGCTCAACAAAATATCAATGAGGCCTTATTTTGCAGTTCAACGCTTGCCTTGGCGTCGGATATTTCCCCGACCAGTTCAAAAGGGTCAGAATGATATTCCTGCTCAAGCTAAGTGAACCGAAAAGGGATATAAGTATTTCCAGGCCTATTTCGCTTCTGGAGGTATGGGCAAGCTTCTAGAGAAACTCCTAAACAATAGGCCAAGGAACTATTTAAACACTAATGATTTATATAAAGATCAGCAACATGGCTTCCGGAAAAAACTTGGTACCGAGACGAGATTGGCATTACTCACTAAAGGAATTGCCATCGCTAAGGCCAAAGACTGGAATGTAGACGTGGTGCTTCGTGATTTGTCGTCAGCCTTTGCTAAGGTCTCGTTACCAGCGATTAAAAAGAAAATCAGCGATTTCGACATGTAAAAAAATATAATAAGAATTTTCGTCGACTATTTAGAAGATCGATAAGCACTCATAAAATAAACGACATTGAAGGGAGACCATTCATCCTGGCGACAGGGGCGCCGCAAGAGGAATGCCTTAGTCCTACCTTGTATGCGATATACATTGGCGATATACCTCTCCCCAATTACGATTTTTCACAATATATTCAGCTGGCGGATGACATCACGCAGGTTGTTACTGGTAACAACCATAACCCCAGAGATGTCAATAGCTCAGGAGGGGAGATTGAGAACATATAGACACTTTTTTCCTATCTATTCACTCTACATCTATACCATACACAATTTTCTATCTTAAATCGTCGTGATCGTTGATCATTCCATCTCGGCTTATTGCCTGAAGATGACCTGCCACTGTCAAGAGACATCTAGGAATAAAATATGTCTTTTGTGAGTGTTTTTTATTGCCTCACACAACCAGGCAAAAACTTGTCATAAGAATAAAGACAATACAAGTTAAAGTTAATAACGCTGTCATTACTATAGATTTCATCAGTACATGTATCCAACATGGCCTTTTACCTAATATATATATATATATATATATATATATATATATATATATATATATGAAATAATATCCCTCAGGAAAGAGGAAACAGTATTACCAAGTACTTATAAACTTTATTTAGTTGTTGTTTCAAAGAAAAATTAAAGAAAAATATAAAAATAGTATATATAATAAAATTATAAGCTCAAGTTAGTGAGGTTAAATCGAAAAACAGTAAAGATGAAAAACATTTGCCAGCAGCAATAAAGAGATTAACGCAGAAAAGATAGCCTAAGAGTAAAAGCTAGGATTAAGAAGTAAAGGGGCAGCGAAAAAAGGAAGAAATAAAGTAAAATTAAAAATAATATGATAAAAGTTAAATGACAATCAGAAATAATAAAACTAATCAAACATTGAATTTTGTTTCATTATATTTATATCATAATTTGAATGTGAAACATACAAAAGTTTACAGTCCAAATCAATCTTATTAATAAATATAGACAATTGGTGCGCGCAGTCAAAATTTCTTCCGGACTTTTTTAATTAGTTTTGGAATGCTGTAGAACAAATTTGTGATAATATCTTGACTGATATTGCTCTATGTTTGTTAAATAAGTACACGCAACTGCTCACAATTTGATGACTTTTGTTTATCAATCGTCAGTTTGATTATCACCCACAAATTCTCTATTGTGTTCAAATCTGACAAATTCCTGTGACAAAGTAACAAATATTCGATCAAAATTTCAGCTAAGACTTTTGTTATTTCCTTTGATTTCTGAATAGGTGCGCCATCATGCTGTATACTTGAGTTATCATCACAAAATTCGTCCTGAGCTATTTAGAAATGGTGCTGATGAATAAGATTTGGGTACCAATTTGAGCACAGGGTAGTGTTCCTGGACAAAATTGTTAATGCTCCAAAGTCCCAAATGTTCGATGTTATTTTCAGCTAATAACTTTGTTATTGCTTTTGCTTTGCGACTAGGGGCGCCATCATGCAGCAACATAGAGTTATTTTCCTCAAATTTGTCCAAAACCTTTGAGAAAATGTGCTGCTGAATAAGATTTTGGTATTATTTTGAGTTCATGGTAGTGTTCTTGGACAAAATTGTTAATGGTCCAGTTCCCTTTAATGTGATGCAGTACCAGATATAGAGTCTACAAATGCTCATCGGGGGCACAAAAAAAGACTCATGAAAAAGCTCCACTTTTTCTTCTCGTTGCGAGAGATCTTCTAAAAGGTCTAAACAAGTGAGAGGGAGCTTGATCAGAGAATATAACTTCCTCTCAGTTTTCTACAGTTCACTGTGTGCGGCGAAACGTTCACCTCTGTTTCTTTCCAATCATGAGCAAGCTTCGCATTGGATGCAACCAGATCCTTAAGCTGAGACTTAACGTAGGGCGTCCTCGTTTTTAATCCAAGGTGACTTTTTCTTTTAAGTGAATAGGATGTAACACCCTCTTTCACCTTTTGTCGGTTTCTCCAAGCATAAGAATGGAGGGGAAAATATAAATAACAACAAAAAAGAACAAAAGAGGAATAGTAATCATAGTATACAAAGTATTCAGGTTTCCTTAGTCAAAGCCTCTCAATAGCTGTTTATTGAGCACAAAACATATTGTACTTATCAGAGCCAATGTTTGTATGGAGTCTTTTCTTTCATCCTGCAGAACACCACCGTTCAAGTAAAGAAAAGTTACGACTTGGGACATTAGAAGTTCTAGATTTTGATTTACCCTTATGACTCGAGCCTGTGAGAGAATTGGCGTAAAGACTAACGGAAAGAAAGCAAATAAATATGAATAAACAATAGGATAAAAAGCAAAGGAGAGAAGGACTATTGATTTTCTTCGTTGAAGAGCACATTCCAGATTGTGGACATGGCTGCTAAGTAACTCAAAGGATTCTGTGCCTCAAATATCCTTAAAATAACGCACTATTCCGCATTTTTATACAATTTTAGTAAAAAATGGTACGCAATTATATATTCCTGAGCTTATTATTTAATTAATTTGCTAATAGCCTTCAGCGCCCAAAGTATGTTCATTGTTCAATGAACAATTCATATCAATATATCAGTTACTGAAAAACTTTATGTTGTTATACATCCAATTTTTTATATCAAATTCAAATTTAATTTTCATTGCAATATTATTAAATTATTTATCTATTTTATTTTTTTAAATATACATAAAACAGGGGAATAATTTTTGAACATACTTTCTGTTGAGTTGATTTTTTACTTGATTAAGACTAAATTGGCAGGCTGATTTCAAAAGTAGTCGGTTTTCTTCTATTACTTCAAATTTTCTCTGTACAGCTTACTCTGTTAATGTGCAATATTGTATTATTTATACGTAGGGAATAGAACTGGTCAGCTGATTGCTCTTATTATTTTATTATCTATTTATTGCTAATCAGAAATATTGGACGGAAAAAAGATTATTTTTTTAACGCTTTGAACGCGACTTGTAAAAGAGGCACTACTAGCAAACCATGACAGCTTGTAATTTCTATCGTATTCTGCAAACAATAAATAAACGTCTGCATGCAAGGAGTTGGAAAACCTTATGCAATCTTTTATTTTGTTTATCTAAGCTTGAAACTGTTCCAATTATCTTTTATTCACATATTTATTTCCTTTCTCTTAGATCATCTCTACCTCTGAGACTTCTCGTCGTAAGTGCCTAAACAGGCCAAACTCTTTTTGTTATATCTGTGTCAGTTTTCTCATTACAAGTCAGGGGGTAAAAATTAGCGTATTTGTCAAACAAGACTATTTTGCATATTTCAGAGTAAAAATTGTTGATCAAGACAAGTATTGGGCACCTCACAAAATGGTAAAATGTGGACGAAAGAAACACTTGAGAAGTTGGCATTTGGCATATCTATAATTTGTCCACAGCCAAAGGACCATTGCACAGCCTGTTACTTTTGTTTAGTGAAAACCTCAGAATATAAAAAAAAGGTAAAATCAAGTATCCTGGTCTACCATCAGCTATACATCCAGTGCCTCATTCAACTGAAATACTATTGCAAGTTTTGTTATTTAACTACCATTTCTTAAAGATCTGAATCATGATTAAGAACTCAGTAATAATAATGATGCAGATTTTGAAATTGAAGATGACTGAGCTCGTAAGGGATTAGATCAGCACAATTTGAATGATTCGGTACCAGATTTAGAACTATCCAAAAATGCTTCAGGACTCATAGCATTAAGACTAAATGCACTGAAAAAGGAGCAAAGTATCCTGCTTTCGATCAAGAAAAAGTGCACTACTGCAGTACTTTCAAAGTACCAGTAGCTTTGGGTATATCAGTAACATACTGTGTTTACTGGACGAATTGAGAATTTTGATCTACAGCTCATAGCGGAGCTTAAAACGTCTCTTCATATACAATGGTAATTTATATAGTGCATTCTCATTCAAGCATTCAGTAAGTCTTCGTGAAGATCATAAAGAACTCAAGAGAAGCATTGGGTAACGAAAAATTGGTTTCCAAGATCTGACCTAAAATATAATGATTACAACATTCTACCAGAGCCACTTATTATTCCCACCTCTGCACAGCAAGCTTGGTCTCACGAAGCAATTAATTAAAGCAGTTAAATCAGTGATAATTGAAGCAGACTATTTTAAGTAACTCCTTTTCGAATTTCCTCCCCTGTCAATTGAAAAAAAATCAAGGCCGGTGTGATTTATGGCTAACAGATTCGGCAACTCATTAAAAATGAACATTTCATCCGGACAATGTCAGAACTCGGAAAAATATCCTGGGTTCTCATTAAAAGAACATATCCAGAACTTTATTGGAAATAACGAGCCCCAAAATAGTTGAGAGCTAAGAAACTTTCGGTTGCAATATCAGCATCAAGTTCGATTTTCTCATAGCCATCTTGTTAACTTCCCATAACACCTTGCTGAAATCAGCGATGAACGAGGAGAACGATTCCAATAAGATTTAGAGATCATAGAGGAAAGGTATTATCGTAGATGGGATGTAAATATATTGGCATTTACAAGTTGATTATAAAGCGAAATATTCCACCTATTGAAAACTCCAGGAAAAGTTATAAAGGTAAACTTTGCCTTAACTACTTGCATATAATTTTACTTAAAGTAACGCTTTCCTTTGTATGAACAAAAGATATTTGTACACAGATTATATTTAAGCGATGTATGTTATTTTACAGTGTATGTAAATTCTTAAAACATTCTATAAAATAGGCACAAATTTCTTAGATGTGGTATTTTTATGGTTTTTGATACAAAGGAAGGGTATCCTGTAGCTCAAAAATATGACGTGATACACAAAACTCTGGGGGTCATATTTGGATTGAGAGGCCAAGAGATACTATAAAACAAATGTCAGATCTAACTCAACGAAAATTGTGTTCCCCAATGTAATCCATACAAATATTCATGGTAAAATATTAATGGTAAGAGTAAAACACGAAACTTTATTGGCTGTTCTTACCTACGATTAAGATAGAGGATGACTTGACATTTCTTGAACAGCTTCCGAATTATCTGAGAACCTGTCATATATATCACTGCATGAGAGTATCAGCTGTAACATATCATCCTTGTTGCAGCTGAGATCTGGGAAATTTAGTGGATTTTAGGCTACACCGCTGCTAGCTGTATCAGTGGCTATACTGTGCACATATTTTCAAAATATTTTCACTGCCCCCAACTTCTTTGCTTTCTCTATTGATTTCTTTTATAAAATCTATGCCTAAAATGCTTTCGCTATCTTTCTTTTTTATTCTTAATAAATTAATAATAAAACACTCAAATATTCGTAAATTTAAATTTAATCTATCTTTCCTATTCCCACATCGCCCTCCTTATTTTTCCTTTAGCTTTTATTTTATCTTTCCTATGATATAAGATTAACTCTAACACTATTATTCATTTCTTCTCATTGCTTTCAAATAACGACGGAAATAATATCCTCTTGTATTTTACCTTCAGCGATAATGAAGGGAACTCGAGTTTTCTAAAGGAGGTCAGCAAAACTAATTGATTTTATCCTTTGGCCTATGATTCTGCCTCAATACGACGCAGTCAGCGACCGCTGGCAATCCTATGATGGCGACACCTGGCAATCTCAACACATTGCAGCCTACTTATGCTGCCGCGCACGGAAAAGACATATGATTTGCATACACACAACGCTCTCGTTGCAAATCTAGTTCCAAGCCAAGATCTAGCTTTTACATCAACCTCCAAGAGCATGGACCTGAGGCAACAAGAAAAAATCCAACCTGACCATGTCAATAAATAATATTAATTGTGAGTGTATTTACATGCCCCCTCTCCCCCACCCAGATATCAAGGATCATCTAACAATATTTTCAAATCCTTGTCACTTTGCTGTGTATTTGTATTCAATTTTGAAAATTCTCTTTTTTTATTTGCTCGGTGCGACATCTAACTTGACGGGTATCGTAGAATCGAACGTCGATGCTAGCCGAGGATTGACTCTCGGTGACGCGGAAAGGGAGCACGCCAGAAGTGGGGTTGGGATATAATGATCCCAGTGCGAGGGTTAAATAATCAGATTGGTGTCCGATCTGATATCTGCTTTCCGCGTTCGTATTTTGTGTTCTCGCGCGCGACTCTATCAACCGCTTGCCTCATCTCTCTTTATACAAATTAACATATGTATTTTCAAATCTTTATTCTCTCTATATAAATTAATATATACAAATTATTATATATATTTTCATCTCTTTATACAAATTATTATTAGAAATCAATTCATAGAGGTTCTGGGTTTAGAAAAACTGATTGTAGAAAAATAGCTTTACCATATACTGTACATAGAAAATAATATTAGCAAGAGTAGATAAGTGAGAATAAATAAGGTGACACCCGAGGTACCGAACGGGAGGTGGATACAAATGACTCGACGGGGACGAGAGTCTGAGAGAGGATGTGCGATGATTGCTTCCAGGAAAAGTGGAGAGTACAAATAACGGGGAGACTCACATGAAGCCTAATAGGCTGGAGGTTTTGGAGACGACGAGGAAGCGGGGCGTTGCAAGTTCAACGTGCAAGATTCATTCTTCTTTAACCTTGCTGAGAAATGAACGAAGTCGATACCCGAGTGGTAGGATCTTGTCCGTGTCTAAAGTCTGTTGGTGTGGGAACTCTGGCTTTTGGATACGAGCGAGGCCGGGTAGAGAGGTGACGTGTTGCGTTCGTAGCTGGAAGCCATTGTGAGGCGAAGCAGGGAGTACGAGACTGTACGTGGCTGCTAACTAAGATGGGGTTGTATGGTATGAATTTCTCAAAGCTTTTACCGAAGTATTTATACTCCCTAGGCAAAAGCGGGTCGCTAAAGGCCCCCCAAAGGCAAAAGGGAGATCTCATTAGACTTGTCGCATCGGGGTGGAGGGAGATATTCTCGGCGAATATCACAGGCTCGCGCGAGAGTCCACGACCCAGTAGATCTGGTGCAGATCAGGCGGTGCGATTGGGAGAAGGGTCCCGACCATTCTTGATAAAAGCGCCGGGGTCATCCGACTGCGAGCAATTCTTGCTGCTCCATTGGAGCTGTCTATGCGTGCAGGTGCCTCTTCTCTCAGGGGCTTCTGGTAGACGTTGGGTTCTAGGGGGGGAGAGGGATGAAGAACCTTCTCTCTCTGACAACTGGAGTTTATTAATTATAATAATAATAACTTCATTCTATAGTTGTGACCTGTTTGTTTGACAACAGATTTTAACTGTTATTGTTTACATAGTGCAATAATCATTTGTGAAATTATTGATAGAGCTTAAACTCTACGGAATTCGCGACATAGAAGCAACAGGATGTGGCTTTTTGTTGCGAGAATCAGAGCAACTTACTCTTGCAGTTACCACGCAAGATATCAAAGCAAGTTATAGGTGAATGAAGGTCAACTATTTTTATGGGTAAGGCCAAGTTTATAGGTGGCCAGTTTATACGTGAATGGGGATCGATTTATGGATGATGAAAAAGACTGGTAAAAGGTAGTTCATCTAATAGGGAAGTGGAGGTAAAAGTTACCCGGCTAGTGGGAGCTTGGTCCTTAGTCACAATGGCCAGTATATTTGAGAGTCCTCGTTGCTATATTAATATATACAAATTATTATATATATTTTCATCTCTTTATTCTCACATTACACATATTACTTACGTTATTTACACGTAAGGCAATTTGTTAGGATTTGATAAATCCACCGGGCCTTCATTTGTGGAGGTTCTCGCTGGGCTTATTAAATCCTGCAATTTGGTGTCAGCTGCCTACCTATTATATAACACGAGCACCACACGTTCAAACTATTGTATCAACTTTCACGACCATTTATTAATTAAATTTATAAATTGCTATATAAAATTAAAGATTTGAACTTTGACTATACAATACATAAATGGAGACTGACGAACGAGGAACAAATATATTAAAATGTTGAGAGTTGGGGGGAGGGGGCAGTGTAGGAGATTACAAGCAAGGAAATTTCGGGGAGTGGAGCACGTCGTGGGTAGGTAAACGTATCCTGGCTTTGGTTTAAATAAATATTTTGAGGAAGTCATTAAGTGACAGTTCTGCACGCAGGTTAGCTGGAATTCCATTTCAGCCGTTGAAGATTTGATATATAACATAGCGAGTCGTAATGGTAAGTAAATAGTTTGATTTTGCGATTAAGATACAATCACGACTCAAGCTACGGCATCCTTTCTCTCGCCTTGAATTTTGAGACATTTAGTGGAAGTTCAAAGAGGTAAAATACTTTTTGCAAGTATTAACAGCCTGATAACGATAGGATTTCGAGCCTCTGAAGTAAAGGGTAAGTTGATCTAGAAAAATCTTAATTTGAAAGTATTCAAATAATTTTCCTTTGTAATAGGAGAAAAGGGTTTAGATAACACTACCATGCTGTACCACTGGTTTCAATAACACAGAGTAGGTGGGTTTTTCTAAAGGGCTTAGCTGGTGATTGCTATCACAGTCATAGTGGCCGACGGAGGTGAGAGTGGTCCAGGGTAAAGTACACGGGAAGAGGGGTCTTATTTGAATGTGTCAATGGGTATAGCATGGGTTTATTTTTTTTAGACTAGTCTAAATGAGTAAATACCAAGTTGTAAATTTAGGTTAAGTAGTTTTGTATTGTTCATGAAAATCAAAGAGGATTTCTCTGCGTTGTTTAAAAATTAGTTATTGTCATTAAATTATATATAAACTGAAGCGAGAACTTTATTCGGTGTTTCATTCATATTAATATCATTAGGACCGAAAATATTAATTATTAACCATGCATCATCTGTATATTGAATGCGCAGGTCTTCATTGACATATGTAAATGTCATTCACATAACAAAGGAATAAGAATGGCCCAAGTATAATGCCCTGGAGAACACGATATTCAATACGAACTTACGAACTAAGCCTTATTTACATCTATTTACTCAACATATTGCCTTCTGTTGGTTAAATATGACATGATCGATTCGATAGGCTGCCCCTTACCCCCTATCTGACCAGTTTCATAAAATTTCATTGGTATATATTGTCAATAACTTTTGGATTAGTATAAAGAGATGGTTAATGCAGTCCTCTGGTCATTATCGCCAGTATTGCTCTATCTGTCTAGGAATTGGGTTTGAAGCCAAATCGCTAGTCAAATACGGGACTGTGGGGGAATTCAACGTGGAATTTCTTTTCCAGGCTGGAAGTGAAGTCCATGCGCTGGAGAAGATTCTAGAATTTGGTTAGGCTTAAATTGGTAAGCCTCCTCCCCCCCCCTTCCATATACAAGCGGTAGCCTCAAACCGCGTCCACCACGGACCACTTTTACGCGGATTAGAATCACCTCGGCGTGAAGATTCGTGGCCATTCGAGAGTAGCGCTGTTTCCCCCACCTCCTCGGGGGGAGCCTCGGATATATATAGGGCTCGTCTTCTATGTGGGAGACACAGAGTTTAGGAGTCTCGCTTGGACCCAAGAAGATTCCCCTAGTTCCAAGTCAGGTGCTAACTACAAAGCAAAGTGACGGCTGAACTATTTGTGTGTTGGAATTAGCCCCAGCCAGTAAGGCATTTCCATTTGAATATCGCTACCGAGCGATTTTTCTGACTCCACTCATCAACTCCTGTCGAAGCCCTCCTCGTTCGCGCCTCGTTTTAGGGTGCTGAAATACTCTCCCCTGGACCGAACGTTACTACCCCCCCCCCTCCGTGTTGAAGAACCGTCATCACGTTAACTTCCCGCTCAGAAGCTCCGAGCGCCCTCGTCTCACGTTTATGACCTGCAGAAGACATCCGTGAAGCCTTACCCTGACGTCTCACCCGGAATCCTCCGTAAACCTACCTCTCTCTCCCTTCAGTAACCCATTTGAGTTAATCCTCCCATTTGAATAGTCTCCTTCTGTAATACATTAATTTTTAACTTCTGAGTCTGAAGCATAACTCTGCAATTTACCCCCTCATTTACCAAATTAATTTTGCCCATTTATTCTTTTATTTTATGTAAATAAAATTATATTTTTGTACATGCTTCTTTAAATAACCTTGAGCCTTGCTATTGAGCAAATTTTACCTGACCTCGTTGCACTTTTTCTCGCTGTTCCGCGCGTCGAAACTCGTGGTGTTCCGTCCCTTGTCGGATCGCCTTTAAGTTATTGGTTCCTTCCCCATATATATAATATGGTATTGATATAATGTAATGTCATACCACGACAGGGACCCTCAGTTAAAACAAGTGATATTTTTCAAGTAAGTTTCCTAATGTAGGCTGAATGGATATGAAACGATAATTGGATGGAACACAAAGGTCTCGGCCCCATTTAATGGTCGAGGTTATGCATGCAATCTTTAGAGAGTCTGTGAAAATCTCTGATTGTGCGGAGTAAGTGAAGAGAATAGAGATCAGAAAAAATAGTTTGATTGGACATTTTAGAAATTTAACTTTTTAAGAATGTATAGGTGGATAATTTAATTTAAGGTGATTCACGGTTACTTCAACCATACCAAGGGTAACATGACTAAGATGAAACTGCATAGAATGCGCTGGCGGCAGGATATCTTCGAAGCGTTTGTCGGTTTATGGGATAGTGTGATGTTGTTGGGCCAACTGAGCCAAAAATATTAATTTAGCAAACTGATAATGGACCTTCTGCTCTGTAATTTTGTTTTTGCAATATTTTAAATTCCTTTATAAGTATAGCCCCGGTATTTTGCTGTTTTTTTTGTCGATGTGGTTTGTCAATCGTCTCACTAATGGTCTTACACATTTATCGCGTAGTATCTTTTACTTTTTGCATCTTATAAGTTTTGGGTCTAGTTTTTATTTACTTGTTAAGATGAGATTTATAAGTCTGATAGAGCTCCCACGGAATAATTACCAGTTTTACATTTATAAATAAGTTATGGCCCTGATTCATTGACTCTATTAAAGCACAAGTGAACCATGTAATATGTAGAAGTTTTGAGGAAACACATTTTGAATGATAGGATTCGTAATCTTGTCTGCACGAAGAAGGATATATTCTTCTTCCATTCAGGGAAATTACAATGTTAATCATTTGCCTCTTCCGATTTATGCCCTAGTAGACAGTCGCGAGATGGGCTCCGAAAAATAAAAATCATTTACTATTCAGAGAACGAAATGAATATTTTAACTACGACTCAATCACCTTTTTTGCAACTCTATCCTCAAAGCTACCCAATTTTCTGAGAAAGAAATCATCGCTCATTTCCAACTTTAGCACGTGTATCTTCCCACTATTGTTGAATGTTTCATTTTTTTAAATGAATGAACAGTTTTTATGAGATCTAATTTACGTTTCATTTACATTTGATAGCTATTTCCATTGCCTCAGCGCTAAAAAATATCTGAGCAAAGTTAGGTCATATTAGGGGATGGATTAGTCGCTGGAAGGAGACATTATATTTGGGTCAACTTTGTGTTCTGGCATAAAACAATCTGTAGTCCGATCCAAAGTAAATCTGTAGATAATTCCGCAATGAACTTAATGACTGCAAGGCACCCATCGGATAAAAAAGTAAACGAAATATTTTTAAATTAATAACTTTTCTGCCATTTACCGCTTCGGTTTATTCTTTGGGATGAAGAAATCGTGGATTTTTTATCAATCTTCACCTCATGCGTTTTAGATTGTTCTTTTCGTCAAGGAAGATGTGTTTTTATTATTTATCTAGAATAAGTTGGATAGTATTATATTTGTTTAACGTATCTTGACTATTCCAACTTACTAGACTCACCCGACTTGAACAAAAGGTAATTCGAAAAACTCTAGAGAGGTACGATGTATAAAAGAACCCGAAAGGTTTTTGTGTTGGTATTTTTCATTTCTTTTCTCGTTAAGTAAAGGGGTGCCAATTTATATCGCTTTAAAAAGGCCAATAAAACCACTCGAAACTTCTCTGTGTATTTTTTATTGTTGTAACTCTTAAGCATTATTACTATATCAGGTATTTAAAATTCATGCCTAATTTTTCCTCTACAATGATAAAAAGAGTAATGTAAGCTCGAAATCAAACTATTTTAAAATTATGCGAGTTGGCGCTTTTCAGTTAAGGAACAATCCTTTGTAATGTGAACATTTCTCATTCCGCCTCCAACCAAGGCAATTATAACAAAACGTCTAGGTATCATTATACAAAAAATGGTTTAAGTAGACATCGTACCTTATTCCCTAATTGGCCATATCTGTCAGCGATAGAAATTTGTCTAATTTTTGCAGTCGAAAAGATTTCTTGTGTCTTCTGATAAATTGGTTCATGGAGCTAATCAGATAGCAGGGTGGGGGTAGGGGGAAGAAAACTCCCTCGGCCTAAATCCATCCGTGCACTAAACTCCCCCATTTCGTCTTAAACCCATCAGGGCAGTAGAATCCCCCACCTTTCTCTCTTTCCAATCTAGTCTTCCAACAAAAATGGAAGAAAACGCCCCCTGCATCCATTGGTGGAAGAATGGAGTTGATGCAACGCCAAAAAACCGGGATTGGTGAACAGGAAGATCATTAGAAAGAGGAAAATTGCTTGCAGTTAGCATTTCTTTTTTCCAGTGGTAGTTGTTTCATAATAGATATGACCATTACTGTCTTAAAACTCGGAATCATATTAATATTGTAGCAAGAAAAATCCATTTTCGTGTCAACTTATGAAATCGAAGGAATTAGAGAATTTCAGACCAAGAAATATGTGTATATCATCAGTGTTCATAATCTATATACGGTTCAGGTGGGAAAATATTTTGGTGTATCAAATCGATTTACCTAAAAATTTATTTCAAAATTAAACACTATTGACAATTAATCCAATTTAATCAAAATAAGGCATAAAAATTTGAAAAATAATTACCCCTAAAAGTTTAATGGGAAATTTTAGCTTAATGAGTACCACACAATTCTTTAACATTGGGACTATAGTTGTCAAGGCAACTCTCATTTTTTCATTTACTATCTGCAACTTTTCATTGTCGTTGTTTTTTGTTGCACAATGCAGAGAAGCTAGTTTCAAAATACCTTCAAGTTTCAGTCGATTTTTTTATAAATGTTTGAAATACATTTTTTTTCAATTTAGGCATTTTAAAAAGGATTTTTTGGTCACTCCCGCAGTCCAAGAAAAGAAATGAAAGAAAGAGAAAAAATTAGGGGTTTGAAAGAGAGGTTATAAATGCTTTATTAATTATACACATTTATATTTTCAAATGAAATTTATATGTTAAAGTATTATTTATCACTTTTATATCTAAAAATGAGGTGTTTAGCTATAGAATTGATAAATATTACTTAAACATATAAAATTACTTCACATAAAAAAGCAAAAGAGTATAATTGATAAATCATTTAGAGCAGTGGTTTTCAACCGGGGTACCACGAGAGCAAACTAGGGGTGGCGCGGGAGTGACCAAAAAATCCTTTTTAAAATGCCTAAATTGAAAAAAAATGTATTTCAAACATTTATAAAAAAATCGACTGAAACTTGAAGGTATTTTGAAACTAGCTTCTCTGCATTGTGCAACAAAAAACAACGACAATGAAAAGTTGCAGATAGTAAATGAAAAAATGAGAGTTGCCTTGACAACTATAGTCCCAATGTTAAAGAATTGTGTGGTACTCATTAAGCTAAAATTTCCCATTAAACTTTTAGGGGTAATTATTTTTCAAATTTTTATGCCTTATTTTGATTAAATTGGATTAATTGTCAATAGTGTTTAATTTTGAAATAAATTTTTAGGTAAATCGATTTGATACACCAAAATATTTTTCCACCTGAACCGTATATAGATTATGAACACTGATGATATACACTTACAGCGAAATTTGGTGTAGTCTTCGTCGTCGTGGAATTTCCTTGAGGTCGGGGATTTGAGTCTTCATTGTCATATTTTGATTCAGATTAGGTCATAGATCAGTTATGAGTCCTCAGGTTGCTGATGAGTCCAATTCTTGCCCTAAAGCTCCGATTGCAGTCGGAACATGTAAGCCCAGGTGGTAAGTTTGGGTGTGGTCTAAGTTTATTTTCTCTGCGTTTTCTTCTTTTTACTGCTTCTTCTTCACATATCTCTATGCCATGTTTTATTTGTTTTTTTTCTATTGGAACCTTTCATTTGCAGCATCCTCGCAGTTCTTATGCCTAATGCTGCATTTTTTCACGTTAGGTTTAAAAGCACTTTGTATCTTTTACTTTGACCCCCTTCCCCTGCTCCTTTTGCCTTCTTTGAGCTGTGAGTAGAAAACGTTTTTTTGGATAAGATCATTGCTCATCCTGACAATGTGGCCACACCAATGCAGCTGTTTTTTATGATGCAGGCTTCTATGTTGGTCAAGTTTGCTTCTTTCAGGACGATGGTGTGGTTCTTTGATCTTCCCATGTGATTTTTAGGATGTTTCTAAGAGAGCGTTGATTGTACTTTTCGACTGTTAATGATGGTGTCGATATGGGGTCCATGTTTCAGATGCATAGAGTAGAGATGGGATGATGATTGCCTTGTAAACCATGGTCTTGGTTTATTTTGAAGGTTATGTTCTTGGAAGACTCTTTTTCGAAGTCTTCCATAGGTGCTACCAGCAAATTTCAAACGGTGTTGTATTTCCGCATCAAGGTCGACGTTGGCTGCAACCTGAATTCCAGGTAGCATAATTTCTCAACATTTTTTAATATCGTATCATTAAGTTTGATCTCAGGTGGGTCATATGCCTCTCTGTTGGGAAAAGGTTGGTAGAGTACTTGTTTCTTCGTAACATTTATGTTCAGTCCTAGTTTCTTGTATGCCTGGTTGAAAGTGGTTAGAACTTGTTAGAGATGGTATTTATTAAGTGATACCACGCAGTTAACAACTGGGTACTAAAGTTCTAGAAGGCTGCATGTAGATGCTTTGTTCCTGCTCTTTAGAAGTGAGAGATTAAAGAGCTTGCCATCCATCTTGTAGATGATTTCAGTGGAGGGTGGTAGATCATCTTTTACAATGTAGAGGATGATAACAATGAAGATGGAGAAAAGGGGTGGTGCAATCACGCAGCCCTATTTTACTCCTGTTGCCACCTTTTAGGGTTCAGAGTTGTTCCGATTTGTCATCGTGCAGTAGTCTTGTAATTTGGAAAAAAATCTGTACATCCAAATCTCATTAGGACCTCCCAGAGAGGTTCCCTTGAGACACAGTCGAATGGTTTACAGAGGTGGATGAAGGCCATGTATAGTGGCTGATTTTGATCGCGGCATTCTTCTTGCAATTGGCAGATGGTAAAGATCATGTCTGTTGTGCTTCTTGATGGTCTGAATCCACCTTGAGTCTCAAGTATAATCTTTGCAGAGACAATTTCGAGCCCGTTGTTTATTATCTGTGTAAGTATCTTTCCTGCAGTGGCAAGAAAAGATATCCCACGATAATTTCCACAGTCAGTTCTGTCACTTCTTTGAAAGATAGTGACTATGGTTCCATCTTTAAAGTCAGATGGTGGTGTATTACTGGTCCAGATGTTAGTCAGCAGCTGATCTAGTTGCCTTGCCAAAGGGGTCGCCACCAAGTTTATACATTTCCGCAGGGATTCCATCGGGTCACGCGGATTTGCTGTTCTTAAGTGCTTTGATTACATCTTTGACCTCTGTGAGTGTAGTGGATAGGTTCAGGTGTTACTAAGGTGGGTGTATAGGGATGCTATTAGCTGTACTTAGATCAACAGTGAGATTTTGGTTGAGGAGATCAGTGAAGTGCTCCTTCCATCTAGCTCCGATTTCGGAGCCTACTTTTCAATATAGTTGTTCAATTTTTGCTTAGGAGTGGAGCAGTTCCGTGTGTTGAGGGCCCAAAGATGGGTTTAGTTGCATTGTAAAAGCCCCTGGTGTCATTTTTATCAACCAACTGTTAAATCTCAAGGGCCTTGTGTTTCCATTACTTGTTTTTAAGCATGTAGGTTGTCTTTTGTACTTCTGCCTTGCATTCTCTATAAATTCTTTGTTTGTGAGTGGACTGTGGATTATTTTGCAGTGCAAGAAAGGCTTGTCCTTTTTGTCTATGAGAGTTTTGAGTGTTTCACGCTGAGCATAGAAGTTTTATTTTACTACATCTTCAGCTGCGAGGGGTGGTCCGTATGCGCTGATTACAGTGACGTGCCGATTCTTATCGAGATCTCTCCTCATAAGTCGTTCATTAATTCTGAGGGGAGCTCTGTCAGCTTGGGCAGTATGGCATTCATTATTGCAAAGCCAGCCCCATGGATTCTTGGTTGGTCTCCAGTTTGTCCTTTCCCAAAGAATGTGTATTGACCCTGTTCTTTCCTTAGTTGCCCTTCATCAGCTCCCCGGGTTTCACTTAGGCCAACTATATATAAGTCCAATATTTTGAAGTTCTCGGGCAACAATGGCTGTGCGTTGCTCTCGTCTCTCGGTGGTTGAGGAGTTTATCAAAGTGCGAACATTCCAAGTTCCAAATTTTATCTTATAGGGTTTCTTTTGACCACATGCAGGTGATCCTTCTGGATGCGGTTTTCCATACAGGAGTTATGAAGCAGACTATTTTTTTAAGCACATTTTCTAGCCCCTTTCCTATTTGGGGTGAGTAGAGTCGACCCTAAAAAGGACTGCTCAGTTGTGGTTGCTGCTGCCCAACAGTTACTATGCTTCAGTCCAGAAACTGCGTGACTGAATAAAACTACCACCACTTCCGTGCCGGATATTGACAGAGCTTCTAGCCATCACTTCCCTGCACCCGTCGCCCTTTTCCGATCGCCGAAAGACCTTTATTTCTGGCCGTTATAAGAGACAGACATTTATGAAGACGCCTGTGCGTGAGTTTGTTTAGAGTGTACTTCTGTTGCACCTCCAGTAAGCACACAAAATTCACATTCTTCAGCTGAGTCCAATAGCAGGGTGAAATCGAGACGATCGGAGCTGACAGACTTGGTGCAGCCTTATTCCACCTTCACAGCAGTTGAGTTTGATGAAAGCTTAGTCTGCCTGTTCTGTCGTTAAGGACTTGGTGTACTATAATCATTACATTACACTAATTTGCATTGAAATTCATCTGCCATTTTACAACTTATTCCACTGATCTTAGTCGCTTTGTAAATTAAATAGATCACAGTGTTATTCAGATTTATTTACTTATTTTGTGTCATCTTAAAATTGTACATACATAGAAAATTACTCTTAAGATCATCAATATATATTTTAAAGATCATTGATCTGAAAAGGTGATCTGTGAGGCACAACGCTAGTGGCTAATTCCCAGCTCGAGTTAATCTCATTTACCACGACTTTCCTCTGCCAATTTTTGATCCATTTATGTTCATTTCCCTTATACCATGATATTTTAATTTTACTATGTCTTTTATGTGCAACACTAATAAACGTCTTTTAAAAATATAGATAAACAATACCGACATATTTATGCTAGTTAAAGGTTGAGATGATTTCGTGAAAAACATCTAAGTTACTTAACATGAGAACTGCCACCCAAAATCTTGATTAGTGTCTTTAATATAGCTTTGTGACCAACAACTTCAAGATTCTGTGTATAATAGTAAGTTCAATCAGCTTGCCAACACTGGAAATCAAATAAATCGGCTTAGATTTATAGAAATATTTTTGGGTGTTATGCTTGTTCGCTTTCTAATTCTTTAAAGGAATTGTATAGACTTCATTGTGAGATGGCGCTTGGATATTTAAATTTTTTTGCAGAAAGAGTTCGTTTTCTGCTATATTAATATTGAAAGAATACTGTCATTATCAAAATCAATTATGTCGGAGACGTTTGCTAAAAGTCCATTTTGTGCCTTGACTACTTGGCTCGGCTCATCATTTTCGCACAAGATCAAAATTGGTTTACAATTATTAATGTATTTGTAAATCTTGTGATTTTGCGTTTTGATGCTAACACTAGTTTCTTTAATGGTTCCTCTTAATTCTCTTTTAGTTAATAGGAAAAGGTGTTTGCTTAAATGATATGTACATTTCTTGTGCATTACTAGTGATTGAGGAAGAGAAAAGGTATTTTATCAAATATCTTGAAATCAATTGAAACTTTCCTCCATAATTTGATAAGTAATTATATTGAAACGAATTATATTCTAGTAAATATTTTTAAAAGATTCGCCAATATTTACATTTTCTAATAACTTTCATCAGGGGTCAAAATCAAATCTTAAAAGTTATGGTAGTGCATCGGGTCATGACTCTTTGATGAAACAAGCTCTGCTGACCAAAGGGTCGCGTGCTCTCACTTATTCTGATTTATGACCTTACTACCTCCAAAACTTTCCATAATTCAAATACTAACCTTAGGAGGACACTGGAAGTTATATCATTTGAATGAGAATGTAAAACAACATAAGGGTCTAATGTTTCGTTAGATTCGGCTAAATAGTTATGATGTTATGGCCAAAATAAAATAATACATGAGCTAACCTTGGGAGGACCATGTAAGTTATACCATTCGAAAGAGAATGTAAAACAACACAAGGTTTCGAATTTTGGCTGATTAGTTACAATGTTATTACAAAAATAAAAAAAGCAAAACGGGGACCAACCGACCGACATAGTGAGATGTAGAGTCGCCCGTGACTAAACTCGCACGCAACTAGACTGGCACGCGACTACAGATATATAATTCTAAAATCTACGAGACGTTTCATTTTATTATCGCCCATTTTGCTAATCCAATTTACGTCCATGAAATTAAAAACACCTCATATAACTTTTGCTTTTTCTAACTGAGGTCAAAAGTGGGCGAAAATTATTACGATCGACATGTTTCGTTATCTTAGGGGACTACAGCACAATGAGATTAATTTTAGTACGATTTTAGCCAGCGAGATATATCCGCTTTTATATCCGCATATTTATATCCTTCACTATTGCGATTAGATGATCTTTTAAATATAATAAATCTACCCCACCATTTCTTCTACTCATATCTTTATTTAATAGTTTATAGTCCGATAATTTTAACTCTCTGATTAAGTAACTGCTACAACATTCGATCCATGTTTCAATGGCAGCAATAATATCGAACACTTGGGTAAAACGCTCTTAATTTATCGATTTTATTTCTCAAACTGCATACGTTTGTATAAACTGCGATAAACTAGAACTTCGGTTCGTGGATCATTGTAGTATGACGCTGATAAATTATATATTAGGTTGAGGAATAAGTTCTTGCGTTTTTTTTTAATGTTGTGTTGATTTAAGTTTTGTTGACGTGATTTTTGCACATATTAAGAAACAATAATAATTAATGAGAGCAAAATTTGCAAAGGTTAGGCTACGTCTCTTAACAGTGTAGACTATTAGGCTTTTTTTTGATAAGTAATTATATTGAAACGAATTAAAAGTTGTGTTAATTTAATTTTTGTTCTGTACCCTCAAAATGGAATGTCAAGTTGAAAGAAAGGCGCATTTTAGACACTTGTTGTTATTCATTTTCAATCGAGACGGGAACAATGCAAACGAAACCAACGCTCGTCGAGATATTTGTGCTGTGTACGGAGAAAATGCTTTATCCGAAAGGACAGCTTCAAAAACGGTCATTTCAATCTTAATGACGAACAACGTTCTGGTCGCCGCATTTAGTTGGATGAAGATCGATTGAACTTTCTTCATGAAAATCCTTGTCAATCGACTAGAGAATTGGCTGTACAATTGGCGTGTGATCGGAAAACTGTATTGAATCACCTTCATTCGATGGAGAAAGTTCCAAAACTCGGCGCATAGGTTCCGCACGTTTTAGGCGAAAGCAACAAACTTCAACGCTCCACGATTGCCGCAGGTTTGCTTGCTCGTCACAAGGCTATTCGTGGATATAAGGACAGATTTCTTCACCGCATCATCACTGGCGACGAAAAGTGGTGTGTTTTCTGTCAACATGAACCATCGAAAACAATGGTTTAGCCCGAATAAAAAACCACTTCCGCGATTAAAGCAAGGACTTCATCCACAAAAGACGATGTTGTGTGTGTGGTGGGATTGTGAAGGCATCATTCTTTATGAGCTCCTTGCAAACATCGAGATTGTCAATGCACAACTCTACTTTCAACAACTGTATCGAGTCGCCGAAGCTATTCGTGAAAAGCGACCTCATCGACGTTATGGAGTCCTTCTGCAACACGACAATGCTTGTCCTCACATTGTCAATATGGTAAAAGATGCCATCCAAACGCTTAATTGGGAAAACCTGCCGCATCCCCATATTCGCCAGACTTGTCTCCATCAGATTTCCATCTGTTCCGATCGCTCTCCGACAATTTGCGCGGCGTTTCATCCAATACTGATCTGGAATTAAGATCCTGGTTGGACGAATTCTTCGAGTTAAAATTCAGAGATTTTTATTGCAGAGGCATCGAAAAACTAGTTGAACGGTGGGAAGAAGTCGTAAATAACAACGGAGAATACATTACTGATTAAATTACATATTGTTATCAATTAAAAATTAAGTTTTTCTAAAATTGTGAGTGGTAATGAATAAATCTGCTAAAACCGCAAGAACTTATTCCTCAACCCAATACATGCGTTCCCTACCTCTGTGTTGAAGTCCCGAGCTGACATACTAAAATCACAGCGGTACTATTCAAAAGCTTACCAAATCTCGTACATTCTACCTCGTTTAATTAAAGTACTACTTGTATAAACAGGTGACTAAGCTTGTAGATGACTTTTCCAAGAAACTGCTACCACTTTGGAATCTTGACAGTATACGTCACAATAAAACATGATTAGTTCTATCTGTAAGTTTTTTTAGTGATAGTTTTTACCCTGTGAGAAGCTCTTCAGACCTAGTTTAAAATTATTATTACTTCCAACTCGAAATCGTTATGTTCTCGACTTTTTTACATGCGTACGATCCCTTAAATGAATCTTGTCCTTCTGTACATAATTGCTATTTAACATTTTTTTACCAACCATGAATGAATTTTAATGATTTTGGTGATTCTCACAGTTGAGAACCGAAGAGTCTGTCCAATAATTTATTAAAATTATAACCTGCTTCTTAATATCCTTGATTAAATATATGGTAAATCCTTTTATTTCACAGTCTCCATAAACCTACTTCCCGCCTAATCACTAAACAATGATTGTCTCACCTCCAAATATACTTTTATAATTCCGACTGTTCCTCACTCTTTTCGCACATCCTGCTTACGGATATTATCACTATCAGAGCTCTTGTTTATCAGCCACCCAAAGACTAATCCTCTCTCTCTTCTTCTTCTTCTTCTTCTGATCAAAAACTCACACTTGCGAGCATGGAGACCACTTTATCAAATTACTCAAGAACCCTCGCCTCTGACGTAAGCCTGTTCTTTCGCTATTCAGCCCAGCCATCTTAAGTTAACGCTCTCTAATTTGTCTTAGCCATGTGTTTCAATCGACAATTGTTGATTTTTATAGTACAGTAACAAAAAAGTCAATTAAATTCCAGTGTATATAATTGGATGGAAACTACTCCATCAATCAGGCAAATCAGATCTCAATTCTCATTATATTCACCTTTACTGTTTATATAAATCTTTAGGCATCTACACTCATCGAGCAAGGAGGAGATTCTATCCAATTCAAAATGCAGTTGCAAGCAATTAAACCATCAAACTTTGTCACTCGCTCACATATTGTCAAACTTAAATGTCATCTGTTGTTGAAGTACAGAGATTATTTTTTAGGATAAAGTCACCAAAACGAGTTTCTATCGGAATGCGGTGCTACACTCGAGAACTTGATGTGGTAAGTAAATTTTCAGAACTTTCCCTTCTCGTTCTTTTATATTAAAGAAATTCAACCCTCTTTGTAAAGTAGCTTTTTATCTATTCCATTAAATATATTCAGATATTAAGTAATATGTTAGTTTGTAAGTTACTTGCACATTCTTTTGTAAAAGATTTCATTGTTAATTTATATTTTTCTGGTTTCATACCCACTTCTGCGTTTGGGTTCCTCTCCCCACTTACATACATACTGTTTAATGCGTTTAAAAATTGTTCTCTTTGTTTCGCACTTTTTCCTATATATTAAAAAATAATCATTTAGAGATTTTTAAAATAATTCTTAGATTTTATTGATTTTTAGCACTGCTGAGAGAAGCTCATTCTCTTCTTTCTAAATTTTTGTCGCTCTTGTGGAATTTGCTTCCAATTTTTAAAATATTTTTAATGATCATTCTTTATTTTCTTTTTGGTCGTTTTTTTGCTCGTCTTTATTCAATTGTCTTTGAATCGGTAATTTTTGTTCTTACTCTATCGTCTTATAATATTCTCACATGTCCTACTTATCTTCATTTCAAGTTTATTATAGCTTCCGCAATATCCCAAACTTTCGTTTCTTCGTGTATCAAAATAGCTGGTTTTCTCTCAAACCAAGTTATCACCATCATAATCCGTTTAATGGAATCTTTGTGTTGTTCGAAGTTTTAATATGAGTTTTTTGGTCTCGTTCCAAGCTTCTGTTCCATAGGTCATAATTGTGATTATACATTGGCTATATACTTTTCTTTTCAGGCACATGAGCAGTTTGCTTTCGAAAACGACGGTTGCTTTTCAAATGCTTTCCAGCCTAGAGTGATTCTGCTTTATGTTTCCTGAACTTTTCCCATTGACATTTTAATCTGTTGACCCATATATATATATATATATATATATATATATATATATATATATATATATATATATATATATATATATTGTTTATCATTTTAATTTTCTCGTTGTAAATTTTAATGTCTTTCATGTCGACCTCTGGTAGTTTTATCATGACTTTTGTTTTTTAGTCCAACTTTATTGCTTTCATTGTTAAATTATTGGAGCATTTGAATCGCTTCTAGGTTAACAGATATAAGTAAAATATCATCTGCGAATTTCAGGTGATTGAGGTAATCCACATCGATCTTACTAGCTTTGTTTTTTCAGTATATCCTCCTGAAGATTTCTTTTACGCAGGACGTGAATAATTACCGAGAGATAGTTTCGCCTCGCGTTACACCTTTCAGTTATTCAAAAATGTTTCAATCTTTATGTAATCTAATTTCGGATCTACAATTTTGGTATGTGTTTTATGATATTGATGTAGAGTATATATTCCTTGATTCTTCAAGTTTGTTATGACCTCTTTTGTTTTATTGAATAAAATGTTTTATGGTAGTCTAAAAATACCAAGTTACAGGTATATTGTACTCTGAAATTTCCTCAATGAGCTGATTAGGAGCATATGCATATGTGCTCCATCGTTGAGAAGCCTTTTCTGAAACCAGCTAATTCTCTCGGTTCTTGGTCATCTAGCTGTTTTTGTATTCTGCTAGTAATGACTAGTGAAAGTTTTTTAGTCACACTAGAGAAGGATGATTGATCTGTAGTTCGTAAGATGTGTGTCGTAGAATTGCTCATAGTCTGGTCCAATAATTATTCTAGTCCTTGATCTGGACACACCGCTTTTGTTTAAGTCAATGGTATTGACCCTATGACTTAATCTACGATTATATATATATATATATATATATATATATATATATATATATATATATATATAGGCTTTAATTCCTACTGAACGTGTGAAAGCTGGTTAGAGGCGGGTTGTACCGTAGCCAAGATTCTCACTATAAAAGTCCACTTGTTACTGGAGGGAGGTTTGTGTTGGTTAAATTCTAAGAGTGCATAATAGAGGTTGAATAAATTAGCCGAAGGGATTCTTAATTAAAGTCTTGCCAAGGGTACGTAAAAAAGGAGGAGCCACAAATAAACATTCTCACAAAAAAAAACTTTACTTTACACAAAAATAATAAGTAGTAGCAATAGTTAAACGGGCATTTAGGTAAATAAGGATTAAATATTAAACCGGATTAGTCCGGGTTGACAACAATTATAAATAATAATACCAAGGGAATAACTCACTTGAATCTCTTTAAACAAGGAGGGGAGGATAACACTGACGTTAAGCGTCGAGATTTATAATGACTCAATGGGAGTATCAATCACTGTTAATTAAATAGGTAATTTAAGAATAAAGGGACACTGGGTTTACAGGTTACTATTAATTGTAATGGATTGGAGAGACGTCTACTCAGGTCCAGACGGGGTGGTTCGATAGCGTTAACACGAGTTGTCGGGGAGAGGAAGAATAAGACGACGGGTTAGGGGCTGCTAAACGCAGTTACGGTTAGTTCACTCCTAACTGGATGTGACACTAACAAATAGTAACTTCCAGTAACTATTTGGATGTTCCTTTTTCTTTCTCAAGTTACGTTGAGCAACAGAGCGTATTCTTCTAGTCACAGACTCTGCGGGGTGGGATTTGCCTCAGGAACACTTTGAGACAGTGACCAAGTTAACTCAGCGTTGGCAGTCGATACGTTACGGCAACGACTCTCGTTCAACGTGAGGGTTACGCGAGTAAGTTTGGGACACTGCTCTAGAGGGAGGAACGGCGTTGTCATTTATACCACGGACTGTGTGAAATCGAGAGAGAGAGAGATTCCATTCACGACAATTCGCTTATCGCACCGCCTTCTGGACAATCTCCATGGTATCATAAAGAAGGCAAATAGAATTTAGGCTTCTCTGTGAGATAGGGCTTCTTTCGTCAGACTTCCTGTCGCCTGTTGGGGAAGGGGGGGGGAGAGGAGACGAAGGTCAACTCAAACGACAAATTTCTTTCGTTCCCATGGTTGTCTGGCGGCATGCAAGTATGTACGTTCCATAACCTCACAATGTGTTTATTCACATTTTTTGTGTTTGAGTAATATTTTGGCATTTTGCCACTGGCTGGAATCTCTCCTGTTTTAGATATTCATTGAAAGGGAAAGCGAGGTATTTAGCATATCTTCAGAATCTCTCAGCAAAAGCAAAGTGATGTTGTTCTAACCTGTTGCTTTGTGGGTCTTCATTTGACTGATTGCATTTCAATTTATGATTTGAGAACGGCCGGGATATTAATGTGTGATATTAGATGATTGTGAATCTGGATGGTGCTTTCGTTTCAGTACAACCTTTCAAAATACTAATTAGTCCTATTCTTTCTCAATCCTGGATGATTGTACCATCTTCCTTTCTTTTCCTTACTAGGTGAGATTTTCCCTTTTGTAGTCTCTTTTAGCCATTTGAATTCCTTTTCTTCTTTGATGGTTTCTTTAAACAATAGTTTGTGAAGTCAGCTCTCTTTTATTTTTAATGAGTTTATTTAGTTCTGTTAATTCAATTTGTTGGTTGCTGTTTGTTACTTTAAGAAGTTTGCCCCTATACATTAGGTTTAGAGCTTTTTCTCCTAGTTTGTTATTGTTTTTATTTTGTTTCCTTGTATTTTTCAACAGTGGCTGAAAAGAAAGTCATTAAGTTATTGTTCATTTATTTGTATGTATATTGCTGGTGTTGCTGGTATATTGCTGGTGTTGCTGGGCTCAAGGGGATTTCCATGATTCGGTCTCTAAAGATGGCGCTGGACTTCTGGAACCAGATTTATCTGAAACTTAATGGGCTTATTATTTTAAATGGAATATCTTTCTTCTCTTTCTGGATATTAATTTTCATCCTAGATCTGATCATCATATGATCACTGATTTTGATTATTTCGATGACTTGTAACTTATTGACGGTGATTATCTTTTCGACCAGATTGTTATTGATTTCATTGTATATTACATAATTTGGGCTTCTCCAATTTCCTCTTTGTTATTGCGTCTTTTTGAATATTGAGTTGCCAATTTTGAGGTCAGGGGCAAGTGAGAAGTCAGCAAGATATTGTCCCCTTTCATTTTATTTCCCCATTGAGAACCCTCCCATGCAGGAAACATTTGCTTTGCTCGACCTTTGTATTAAAATAAACCATGGTGAGGTTAAAATGTACATCGTTTAGGTTGTCCTGATGTCAGCATATAATCTATCTAGGATCTAACTTCCTGCGTAAATGAATATATCGGTGCGTACACTTGTACTATTTTGAGGTTGTACTTCTTAGGGAATCTTAGTTATTCGTAAACTACTCTTTCCGATACACCGTGAAACACACAAACACACACTTTCTTTTTCTCTCTCGCTCTATCTCCTACTCCCCATCCCTTCCTCTTACTTTCTCTCTTCCTCTCTCTCTCCTCTCTTTTTCTCTTTCTATCTCCTACTCCTCATCCCTCCCTCTTAGTTTCTCTCTTCCTTTCTCTCTGTCTATATATTAAAGTGATTTTCTTAAATACAAAGTATTACTGCAATGATCATTTTCAGGTAGGCAGCTCCAGTGAAAGGGGCTGACAAGATGGCCATTCTCTCATATCCAGACACTTTCTGCTGACAAATACTTCTTTCGAAGTTGAATTGGGGGGATTTTTCACCAGCGCATACTGTCGAATTTTATTGCGATTTACCTTTCCATTCATGAAAAAGGTTGCTTCGTCTCTCATCACAATGCTGTCCAATAAACGAGCAGGTGTATGCAGAAGCCATTCAAAAATTGCGCACGACAAGGAAAATCAGTTTCAAGAAGTTGGTGCCTTTCATGCATCTTATATAGGTGCCATTTTAAGTCCTGTTAAACAATCTAGTTAAATGTTGAACTCACCAATTACAAGCCATTATTTCTGATTGATAAGTTTTGATTTTGAACAAGTGACTTCCAAACATTTGCAATATTTTCTGCTGTTCTTGTGATTTTTCCTACGACCCGAACAACATCTGTTTAAAATAACATGTTCCTTTTTCTTGTTACTTACTGACATTTTTTTAAAATCGTGAGCTTGCAGCTTGGTTGATGGCTATCAGAAAGAAGTTCCTCAAAAAGATTTCTTACTTGTTTTCTACTGCCAGTCCTACCAAAGTGATGCGTAGATATTATTTTATGTAACAGTGAAAGAAAATACTATTTTATGCATTCCTTCGATATCATAGCTACCCCCCCAATAAAAGAATTACGCGGTGCTAAAACTCCAATTTTTTTTCAGGTAAAATTGTTAATTTTTTACTTCAGAATTTCATTATTTCATTTCCTTGCGGAAATAGTTTTCTTTTACGTCCACCAAAATCATTTGTGTATTAATATCGTAAAGGGAAATTAATTGAAATTTTCACCATCAAATCTAAAACATCTCTAATATAGTTTTGAGAAATACGAAATCAAATTTCAGTTAACCTTTAGGTGGGTCAATGTATATATATATATATAAATATATATATATATATATATATATATATATATATATATATATATATATATATATATATATATATATATATATATGTTACAAGACACTACCCTCGTTGTAGTTGTACCTCTATGTTGCTATGTATTATGGCGCAACTCCTCGTAGTTGCGTCACTGGGTTACTATGTACCTGAGTTTGTCCAGCTGCAGACTCGTGCTCGTGATTAGGACACCTTTGAACTACCTGTACCTGACTACAACTTCTTTCACTGTCACCTACTTAGCGTTACCTTTTCTTCGACGTTCGTTACTCCGAGTGCTGTTGCGATGCTTGCGGGAGGATATAAAGAGGCAGGCTTCTATTCGAATTTACTTGCTTAAGTGCAATTTAATCTTATACTACTGGGACAAGCTGGGGAGGTTTAAAGTTACGAGGGACAGAGTTTGATGGTACAAACGCGGGAAAGGTGAGGTGGGAGAAGACGGGGTCTTCTCAGCAGGGAGTCTTAGTTACCCAGGAAACTTAGGGTCACTCATACTAAAATCAGAGTGTCACTCGACTAAAATATGACCGGGATTTAATCAGAAATTTATCTTAAGGATTTAGAGCGAACGGGCGGCCAGTCGAGAGACTCCTGCCCAGCTACCTCCCTCCTTTATGTGGGCTTGTCTTTTATGCCCGATACATGATTTCCGGCGGAACTAAAAGAATTTTGAGAATCTGACGGTGCAGCCGCCCGTAGATTATAAAGGAAGGAGGGGATGCTGAATCAACTACTTGGAGGAAATCACAACTCTGTTTCTGAGAAATTATATTCCTATATATACAAAAAAATACAACGTTCTTATACACACATGTGTATACTTTTGAATAAAAGTTCTTATACATATATGTGCATTCCTTCAGTTATGCAGCGAGGCCATGAGCAGCATAACATATATATAATATATATATATATATATATATATATATATATATATATATATATATATATATATATATATATCATTCGCTGCAATGGAAGTCTAGACATTCGCTATTTTATGTTATTTTTTCATTATTTATCTCCATTAGGTTAGGTTAATATAATTAAAAACACTTTTGTTGATACTTTTAATATTTTATTATCTCCCCCCTGGCCTTGATGACATCCTGCATCCTTTTGAGATACTTGCAATAAGATTTTTCAAGTAATTCAAGTCCAGGTTGGTGCACCACACTTTCTTGATGACCTCCTGAAGGTCCTGCACTGATGACACATTGGCCCCATTAACCTTGTCTTTGATTACTTTCCATGCATTTTCAATGGGGTTGAGATTGAAAGTGTTTCCACTCCAGTCCAACAGGTTGATGCGCTATCTCTGTAGCAATTGCTCGATCAAATTAGCCTCGTGACAAGGAGCTGAATCATGCATAAAGGTGGATGTTCCATGAAGTTCCATATGATTAAATAGATGACCTTCCAAAACTTCCTTGTAGCGCTGAGCATTCATGGTCACATTTTTGGGCAGAAAATATAAACCACCTCTCCCTAAATTGGTACTGAAACGACCCAAACCATAACTAAGGGGCTGTGTTTTACAGTCTTCACTGTGTACTAGGGGCTGTACCTGTTTCACCCAACTGGCCTCCTCACCTTTACTCTGTGTGACCTTATGACCTGAAATGGGCTTTCATCTGCCACATGACCTCTGAACACTGTTTCACTGTCCAGCCCATGTGCTACTTTGCGAAATGAAGCCTCTTCTTCCTCATGCGGTCATTCAACAGCGGTTTGAGCGCGGCAGTACGACTGGGGAGTTTCAAATCTTTCACAAGACAATGCTATACGGTCCGTTCCGAGACATTTGGAGGAGGTTAGGGTACATTTCCTTGAGTTGTCTGGCTGTTATCCTAGGGTTCTTCATAACAGACTTCTTTAGCAAGCGATCTGTCCCCGGTGTAGTCTTTGTCTCTGGTCCCTGGCGCTTTTTATGTTAGGTTATGGTATTTGGGGAAGCTCACGGGCAGCAGAGAGGAGCGCCATTACGGTAGATTTTGTCCGCCCTGTTCGAAGGCATATTTCACTTATATTAACATTTTCTTCCCTCAACGTGGGAATACGGACCGATTCCTCATTTTTGAGAAACTTGGGACCCATGGTTGGCGTGCTAGTTAAAATATATATCATCAGCCAAATATCTTCAAGAAAGCACCAAAATAAAAGTAACATCGCAAAAAATGAGAGTCCTCTCACGACCAAGTCTGAGCGCGTACTGAATAATACAGAGGACCCAATTCGCATATATACCTAACAGGCGTTGCCATAAACCACAACAAAACATTAATCAATTATAGCATTTTTCCCGCAACGATTATTGGCCTATATCAATGCATATAATATGACCAAAGGACAAGATTTCCGTTGCGGAGACTGTATACAGGGGGAGCCAAAATTTAAGAAAATAATGGCTTGGATCAATCAGATGTTAAGATATTATTGCATAAATTGCATCCATTTTATGTAATTTTTCACCGTTAGTCCAGAAAATGACTCATGAAAGGGTTGAAAGACGTCTCCGGGCAAGCTTTCAACTCTTTCTTATCGTTGTTCTCGTCCAGTGTAAATCTCAAATTGCACATTCATATTCATATCCCCACTTTATACACAGGTAAAAAAAGAAACAAAGTCAATTACTGCACGGAATTGAATATATTTAAATTCTTTCTACATGATGCTAATAGCTGAACACAGCTTTTCGCCCAGAATCGATGCCTTGGAGAGATGGATGAAATTATTCCATTGAGTCAAAGAAGATATATGAATTGAACTCTGAATTACAAATTACTAATTGGTGTAACGGTGTCTATATATGGGTAGGGGCCAAATGGGTGTGTGGTAGATAGATGGAACTAAAAGTAGTGAAAAGAGAAAGTAGTGTGAAAGATTTGCAAAGGGATGCAATGTGCCTGGTGATGAGGCTTATCAGTTTCATTATTTCCATGTTTTGTGTATTTTTTGGTTGTCTTTGGTTTTAGTTTCTATTATTATGGCGTTCAAGTTTAACAAATCTTAATATACTTTGTATCAGCAAACTGCATTTGCTGTTGTTCTGTAATATATTATCTTAAAACTTCGTGCCTAGTTTTTCTTTGTTTTTATATATTATATAATGTGTGTATTTATGTTTTTTTTTCTTCTTTCTTCTGTCTTTATGTATTTTTCGGCTTTAATGACTCTTGTTCTGTATATTGTCTCGTTATATTTGATGATATTTTTCATAATTCGGAATATTTTTAGTAGTTTTTGTTTTTCTGTGTTATTCCCTGATAAATAAAATTCTAGCTCTTCTGTTCTGGTTAATAATTTGAATGATTTCATCGTTCAATTCTTGTTTAACCAGTTCCTGCCTATTCCTTGTCCGTTCTTATATGACTTTGTTAATGGGAATTAACCTCGCCTCCCTGTCCAGCTCTTCTTGGCATCTTCTTTCTCACCTGTGTGTACCCTTTATTAGGTACACGCATTTAATTTGCACGACTTGTAGTCTCCTCTTTTGTGTCCTCGATGAACAAGAGAGGGCGGAAGCGGGTTAGAGCAGTGTAGATCTTCTCTCGCAGATTTCTGAATATGAATTGAGTCCTGACTGCGGTCGAGGCTTTAGAAATTCTATCTTCGATGTGCTTCTTGTACCCGGTTCAAGTAATCTTAATTTCGAGTACATTGCACTCCGTGGTGTAGGGATAGCGTCTACCCTCCGTCCTGACATCTGCAAGTAGTTTTCTCTAGATGGGCCTACATTGAATTTCTCTTGCTTTGTTCTGATTTCTGCCACTGTCATACCAGCTTGCAAAGGCGCGTCCTGCTAAGAACACTGGATTATCTGGCTGAAATCATCGGCATATTGAATGTTGAGGCAAGTAAGGTTCACCAGGGCGGGGACATCTGCGGTTTATATCGAGTAGAGAGTGTAGGACAGACACCCCTCTACGGAAGGCCCGCATTGAGCGGAAACTTCGATCCATCCGTGTACCCTAAACTGGCATATGCCACTCTCTCCATGACGTGGTCACAGAGAGTTTTTCTAAGGTTTCACTTTGGTCCAGCCTTAGGATCTCGTACTGCACTTCCTTTGTCCACACCTTATCAAACGTCTTTGATACATCCCGACAAACAATGTCCACGTAACTCTCTTCCCGTTTGGCTTGAGCAAGCTACGTTCATTCATTTATTTCATTAACATTCACAGTTCATAATAATATGAACTGTGAATGTTAATGAATTAAATGAATGAGCGTATCAAGTAAATTGTATCTATCCTCATTGGGAACGAACTATAAATATGTTACAACTTTGTAGGTGAAGTTTATTACAAAGTTAAAATTCGCGTGAAGTGCCAATGAACAAGATACCTACACATTTTGAGGCGTTATTAATTAATTCTTGATAGGAAAGTTGGGATGTAATTAAAAATGGCGGTGCGAGAGGCAGTGTCATATCTACACTCTGAGTTCCATCTCTTTATCCCATCTTGTGGTATGCAGCTGCTGGGTAATGAAAATTTGAGACACTTTGTTATCTTCTCCTTTGCTATGATGTGACCTTAAGAAGCGTCTTATAAGTCCTCATAAATGGATAGCAGCGAATTGAAATATTTCAGGAAGGGGATCCTTCAAACCTTTTGTGAGTAAATAAAAAATAAAGAAATATGTATTGCCGAGGAATATTTTATTTTTTCCCATTGAAAAGATTAGAAGGCTAAAAATCACACAACTTCAACCAATACAGGCACTAGGCCTTGCCTCTGTACATGAGTTACACACGTGTAACATATCACTTTTTAAAGACAGAAAATAGGATTACATAATACGAATAAAGCGTCTTTCGTCGTGTGAAAAATCGGCATAAAAATGGAACCGTTTCCTTTCTTGCATTCTTCTTTTGTGTTTTTTCTGTTTCTTTTTTTCTCTCTCTCACAGAGACAAAAAGTGGGGGTGAGAGACAGAAAAAGATAGAGATACAGAAAGAGAGAAAGAGAGAGAGAAAGAGAGAGAGAGAGAGAGAGAGAGAGAGAATGCGGCTGCTGCTCTTGGTGGTCGTCGTGGTAGTGTAGTACTTGTGGTTGTGGTGATATAGTAATAATGGTAGTAGTAGTGTAGTAGTAGTGGTAGTGATGGTGGTGCTGTAGTCTTAGTGGTGGTGTGGTAGTGATAATGGCAATAGTGATGGTGGTGGTAGTTGTGTAGTAGTAATGGTAGTAGTGTTAGCGGTGGTGGTAGTGGTAGTAGTTGCAGTGGTAGTAGTTGTGGTGGTATTAGTTGTGGTGGTAGTAGTTGTGGTGGTAGTAGTTGTGGTGGTGTAGCAGTGCTGGTGGTAGTGAGGAGTGTAGTGCTGGTGGTAATGGTGTAGTAGTAATAGTGCTTGCGGTGGTAGTGGTGTAGTAGTAATAGCGATCGTGGTAGTTGTGGGGTGGTAGTAGTGGTTGTAGTGGTGTAGTAGTAGTGTTCGTGTAGTTGAAGTGGTGGTGGTGGTGCAGTAGTAATGGTTTTGGGGTGATGGTGGTGTTGTAGTAGTTGTGGTAGTATGGTTTGTGTAGTATTAGTGGTTGTGTACTAGTAGTGGTGGTGTAATAAAAGTGGTGAAGTAGTAGTAGTGGTAGGAGTGAGATTGATGTAGTAGTAATGGTGATGGTGGTTGTTGTGTATTAGTAGTTGTATTGGTTGTGGCGTAGTAGTAGTAGTGGTGGAGGTAGTGTAATAGTAGTGGTGGGGTGGGGTGTAATAATATTATCGATGGCGGTTTGTAGTCTCAAACTGAAAACAAGACCCCAAATAGCAGTTAAACTCCGACACGAATTCAAATTATAAAATCTGGAATTAACAAAAAAAGATGTAAAAAATCCTCTCGGCTAAACTCTTGAAGTGAGAGACTTATTTTGGGTCTCATTCAACAGATAAGTATCAAAACCTCTCTTTGTGGTCCCTCGTCCCATGGATGGGACCATTGTGACGCAGTGATTTCCCCAAGATTTCTGAAATGCCTCAAAGGAATAAGGGAAAACCTCGTTTCTCCACCGGGACAAAAATCGCCAAAAGAAATGTTATCACTTCTCTGACGATTTTTCCGACCATGTAAATGATGAGATTAAAGCATATTTGAAAATTTCAGGACGTAAACAAATTGCTAAATATCATTATAAAAGGAAGTAATGAGGTCATGAACAAATGATAGTTCAGGTGACAAAATAAAAGGAAAAGTGATATCAAGAAAAAAGATAAAAATAATGAGGTTAAAATGAATACATTAATAGGATAAATAATCATAAATTATTTACGTGAAAAACCCCCCACAATAACTAGGTACACAGCAAAAATGAGAATAAATTAATTATAAAGTCAAATGATAATAACATTGTACAAATGATTTGATCATAGAGGGTATGAATAATCTGACAATGTAATAAAGAAATGAAATGGTAATAAATTTCTTTTATCCAAGATATCTCTAATCAGGAGCCAATTGTCCCAACCAATTGTCAGATTAATTATGATGTGAATCGCAGCGTGTGGTTGTCGGAATGTATCAGCTTGTAATAGCTCTGAAATTCCATTAAAATGTTCTTATAGGTTTTGATGTAAGGGGTTTCTGTTTTATTATTAACTGTGTGTAGGGAAGAACTTAATTCCATATAGGCTAGTTTCAAATTTTGCAAATAGGCTCGAATTATTCCCTTACTTAACTGGAATGGGAAAGTATGTTTATATCTTTGTAAAATATTATATGGGTTTTATAAGAGTTAGACATTTAGGGTGTATCTGTGTTTCTGAGAAATCCGTGTGTGCAAGTTTCTAATTTTGAGGGTAACGAAAACATTTTGTGCTCACAAGGTTCAGGATAAAAGGGTCGAAATAGGGTTCGTTACATTCTCCTGTGGCTAAATGTCCCTATATTGTAAAGGATCGCTATTCCTGGTGACAAATAGATAAGATGGAAGGAGTAGAGGAGTTACATAGATCATTTTTACAGGAGAGAAACTGGTTTCCTTGTTCAGGTCGGTTAGGTAACCATTAGCTAGGTGGCCTTTTTGAAAGAAGAGGTTTAATTGTACAGTGTGATATTTATAGAACGACGTTCCCATCAGGGTTTCCAGAAAAAGTAAAGATGTTTTTAGTGGCAGTGAGTTTTAATAACTCATGATATAGAACTGAACTGAATTTTAGCCCGTTCTCAGACACGATCTTGACTGGGACCCAAAACGTAAAACGTAATTAGCACAGAAAACTTCGCTCACTTCCTAGGATCTAATATATTTCGGTAGGTATGCCTCTATCCACTTGGTTTAGCAACGAATAGCAGTCAGATGATATTTATATCCTTCTTTTGTTGCATGGAGACCACTTCATATGTCTATGTAAGTAGTGTAAAACTTTTCTTTGAGAACAACGAATTGGGGTAAAAGGTGGCTTCGTGTGTCGTTGTGTCTTGTATTTCTGGCCCTAAATGCAATTTCTAACCCATTCACAAGTTTTCCTTCCCACATGTTTGCTGACAAAACTGTCCGAGATAGATTTTTTAATCTATCGAGAACCTATGTAGATGCCCTAAATCATTATAAACATGAAAGGCATGTTTGGGGAAATCAAAAGTTAAATAAGGTGTGACAAAAACTTTGGATAAATCGCAAATAATTGAATGATTTGAGGAGACCAAAGCAATCTTATGAAACTGTAGTGAGGTAGAAGAGTTCTGTTGCAAAAAGTCCACATCTGAATCTGATTGTCGGGATTTAGCCAAAGACTCATAATTAATACTAGAAAATGAAATAATGGTAGAATTGATAGTTTGGCAGAAAGTGGGTGAAATTCCATTTTGTAAGTGTCAATTAATGTTGCATTCATTCCGAGCGCTTTCGTCTTTATTCTTAAAGACCTATTCAGGGAATGAACAGGAGGCTGGACATACATTACCTTAAATAGTGGCAATGGATGGGATTAGACTACCCACCTCTGAACCTTAATTAGGAGGTACAAGATCCTGAAACAACTTTATTTGAGATTTTATGTATGTAGTGATAATGGGATCTAGCGTGAATAAACCAGGGCTAAGATTGAAATTTGGGAACGCGTTAATAGAGATACATTCTAATATATTTCTTGAAATATAATTACTGCATTTTATTATTGGTTTGGCACTGTTCCAGTTAATGCTATGGTTAAGATTGTGTATATGTAGAAAAAGCGAAGATTGTTCACTGTGATTACATACATTGGATTGATGTTGCTTAACCCGGACATCTAGTTCTCTCCCGGTTTGTCCATAATACAAATTTCGCAGTTGTTGCAGCCTATCGAAGAAACAATGCCAGGTTGGGGGTGGAATTTTTGACAAGGAAGAGATAAATTGTAGTCTCGTACTTAAAAATAACATTTATGTTCAAAGGAATAAGTAAACGAGGTAATTTAATGAAAATATTTTTATAGGGTAAAACTAATAAGTTTTGGGATTGAAACTTAGGTATATTAACATTAGTTTGATAATAGTAACGCTTGGTGGACTTATAAAAATTGTCAAGAGAGTACAAAGGGTAGCACATATTCATCCCTATTTTATATATTCTATCGACTTCTTTGTCTAGGTATTCTAGTGAGACAATTCTAAGGGCCCGCAAAAAGATAGAGGAGAAAACCTTTTGTTTGATGTCATTTTGGTGGTTAGAATTAAAGTTTATAAAAGAGTCTATGGTTGTGGGTTTTCTTTATATTTCATATTTGAAATAATGGTTTGTCCGATGAATAAGAATATCTAGGAAAGGGAGTGTGCAATCTTTTTCAACTTTTAAAGTAAATTTAATCGAGGGCACTAAGGTGTTAATTTTAGTAAGAAATGTATTAATATTTAAATTATTAGACCAAAGGCAAAGGATGTCATCAACATATCGCATCCAGGCTATAGGGGTTTTATTAATTTGGGGAATTATTCTAGATTCAAAAAATTCCATGTATAGGTTTGCGATACAGGGGACAAACAATTCCCCATTGCCATTCCAAAGATTTAGCGATAAAATTTTCTATTAAAGGTAAATTTGCAATTGTTGATGGAAAGAGCAATGAGTTTAATGAGGGTAGAGGCGGGTATAGGGAGAGCAACTGTGTCGAGGTTTTCTTCAAGGAAATTGAGACATCGGAGACGGGAACTTTAGTAAAGAAGGAACAAACATCGAAACTAACCAGGCTAATATTATCATGGTAGGGGAGCTCATTAAGTTTACTAATGAGGTGCATATTATTGATAATATGTGATTTGGAAATGGTCCCAACCAAAGGTTTTAGTAGAGATGCTAACCATTTTGATAAGGTATAAGAAACACATCTAACAGAGCTTATGATGGGGCGCATTAGGTTATCAGGTTTATTGGATTAAAACCGCAAATACCTTTGAACAAAAGGCAGCAGGCTGGACGGGCATCACTAAAAAACAACTCAGTGCATGCCCCCTGGCAGATCATTCAGGGAATTACGAATATTTACAAAGCTTCCCTGAATACAGGCTATTTCCCCGACGGTCTAAAAATGGCCCAACCATTTTTATATCCAAATGGAAGAAGCCCCCCTATCAACTCATGGAATGCAGGCCAAAGTCCCCCCTCAAGTTCATAAGCAAAGTCTACGAGAAGCTTCTAGCAAACAGGCTACAAGATCAGCTAACATAGCTGAAAGCCCATAATCTTTAGCAACACGGATTCAGTAACAGATGGGGGACTGATACAGCCCTCGCCCTTCTCACTGAAAAACTTGCCCGCTGTAAAGCTGAAAAGAAATACGTAGACGGGGTGATGCGAGATGTTCAAAAGGCCTTCAATAAGGCTTGTCTGAAAGATTTATCATACAAGATCTTGGGCCTCCAGCTAAACCCGATCCTGAAAAAGGTCGTCTGTGATTATATAATGGAGAAAAAATCCCAAATCTAAATTAAGGGGTACAGAGGGCCCGAAATCAAACGTGAGGCCGGTGTTCCACAAGGTAGCTGTCTGAGTATATCGCTGCACATAGTGTACACATTGGACAGACCTGCTCCAGTTGGGGAGGATGTGATGTATTTGTAGTTTGCCGATGACATATCTCAAAATCATCCCCAGTACTTATTCGAACGCTGGATTTCAAGCAAGGGAGACAGTTTCCGAAATTGAAAACATCAATCGATACGAAAGAAAGTGGAAGATTAAAACCAATCGCCTAAAATTCCAAATTCTTCTAGTAAACCACCGAAAAATTGACGACGTCATAGTAAATGATGAAGTCTACCCATACACCAACAAGGGTAAACTCCTAGGTCTGCGCATCACCTCAACCGTGTATAAGGTGCACATTAAAAACAGAATCTCCCTAGCGAAGAAAGAGCTTGGGAAAATATATAGGTTCAAAAACCTCAGCGCAAATAACATCAAAAATCTGTACACTGCTCTGGTACGCTCAACATTGGCGTACCCTGCAATGGTCATGCAGGCCGCGAGTTCTACTTCTCTGAGATAAATGCAGAAAGTGCAGAACAAAGCAGCCCTGCTGATAGCTGGAGCGCACAGGATGGACCATATTCAGTAGACAGAACTGCACGCAAGAGCAGGACTGAAGTAATTGAATATGGAACTCCAAAGGCTAGGGAGAAAGACCTGAGACAAAATCGAAGAAGAAATACTCCCAAACATGGACACCCACATAGACATTCCAAGAATTCAAATTGGACGCACCACCAGGAGAGCCCTATTTCCGAGTGGAAGAACATGCTCCCGAGAGCACTCAAACGGAATATTCACCTGATCACGACCAAAGAAGAGCAATAACAAAAGAGATGAAATGCCCAAATACAATTTATTACTAGACACTTAAAATAAAAAAAAAATGACAATAATAATAAAAAGAGGCTAAGTGCCGACGACAATGAACAATTAATCAAGAACAAGAAGAGGTAAAGTGCCCACAATGAAAACAAATAATAAAAGAACAAAACCGGTGCAATAAATAAATCTAAATCTAATGAAACACAAAATAAAAACCTAGGAGATAGCATATACTATAATTGAAAGGTTTGAATGCCATGACGGTTGAAATGGAAAAAGTTTATTTATATAAAAAAAAGAAAAATAAAATAAATAAATAATATAAAATAAAATATAAAAATAAAATGAATAAATAAAATAAAAATAAACAACGAGTGAAAGAAAAAATAAAACAAAAATCTGCGACAATAGTCGCAGATAAATCTAAATCTAATGAAACACAAAATAAAAACCTAGGAGATAGCATATACTATAATTGAAAGGTTTGAATGCCATGACGGTTGAAATGGAAAAAGTTTATTTATATAAAAAAAAGAAAAATAAAATAAATAAATAATAAAAAATAAAATATAAAAATAAAATGAATAAATAAAATAAAAATAAACAACGAGTGAAAGAAAAAATAAAACAAAAATCTGCGACAATAGTCGCAAAGCGGCTAATCTCACCACCAGTAAAACACTAATGGTGCAGAAAGGAAAACGAAAGAGAGTAAGGAAAAGAAAAGAGAACTGAAGAAATGCCCTCTACACCAGGGCAATACTCAACTTCAAATTTACCTATATTTATCTAATACACATTTCAACACCTTATTCATCTCATCTCATTTCTCTTATTGACTGCTCAGACACCACTGAAGAAACAACGCCAATTTAGAGGAAATATACCACTTGATAAAGAAGGTACAGGAAAGGGTAAGCGAATTAAAAAACGTGAAATCTTTTTCACTTTTCTCAACGATGAATAAAAATAAAATAATACATTTGTTATTTACATCGCGCTACCCAGTAATGGAAGTAACGTTTTATGAGAGTCCTAGAAACGCATTCGCTCAGTAAAGAAGCGTGATCACCGTTTTACTGTGAACCAATTATAAAACTTTATAAGACTTTGAACTGCTCATCTTTAAGGTGGTTTTGGGTCAGATGTGATTCTATAATGTGGTTCCAGGACCACAAATTAACAGAAAAAATTCATGAAGAGTGACAGAAAATTGAGCCAACAACCTATGCCAACTAAGTCTAATGTATGCCAAAACGCATAAAAACGCCTATAGAAGCAAAAGGAATACACATCAAATATTACTTATTGATATAATATAGGCAAAAATGTTTATTTGTACTATGTCAAGTATGAAATAACTGATTTTCAATCATATTCTTCACTTGTTCATATTTCATACCTGCTCCATATATATATATATATATATATATATATATATATATATATATATATATATATATATATATTGCTTCAATGAATGGATGAAGTCACCAATTGAGTCACCAATAAGAAATTAATTCCTCCGAAAATGTACAAATCTCAATAAGTAGTTTTATAGGTTGAGTTGGCTGGGTAAGCCTTTCGAGAGTGGGGTGATTAACAATTAACAAGGGTGATTTATCACCGAGATTCGGTACCACTCTTGGAGCGGCTTGGAGGCTGCCGTTTTGCTAATACCGTGAATGCCGCCTGGTACTTACAGAGCAGTGAATCCAAAAGAGTGGAAAGCTTTCTTCTTGCTTGATTGTAGGCAGGGTAAAGGTGATTTCCTCGAAGGTAAAAGGAATCTTGGATCTGGATATAATATTCTTTATTTAGAGGGTCTTTGGAAGGTCTTCAGATGTCTTTTCTTGATAAGAGAATTCATCGATAAGCGCCTTCAAGCATCTGTCTTGCGGCATTTTAATATACACTGATAATTCATGTTTATACATTTAATTAGTTCCCACAATATTTAATTCATTCTTTCTACTTACATTAACATTATTTTATAGTAATTTTTTTTTATTTTAATCAATATATTTCAATAGTACACAAGCAAAACAATTCCATTACATTTTTTGTTTTCTTAAGTCATACCCCGCATGGTTGCCAAATATCACCATTTGTCTAATTTCAGTGCCCTAAAACAAATATCCCCTTTATTTGTCAATTAAATTCGATTTATATTAAATATATGGAAGAAATAAGTTTGTAATTATTCTTTATAGACCTTTACACTAATTTTATATTTATTAACCCCAAATTACTATATTCCAGTCCTTCGTTACTTTTCTAAGTTCGTTTAAAGTTTCCTCAAATAAAGGAAATAAAAGAATTATTTAGTTACTCGTACAAATAAGGGAGTGATTGAGAGAATGATAATAATTTTGAGATATGTGAGTAAGCTGTTAAATCTAAATTATAATGCAAAAGAGATTTCTTTACGATTTGAGCAGAGTGCTTCTTCTAGAGCACTTATCATTCGGATCCCCCTCCTCAGATGTTATTTTTGGTTTAACGTAAACCCATTATAAGATTTTATGAAACTTCAAAGTATTCATTTTTGAGGTATCTTTGATTGACTCATTCAATTTTCAAATGTGAGCACTAACTTCACTACCCTCCGAGAAAACGGGGTTTTAAAAAAAAAATATGCATGTATTTAAAAATAATTTTTTGGCCACATTTTCACGGTACTCAGAGGTTCTTTGGAGCTTTAGGATGCAGGAGCTTAACTCTTTAATGGGTTAAAATATTTGTTTGCGTGTGTGAGCGCACCACAACTTTATTATTTTTACTTTTATTTTGCCTTCCTTCACTTTTATTTATTGGCTGCACCATAAAATCAAATACTTAAGAGCTCCTGATGGTTTCTATCATTTTGTATATTTTTATGCATATAGCTTTGTTCGCGCGCACCACAACATTTTATCTACTTTCATATTTCATTTTTGTTATTGTTGACTGCAAAACATAAATTTCACAGGGCTCAGTAATTTTGAGGTTACTATACCTGGCCAAGCGTTTAAAATTTATTTGAGCGTTTGCCTGTTGGAGCTGCAGTTCATCATCACGAACAAAACCTCTTTTTCTCCTACATTAGTTGTGTGTATGCACCACCTTAATTTTCTTTGATTAAACGAAGCTCAGGAATAAGAAATCAACTTTAACTTGATAGTTTCATGGATTTTGTACACTTATTTTGGTCTAACAAAATAAAAATTTTATTTTTATCACCGGACACTCAATGCATCACTGTTTACATTTTAAAAACTAAATCAGCCTTGAATTTACATTTAACCTTTTTTGTACTTGAATTTTTTGCACAACTATTATTGTTATTATTAAATTTTAATTACTTTGCCCGAACGAATTACGTTAGTTCGTCTGTTGGTTTCTTCTTGGTACGGTGTTGTCCTTTGGAGCTGCGACGATGGGTGCTTCGTACGTAGTAAACTGAACAAACTTTTGCCGGGCTAGGTCTCAACCCACGTCCACTTCTAGCGGTTCATCGTAGCTCATCCAGGTCTTGAAGTAGTCCGGCGGTGAGTATAAATAAGCTCCTCGAATCATTCATGCTTCTGTGCCTTTCAGAGCTCAATGATTTTGGTTTTTAGAAGAGTAGCCCTGTGAAGAGGCGATCGTAGGTGGAATTCAATCCATTGTCTCGGGCTTCAAGGCAGCAAAGATAGACGATTTTTTACCATCCCATAACGGCTGCTTCATTGAAGATGGGAGGCCGATGGTGATGGATGTGCCATTTCTTCTTCTTAGTTGGTGGAGTGAGCATCTTTTTGTTCTCTTGGCGAATCCATCTTCTCTACCATCCCTTGGAGCGGTCAACGGTTATGGATGTGTCTACCTCCTTTGGAGAGGAGCACCCCATAACCGGTGTCAGGTCTTTTTCTGTAACTCGGGTATTTTCAGATGGCGGCGAACTAGGATTTTCCTTTTATGATGGTAACCTCTTCCCTCGGTATAAAAGTCTTCTGATGTTGCTTTATATTCGTATGCAATCACTCGATTTTCTTGATTTGTAGAATTCCTCCTTAAGCGCCTTCAAACGAACGTCTGTTTTACATACAGGGCCTGCATAGATGCGGCATTTTAATATACCGCATTTTTATACATTTAATTAGTGCCCATAATATTAAATTTATTCTTTCTACTTACATTAACATTACTTTATAGTAAAATTGTTTTTATTTTAATAAAAAATATCTAGCTATTACAAAAAAAACCCAAATCAATTATATTTGTTGTTTTCTTAAGTCATACCTTGTATAGTTGCCAAATGTTACCATTTCTCTTACTTCACCGCGCTCCCTAAAACACATATCCTTTTTTTAAATTAAACTCGATTTATATTAAATATATGGAAGAAATGAGATTGTAATTGCTAACTATAGATCTTTATACTAATTTTATATTTAGTAACCCTAAATTACTATATTCCAGTCTTTCGTTTCTTTTTTAAGTTTAAAGTGTCTTCAAATAACGGAAATATAACAATTATTTAGCTACTAGTACAAATATGGAAGTGATTGAGAGAATGATAATAATATGGTAAAATATGAATAAGCTGTTTAATCTAAATTATAATGCAAACGAGATGTCTACGATTTGGGAACAATGCTCCTTCTAGAGCACTTATCATTCGGATTCCACTTCCTCGAATGTTATTTTTTGAAGTGCTTATTTTTGAGGTATCTTTAAATGTATCATTCAATCTTACAATGTGAACACTACAGTTCTTTAAATAACAGGAGTTACGACGCTGCAAACAAATCCTTTCCGATAAACGGAGGTGCAATATTCATAACACGAGAATCCCAAACACGTGCAGGCAGATAAAATATCATTCTGATATTTAGTTATACTCATTTTGCTTCAAGGGTATTGACATTATACCTAAGATGATTAAATTTTTATTAACGAATGTTTTTTCTGTTCAATGACACTCAAGCACAATGGCCGAAATAGAATTTGCACCACTCATTGTTATACATCAAACTTAAAAGCGAAATAATGTTCTAGTTCTTTTAATATATACCAAACTAACAATCACTGGTCTTGGAATGAAGTTTTAATTGTTTCTTCTAGCTACATTTAAAAAATTTACTATCTTATTTTAAAATTAAGTAATAGAGAATGCTTATGATCATGCAGAAAAGTATTATGACAGGTGTTAAGAATGTACGATGTGACTAGTAAACTAGTGGATGTTGGGAAGATTATTTATGTTGGAAGTAAGACGCTCGGTATAGCGCAAGAGAGTGGTTTGTCGTTTTACAATTTTAGGGTTCTCGTCTGACAATGGCCGGCAGGGGCTTAGTCACCGAAATTATAATCTCAACCTATTTTTAGGATATTTTGAATAAAACGAAGTCCAAAATACACCAATAATAAAAAATTCCAACACCATGAAAAGACAAAAAACTACAAAAAGCACGTTCGGATGCCAGAGGAAAGGCCGTTATTTTAACTATATAGTATAAAAGAGGCCTCTGTCCTACTAAAACTATAGAATGTCTCAGTCAGGAGTTAGACAAATACCCACGAGTACAAGGAACAAGCTGTAGCGACCACTTTCGTCAGGGTACCGGGACAGGTATCGAGCACGGAGCTCTGCTGGAATATGAAATTGAACGAGAATGTGTCGAACAATATGGAGTTTCTGTCGTAGTAAGGTTTGAAGCAGCCCTTTAAAGATGACACTGCGTGCCGTGAGTTTGGTCGAATCTGTAACGATAGAAAACGAGAGGTAGCCAGCGAAGCATTGAAGATTAGGCCCTAACTTTAGACTTACGCTGATAGTGAGGCAAGGATATGTAATGACGCCATAGCTGTTTTATATCTTTATAGATGAAGTATTGAGATAGCTAGGTATTAAGAGTAGGAAAAGGAGGGGTTGAAATTGATAAGTAATGGTCAGGGATGGGTTTTATGTTCATATATGCTGATGATCTGTTGTTGGTGGCGGAGAGTGGTATATATGAAGCAAATTCAAACAAATGGTTTTAAATGGTATTAAATGATAAGAAAGTCTCTGGGGCGATTAGAGTTAGTAAGTGCTAAGGGTTTGAATGTGCCAGGAATCCCATTAGAGTATAAAGGTACCAAAGTTGGCGTATGTGTGGATAGAGTAGGGTTACAACTAACTGGGTAAGATATTTTTATGGTATCTAAAAGATTGTGAATACGGGAATTTAGGTGAGTGTTCTATGAAGTATGGGAATATAATAAGAATAGATTGAAATAGCCTTGTAAATAGAATATATGAGAGTGAGTGTCGGGATGTTAGAAGAGGTGGAAAACCGGTAAAAGGTATCTTGATTATTTGAATAAGTGTTTGAGAGAGAACAAGAGGGCTGACCTAGGATGAAGTGGATGATATTGTATATGGTAAACTGGATGGAAATGGGGTTAAAAGGGGCGTGGTAGGGCCCTCCTATTAAAAGATGATTCCTAATTGATTGAGATGCTGGGGCACATAGCCTCATAAATATGAAGGGCCTTCGTCGAGGAAATATGATGGGGGATCTTGAGCTTATAGTACATAAAGGGGGTGGGAGGGGCTCATCGTTTAAGTGGTGTTGCAGCGCAATGATGTATTTATAGAAAAGTAGGGAATGATGATAATCTTTTAATGTTTGTATGTTTTTTTATATTAGTGAAGTTAGTAAATGCATTCTGGTTGTTTTTTATAAGAACCAGATACCCAAAGAAATATTAATCCCTCTCTGTCCCTCCGTCCTTCTAACCCATCTACCAACCTCTCTCATCTGTCTCCTCCGCTTCCCTCTCTCTGTATACATATAGTCACACTACAACAAATATGCAGAAAACTGGATAGAAGATAGAAGAAATAACAAGGTCTGCTGACCAAAAGTCGCGTCCTCTCACTTATAATAATTTATCAGCTTAAGACCTAGGAAACCTTCATTAATTCACGGACTAACCTTGGGAGGATCTTAGCAATTATATAATTCGAAAGAAAAGGTAAATAATCCTAAGGGTCTCAGATTGCGTTAGTATCTGCCGAATAGTTATGATGTTACTCCCAAAACAAAATAATTCCCGGGAAAACCTAGGGTGGTGGTGGTGTAAGCTGTGTGGAGGGTGGTGGTAGTGCAGGTGGTATATGTGTAGATGGTGCAGGTTATGGTGTAGGTGATGGAGGTGGTAGTGATGTAGATGGTGTAGGTGATGTAGGTGAGTGTGGTGTAGGTTGTGGAGTTGGTGTTGGTATAGGCGGTGTAGATGGTGGTGGTGTATGTGGTGGTGGTGTATGTGGTAGTGGTGTATGTGGTGGTGGTGTATGTGGTGGTGGTGTATGTGGTGGTGGTGTAGGTGGTGTAGCTTTTATTGTATATTGTGGGGTAGGTGGTATTGCTGTAGATGGTATATGTGATATTGTTTGCTGTGGTGTATGCTGTGGAAAAGGTGTAGGTGTAGGCGGCAGTATTGTAGGTAGTAATGGTGTAGGTGGTGGTGTTGTAGGTTGTGGTATACGTGGTGCATGTGGTAGTGCTGTAGATGGTGTAGGTTAATTATGTGGTGAAGAGGTGTAAATGGTGTAGGTGCTGGTGTTGTAGGACGGGGTGGTGTAGCTGGTGGTGTTGTAGGTGGTTGTTCTCTAGTTGGTGCTGGCGCAGGTGCTTGTGAGTTAGATGATAAAGGTGGCGGGTGGCTGTGTTGTAGTTTATGGAGGTAGTGTAGGTGTAGGCAGTATAGTTTGTGTAGTTGTTGTAGGAGATGGTGTAAATGGTGGAGGTGGTAGAGGTGGGAGTGGTGTAAGTGGTAGAGGTGATCCGGGTGGTTTTAGTGTAGGTTGTGTATATGCTATAGGAGGTGTAAGTGCTCTAGTTGGTGCTGGTGTAGGTGTTGTAGGTGATGGTGTTGTAGGAGGTGTTAGTGTAGGTGGTAGTGGTGGTTATATGGAGCTGTTTTTGATGGGGGTGTAGGTGGCGTGGGTGTATGTGGTTATGGTGTATGTGGTGGTGATGTAGATGATGATGGTGTAGGTGGTAGTGGTGTAGGTTGTGATGTAGGTGATGCAGTTTAGGCAGGTGGTAGTGGTGTAGGTGATGTAGGTGGCTATGGGGTAGGTGGTGGGTGCTATGGTTGTAGGCGGTCTAGTTGGTGTTGTTGTAGGTGGTGGTCTATCTGGTGTAAGTGGTGTTAGTAGTGGTGGTGTAGGTGGTGGTGGTAGAGGTGGTGGTCGTGTGGGTGATTATGGTATAGTTGGTGTTTTGGTAGGTGGTCTAGCTGTTAGTGATGTAGGTGGTGGTGTAGGTGGTAGTGGTGTAGGTTGTGGTGTTGTAGATGATTGTGGTGTGTCTGTTGGTGGAGTAGGTGTTGCAGGCGGTGATGGTGACATAAGGGTTTCAAATTTTGTTAGGATGGGCCGCATAGCTGCGATGTCATTACAAAAAAAAAGCAAGACGGGGACCGACAAACCGAATGACCCACCGACACAGTGAGATATAGAGTAGGCCCGGACTAGACTGGCACGCGACTAAAAATAAGAAAATGAATGAAAGGTAAAACAAGAATTGGATCACTGAAAAATTTATTATGGTGGTGCCATCATGTCTGGCCAAGAGAGCAAATATGGAAAAAATTAAAGACGAGGGGATCGCCCTTAGGATGAACGGTGAGGTCAACAAAGCTATAATTGTTCCCCAATAATTAAGGTAAGATACGAGGGACAGTCAAAAGGTTTTGCAATTCGGATATAAGGAAACGAGATATGAGGAAAAGTGTTTTATTATTTTTTAATATAACTACCCTCGACTTCAATGCACTTGCGCCACTTGTCCCTGAGGCTTCGAATTCCCAACAACCAGAAATCTTCCGACTGCTGTTCAATCCACTCCTGGACGGCGAGCTGTACATCTTCATCATCCCCAAACTGGCGTCCACGCAGTACAGCCTTGAGCTGGCGGAATAAAAAGTAGTCGCTAGGGGACAGATCTGGACTTTAAGGGGGATGGTTGAGCTCCTCGAATCAGCACTAGCGCAGGGCAGCTTGTGCAACTCTGGCCTTGTGGACTTTGACGACGTTGAAGTCAATCATGGGGCGTGAGGTTTCTAGGGACCCAACGGGCAGAGACCTTGGTCATGGCCAAAATGTCGTGGATGATGTTGATAACACTTCCATATGATATTCATTCCAAGTTTTCACTCGATTTCTTCGACCATCACCCGTCGATTTTCGAGGATCATCCTCCACAGGTGCCACATTGTCCTCTTTGGTCACGTCTGACGGGCGTCCTGGACGGGGGTCATCTTCAAGCGACTCACGACCATGAAGGAACTCCCTATTCCAGCGAGAAATAGTTGCATATGAAGGTGCGGTGTCGGTGTCCACTGCAACCATGCGTTCATGGATCTCTTTTGCATTCTTGCCTTCCTTGGTCAAAAATTTGATCACTGCGCAGTGCTCAACCTTCTCCATTGTTGAAATATTTGTGACTGACGATCTGCGATCAGCTACTGCTTCTTAAATAGACGAGGCAGGAGCGTGCGGCTGCAGGTCCTGACTTGTGATAACTTGTCCTAACACCCCCACAAACAGCCATTCCCCTTCCTTTGTTTTGCCCTACCGATTCGCAAAACTTATTGACCGCCCCTCATATATTATCATCTTTTGATCTCAAAGGCAAAGAAAAATAATGAGAAATAATCATTTTCTCCAGTGAAGCCCTACCATATCTAAACAAATCTGAACCAACCTTGGCATCTAACAAAATATTCATTCTAGCTCCAATCACTGATCCAGACAAACTCACACTCACTCCGTGATAAAAATACTCTGAATGGCCAACCCACTAGCCACACAAAATAATGATTAATCTAGTAATATATTTACAAATATTTATCAGGGAACTCCCCCGCTCTTTCGCAATTCACACTAGAACACAGCTTTTATGATCAAGCGAGTGTAATAAAAACGACTTAGATATAAATCCTGTTCCCGATAAAATATCTTTAGCTTAAATTATTATTGACTAGGCTTTAAGTTAGAAATTAAAATCAATAGTGACTCAACCAGGTATCTTAAATTCCTCCAAATCAAATAACCTTCCAAGATGGCGGATGGTCGTGCATTGTTGCGGAAGAGTTTGGTAGTAATCCTTTCCAGCCATAAAAAGGACGAGAATTGGGAAGAGCACCGATAGTTTATTTCTATTTGCCCCCACACAACTTCCCCTAGTTAGAGATCTGGGCTACCTTCCATACGCGACTAGTTCATCCTAACTTCTCAGCAATTTTGATTGCCTCCTTGATCTAAAGAAACACGCAGAACATCCCGTCTAATATAATGATGCACGCCCACGTTTCCATTTGCCAACGAACTGATATCGTCGTCCCGAACATCCTATAATCCAAAAGCCTTGCTGTTCTCAAGCGCTTGGGTGAAGATCTAAAGAGCTGATCCCCGAATGTTGTCTTCCCAGGCCTTTTGTCTCATATATGCTGCAACATCATTCCATATTTATTTTGGAATTCTAAAATCCCGTTACTAATGGAAGCCTAACATTCAAAAAGGATTCTTTTTATCCTCCCTTAAAATTACAAAATTAAATTCGCGCCAAATGAGTAAGTGATGATCACTACATAAAAAGATAAAATCAAAACTATTAAGTAACCAAAATGAATAAATACCGTAAAAAAATTAAATATTAAAAATATAAAAAATATAAACCTCCACCTACACGTTCGTCACAGTGGTTACAGACATATGGATCAAAAGCATGGGTAAAATACTCTAACTTCCTTCTAGGCCAATTCTGCGAGGGAATATCACACCGGATTGAGATCTCCTTGCCATTTCTCGTCACCTTAACTTTCCTTCCGAGAGAAGACAAACTCTCGAAGTATTCGGAGGATTAGTAGACCCTTAAGAGCCCGAAAGATTGGCAGGAAAAAGGAACATTCCTTACAGTGACACGGTACACACATACAGACACAGACACATACACACACATACATCTTTAACGTTAGGAATTATGGTGATCGTTTGACTCCACATCTACCAAATTTATGGGGTCACGTCGCAAAATCCTTGAAAGACTCTAATGTCCTTTGAAATTTACGAAGTAGATAACGATTACCCTACACGACACTTTGCACAAATTCAATTATATAATTACACAAAACTCCTTCTCTGCTACCCCTTTCCAACTTTTTTCATTTTCCGCATTAACACCAAGCTTATAATGAAAGGCTTAGCGATACTATCTATACCGTTCATTATGTTTGAATTACACAGAGAGTATCAAACTGCGTTGTCATCTGCAAGTAGTGCACTAACCTTTCCGCTTGGGTATCTGGGTTCATGACCTCAAATGAGACTAGATTCAGATTACACTTTATTCTCTTGAAATATCCCATATACTGAGAACACAACTTATGGCATACTCGGTTACCAATGTATACCTGACCGCCCTTGTCCCGATTTACCTATCTGCCACCGTTGGTGCCACAGGTACTCTGCGCTCCTATCCGTTTGAGACAGTTGTAACTTATATGCCCTTCTGTACTGCAAACGTAACGTCTGTGCACTTGTCTAATTTGAACCTACGTGTATTTACTCGCCTTATGCCTTTTCTTCCGAAACGCTAAAAGGGATTAAACCCCTAAGATTGCAGATAACTTGAACGCGTCCCACCATCCCGCACTTTGGCAAGTTACTGATATGCCCCATGGCTGTCTGTACTTAGTAACTAGATTTCCCCTGAGACGTTTTCAATAATCGTTCTTTTGGATATTATAATAACTTCTCGATCGACCCGTAATCCCCCTCCCTGCCCCACGATATCAGCATGGGAGCCAAGACACTCCTCGTGTTACTCATAAAAGGCATTTTATCTGAACTTGATAGAGTCTCCCCATCCTTCCTGGACTCATAGATAACTCTACTACCCTCCTGCCAAATAAGTAAATCATAACCGTAATCCATGTCATCAGTAGCCACGTGAAGGATTTAACAATATAAATACGCTTCCTAAGGTTCTTGCCATCTCTTATTATACAGTCACTAGGAACCTTTTCAATAGTTCATCCGATTTATTGAAAGCTAAAACTGTCCAGAAGTCACGGGACCACAGCTTCAAAGGTGTCTACAATGCCTATACAGCATCGAAAAAAATCATGTTGCGACTATGGCTCGTTAAGATCGTGATGAAACAGTCTTGATCGCAAAATTTGATGGTAGATTCTGATTAAAGAATAGTAATCGCCATTGAAGCTGTGATCTCATGATTCATGAACACTTTTCGCTTTAGAATTTTGTACTCTCTCTTGCTGAACCTTTTTTTTTTCCTGATATTACTTTTTTGAACATTGTCTTTCTCCGATTCTCATAAGCAGTCTATATCTTAGCCAAATTCGTCTGGGAATATTTGAGCGGCTTTATTAATAAATGCTCCAGCCATTCAAGCTCCTACAATTTGCCCTCCTGAAAATTTAAAAGTTTATTCATATTACATATTATAAGGTATCATTGAATTTTAAAAAAACAAACGTGACTTATAGCATAAAATAATCTGTAATACTTTGTAACAGATTAAAAAAAAAATTTTGAAATTTAATTTTAGGAATATAATTCTGCATAATAAAACAAAGGGCACTAGCAGGTGTTTCCATTAATTTTTTTAATCCATCTACAGGCTGACAGCCCCAAATGTCCCCATTTTATAATGCTGTAATTTGTTAGCTATTAAGGATTGAAGGTAGAAATAAGAATCATTGTAAAGAACAATATTTGAAATTTTATTAGCTAGCTTAGGTAGACTATTCTTACGATGGATAGTCAACTCAGCCTAGGATAACCTATCTATGCAGATATTAAACTTCTTTTTTAGGCTCTCAAAAGTGAAACAATTAACAACGCAGGTTTGTCGTTGAATTAATAATTCGATATGGCTTCATAATCGAATAAATTCGTCATTTTCAAGCAAGATATGGTATACGATTAGACGAAAAATAATCCAGAGAAATTACGCCAAGTGGAATGCACACAGCATAATTCGTAATAATAATTAAGTAAATTCCGGTCGTAAGAAAAGTGTGATGATTGAAACGAATATTGACAAGGTAGAGACTTTAAGTGATGCTGATGACATTAAGTCAGGGAAAAAATTGGCTGCTAAGACATATGTGAATAGAGAAGTTGTGCAAACTATTCTAAAAAAATATCTTAATTTAAAACCATAAAAAAGTTAATGAAATCAAGAAATCTCAATACAGGATAAGCAAAGAAGCTTATTTTGCCTCACGGTTAAAGAAATGATGGAGGAAAAAATATTATTATTGAATAACATAGTTTTCCATAATTAATGTCACGTTTACCTGAAAGGCATGTTAAATAAGCAGAATGATCGGAAGGGGCCATTAACTAAGCTAAATAATCACTTTCATAAACCTTTACCCTCCCCAAAGATAACAGTATAGTGCTGACTAAGTGGAAATAAGATTTATGGTCCCTATTTCTTTAAGGGCCCTGAAACAGGACAAGCTCATCCAATTAACGCTGCATAGATATCGTGACATTCTCAAAAGTATTTTCGCCAAAAGCACATATCCTGAAGAATGGTTTCAGCAAGATGTTACTGCAGACCATACTGCATGTGCTACCATGACATGGTTCAAGGCTCGATTTCTTTAAAGTCTAATGTCGCCTAAGAAAAATTTCCCCGGTCCGGCTAGTTCACTTGACTTGTCACCTTTAGATAACTTTCCATTAAGTTTTGTAACAGGAAGACTATTAAGAGCTGCAACATCTAATATCGTAGAACTGAAGAATGAGTTTGGAAAAATCATTGCTCATCCATGTCAATATTTTTCAGAATGCCGTAAGAAATTTTGCTAATCGTATTGATAAGTGTATTGAGTCCTGTGGTCGTAATTTGTTATCAAGGTATCCTTCATCTAGTCTTTGCCAAAAAGGTAGAACACACAAGGCAGTGTGTGTGTGTGTGTCTGGGGGAGGGGGGGAGCAGGGGCTGATAGGCACCAGGCCTACTGCTGCTCCAAGATCCACCGCTGACGAGTGAACATCGGTAGCTGTTTTTCTCGATGAAGCTTCAGTTGTATATCTTGAATTAGCGAGGGAAACAGTAGGGAAAAACCGCACCAGTGTAGGTCACTTGACCTTAGACATGCTCAATAAGAGTTTAATTTTTCTTGCGGGTAACAGCATATACGGTTTCTTCTGCGAATACCAGTTGAAATCGAAAAACGCTATGCCATACTCGCACTACTTTCCGCCAAGAGAAGCTTGAAAGAGATTATGAATTTGTTTAACTAACAGAGGAACGTTCTTTACAATGTGAAACGTCAGTATAATGAGGCTTCGAATAAGAAAGAACTGTTAACAGAAATACTCAACAAATTTCAGGCTCTTTGCTAGTTCTGGAAGTGAATGGCAGTGAGAGCCAAGATATGCTTCCTTATATCTTCATCCAGGACCTCAAGATCGATGCTGATGTTTACATTGAGGTGCGGGAGACTGTAGTCTAGCATTAGATGGACCATTTAGATGAGGGAACGCCTTATGTTTCCCAGCAGGACCCTTCTCTTGGTAGTCAAATGAGTAGGGCTAAGCTAACCTAAGGTTGTTGTTGGTCGCCAAATTTTGTTCTTTCTTTCCGCTTCCTAGCAGATCAATCACAAAATAAAAAAACATGTTTTTACCATTATTTTTTTGAAAGCTAATTTACTCATTAAGTGAGTTTAAGACAAATTTTAAAGAAAATAAGCATTTATAGATTGTAAAAGAACAGCCTCTCACCGCTCCCACTTTATTGGACACCACGAGCGATTATATCACGCCATGGAAACATTAGAGAAGTTTCGACTCCTGAGCGCATTGGAGAAATATTTCCCAATCCTGTGAAATCGTCCAGGCTCTCCCTCCCCGCGGGAGACGAGGCGAGAAATAGCCGCTGTGTTTCACGCCTTGCTGTTAGATGATGAATCGACTCCGCCTGCGGATTAAGATGTCTGGAGCTTGTGAATACTTTCTCCAAATTCCCCCTTCCCCTTCAGAATCGCACATACAAATACTCGGTTGTGACTGGAGATCGAAGAGTCCTGCAAGCATTCAAGTTGATCTTCATCATCTTAAGTCAAGTCCTGTGAGCGTTCGCCAGACAGCAAGACTTTCTCCGACATGATTCTACCCTACCCAATTGGTAGTTTCTGTGAACAGCCAGCCTTTGAATTTGCGCAACAGTCTCCCTTCGTTTAATCGAACCGAAGAAAATCTCCATCGATTTCCTTGGAAGAAAAGAAGTTTCCTCTTTCAGTGGAATTAAGAGAATTTGCACATTTCCCGTCGAACGTCATCTTTGAAGATTGGCTATCTTCATCGGAAGATTGGTTCAGATCGTGCCTCACTTGCCTCATTCGGACCGTGTCCCACTTGCTTCATCGGATCGTTTCCCACTCGCATAATCGCAAGAAGGACCTTCCTCGAAGTCACCGACCCGTGAGACTGAAACCCCTCCCATTATTAGTATTGTCAATTTCCCCCTTTTGATCTGGGCCTAGTAACGCTTATCAATTAACTCTATTTGAGAATCCCTCCTCCTAATAATTATCTAGGGACTATTTCAATTTAAATAATCCCCTTTTGCCATTTTTTAATTCCTATTTTGATGTTTGTAAATAAAAATTATATTTTTGTTAATTCATCTTTAACTAACCTTGAACGATAACGATTCTCTCGGCCTATTCAAGTAAATCTCGCCAACCATTTATTCACTCTGTCTGATTATTAAGGGTTTGAAACCAAACTCCTCAAGTTTGACCTCCTAGTCGGTCCTTAATCCCTGCGAACAGTCCTTAAACGGGTCGCTTTGCAGTAGTTGATTAAGTCACCCCCCACATGATAGGTATTGTATATGTTATAGAGTGGTGTAACACGACATAGAGAAAGAATTTATCTTTAATTTGTTTTTATTTCATGACCCTAGCTGTAATGGTTATTGAGATATTTCTTCTTAATTAAGCTCCAATGTGTAGGGGTTACCCTGAAAATTACTGATTGAAATCCGCAAGATAAAAGATAACCAAAAAGAAGACCTAAAACAAGAGGAAGAGATGTTCATCAAAAATATACCAGAAAAAAGGACAAAATTGAAAACAACTGAAAATTTGTATGGCTCGTTGTATAAAATAGGTAGACCTTTGGCACCAAATTGCAGGATTTATTAGGCCAAGCGAGGAACTACACAAATGGACGCTCGGTGGGTGTATCAAATCCTAAAAATTGGTATGTGTGTAAATTAAGAAAATAATATGCCAAACCTAATAAATAAAGAACCAAAGAAAATTAGGAAATGAATATATATATATATATATATATATATATATATATATATATATATATATATATATATATATATATATATATATATATATATATGATGAAAATTAATGCAATATCGCAAGAAAAGATGAGGAATTAAACCACATTCTCCGAAGACAATTTAATTCAGAACAGTTTCGGTGTATCTCACACCCTTTTTCAACTGACACTGCGTAGAAAATATAAGAGAAGTGCATATAAGCATAAACACAAGATCCCCTCTTTTTCCTCCAATCCCCTACTTGTGGCTAATCTGGACGGGGTGGTAGGCCTAAACATATTGAAGGGCTAAAATTTAACTATTTTGTTTATATGCTTTTTTATTACAGGATTAAAAGAAAATTGACCTTCAGATAGATTTAAATTAGGAACTGACGATATCAAGCTTGATTCTACGATTCTTCTCTTAACATAGTTATCCGATTTAAATACCATTTTACTTCCATCGAAATCGATCGTATGATTCTTGTCTCTAACATGGCAAAATATTCCACTGCTTTCGCTGCCCACTCTAATATCTCTTTTGTGTTCGTACAATCTTTTGTCTAGATTTATCCCCGTTTCTCCTATATAAACTTTATGGCAATCGTTGCATGGTATTGCATATACTCCTATGTTATGATGTTCTTTGGGTTTCCTGGCCATCATCAATTGGTTTAAGGAATTATTATATTTAAAGGCTAGATTAATACCCGGTTTTCCAAATATGTCCTTTAAACTATTTAATTTATTATTAAATAGCAAAGTTATACATTTGTTGAAGTCGTTAGTGCGGGAAGGCTTATTACCATAGAATGTTTTTCTAGCTGCAAAATGGGCAGACGATATCAACCAATCGGGGTAATACAAATTAGAAAAAATGGCCCTGATAATGACAATTTCTTCATCTAAATAGGAAGGATGACATATTTTGTATGCTCTAAGGAAAAGGTTAGAAATTACCGATTTTTTAACAGTATTATCGTGAAACGAAAAATAATGTATATAGGCATTCGAGTGGGTTGGTTTCCTATACACGTCAAGTTTTAATTCATGGTGATCTTTATTAATTAGGACAACTAAAAAGGGTAATCTATTATCATATTATCTATTATTATTACCCTTTTTAGATGTCCTCATTAATAAAGATCACCATGAATTAAAACTTGACGTGTATAGGAAACCAACCCACTCGAATGCCTATATACATTATTTTTCGTTTCACGATAATACTGCTAAAAAATCGGTAATTTCTAACCTTTTCCTTAGAGCATACAAAATATGTCATCCTTCCTATTTAGATGAAGAAATTGTCCTTATCAGGACTATTTTTTCTAATTTGTATTACCACGATTGGTTCATATCGTCTGCCCATTTTGCAGCTAGGAAAATATTCTATGGTAATAAGCCTTCCCGCACTAACGACTTCAACAAATGTATAACATTGCCATTTAATAATAAATTAAATAGTTTAAAGGACATATTTGGAAAACCGGGTATTAATCTAGCCTTTAAATATAATAATTTCTTAAACCAATTGATGATGGCCAGGAAACCCAAAGAACATCATAACATAGGAGTATATGCAATACCATGCAACGATTGCCATAAGGTTTATATAGGGGAAACGGGGATAAATCTAGACAAGAGATTGTACGAACACAAAAGAGATATTAGAGTGGGCAGCGAAAGCAGTGGAATATTTTGCCATGTTAGAGACAAGAATCATACGATCGATTTCGATGGAAGTAAAATGGTATTTAAATCGGCTAACTATGTTAAGAGAAGAATCTTAGATTCGAGCTCGATATCGTCAGTTCCTAATTTAAATCTATCTGAAGGTCAATTTTCTTTTAATCCTGTAATAAAAGAGCATATAAACAACATAGTTAAATTTCAGCCCTTCAATATGTTTAGGCCTACCACCCCGTCCAGATTAGCCACAAGTAGGGGATTGGGGGAAAAAGAGGGGATCTTGTGTTATGCTTATATACACTTCTCTTATATTTTCTATGCAGTGTCAGTTGAAAAAGGGTGTGAGATACACCGAAACTGTTCTGAATTAAATTGTCTTCGGAGAATGTGGTTTAATTCCTCATATATATATATATATATATATATATATATGTTAAACTGTACAAATAGATATAAGGCAAGCATTCGTTAGAGTCGCGCGGAAACCTACGAATATACAAAGATGTCAAAGGTGACCACCTGGACAAATACAAAGATCGCACTCAAACAAACATACGCGTGTTGGAAACATTTATTCGCAGCTGAACAAATATAGGCTCTGACCAGATTACCTATAATGAAGCTAAATCTATAGGAAATATGCAGGTACAACAGGTCTTTAATACATGCCCTTATAATTACCGACCACGCACCCACAAACCGTAACCTATTCTCTTACATAAACTGGTAACTTTCACCGGCAACATCACCTCCCACCCTCCCCCATAAACCGGTGACCCTTTTCGGCTGAACAGTGAATGTGAAGAAAAAAATGGACGCATCAGACCATCAACAGGCTGAAGCCCAGTTTTACATTGCAAGAGTAAGTAAGGAAGATACTAAATTATTTCTTGTTTTGGCTGCATTCCCTTCTGAGGTCGTCGGCCATCTTCGGCTGCAATCCTATCTACTCATAATTACCAGCTCCTAAGGACTGAGGTGATTGGGCTCTTCGAAAGGACAAAACCCGAGCTTTTCGAGAAGCTCATTGCCTCCTACAGGCTTACAGGTCGATCTTCTACCAATTTAGAAGAACTAAGGAGAACTGCTCTACAGGTAGAGGGTGTTGAGGAACTCGTGAGGCCCAAGTTTATCCAATCCCTGCCAGCCAAAATCGAGCCCATAATTGCTACCCAGAATAAACTTACTCTAGCCCAGGTAGGAAAGCTTGCGGAGGAACTAATGCCATTCTATATAGCACAGTGTCTTAATGTTAATGATAGAAGTGAATCCTTAGTACGTAGTGCCACTTCTTTTTCCGATATGTGTATTCCTAATCCTAATAATTGAAGTGATAATTATATAAATAATGTGAATTTTATGGATAGTACGCGATCAATGCCCATGAGTGCGTACCCTAATGGGAACCGTCCCAATTTTGTACAGTGCTTATAATATACCGGTAGGATTGCGACATTTTCGAAGGAACCGAATACCTGTAGTCTGCCGTTCACATTTGTACTTTGGTGAGAATGCGAAATTCTGTAAACCCTGGTGCAAGTGGCCAAAGAGAGGAGAAAACTTGCAGATGCAATCTTCTTCCAGGCCATCTTTGCCAGCCCGGCGGAAGACTAGTGGTCGCTAGGTATGCCATTTGCTTTCACCGTCGTCGCTAAAGTGAATAAAAATACATGTGATTTTCTAATTGATACGGCGGTGAGTGTGTCGATAATTCCAGCTAAATTGGTGAAATTTGTGAATTTGGGTGAATTTCGTGAGTTCAGTGTAAATATTATGACGGCTAATGGTGGTTAAATAAAAGTGCACGGCGATTACACACGGTTATAGTTATCCCTAGTCTTTGCCGATCATTCAGGTAGTCATTTGTAGTCGCGGATACCACTTCACCGTTAGTAGGAATTGAATTTCTGAGGCATTTTAATCTCTTAGTGGACTGTGCGTGCGGCATACCTATCAACGAACAAACCAAACACGTATCGGAAGTGAAAATATCAGGGAAAACTGCAGTAGCTTTAATCATTAATGACCTACAGCACATACCACCCTACTGCAAAGCCACATTGGAGAAATATTAGGCTTTGTACAGTCCCGCAGCTGCTAATCCCTCCCCATCTTCACCGAGCTTAGTGACGCACTTCACATCTTGAAGTACATGGGGCAGAAGACAACGATGCCAAATGAAGTCGACGAGACACCCATACAGGAGCTGAGGAGAATAACGACAGGCCAGACGTCTTCACGCGCTCCGGGAGATGAGGCATGTTTGCCAGGAACCAGTCATTCTTATATTTTTGAAACCTTTGGTTGACATTATATTGCAGCGGCATATATAATGAAAGAGGAAGAGGCATAAATATAAACACGCCTTGTTAATCTATAGCTCTCTTGCGTTCGAGCTATGTATATGTACTGTGGCATAATTATAGCATTTGTATAGCAGTCGAAAAAGGGATGAGACCCAGTTTTAAGATAAATTCGATATTATTGTGTATTATATGTCAGAACATGGCATAACACTAGACAACAAATTTTAACTTTGTCTCTGCTACGTGAGTAAGTGTTGTTCTAACTAATTTGGGTGCGCTGATTCCAAATGGAACTAGGCTATATGGCTCACTTTGTCAACTTGGATCAAATAATGATATAATTATTACGTGTTTGAGAAGAATGAGACGTTTCTGAGCAAAGGTTTGGAATCGGGGCACCATATTTGGCATTATGTACGTCTTTTTGCAGACCCAGACAGGATATGTATTACATATAAAAGATATAGTACTCACCTATGTAACTATAAATTTCTTAAAAAATGTTTGAGACTCTTGCTCTTGCGCTTGTATCTGGATATAGGATCCTATAGTTGTAGGAACCAGCAGTAGTCACCCATCATGTTTTCGTTGAAGCAGCCTTGATACCTGCTTTCCATCATTGCGATATCTCCGTGGAACTTTTCCTCATGTTCGTCACTAATATCATCCAAAATTAGATGGAAAGAAATCTAGATGCGAACTCAAGAAATGCAATTTAAGAGACATCCGACACCCCATTCGTTGGTAGGCCTATAGCATGTTGTCCACTAGTTCTTCATAGTTTTCAGCCCTTTGATTACCAGGGAAGTTCTGCAATACATGGACAAATGAATCCCATGCTGCCAACTGAAGTGGAGTTAGTTTATTTCTGAACTCCCTGTCACGTATCAATTCTCTGATGTCCAGCCCTACAAAAGTGCTAGTTCTAAGTTTAGCATCGGATTTCTTTGCAATATATTTCTCTTTGAGATAGTGGAATCCATCAGAATTATGGGTTATTGCTTTACCAAAATTCGTGATAAGGCTAAGTTTGATATGAAGTGGCAGAAAGTAGATCTTCCGTGAATGTACCAAAGGCATGTGCTTCACCTTGTATCGGCCAACTATGTGTTCTTCTCTTTCGGAGCACTTTTTGACAATATAATGATTCCTGTCGTCACGGCTGTTCCATAGGCATATGAAGCACAGATTCTTTGTATATCCTAGTTGCAGTCCAAAAAGTAAAGAAATTACCTTTAGATCACCAAAGATATCCCACTTATGATGCGAGTAATGGACACCTTCCAAAATAAATTTCATTAAGTCATATGTTTAAATCATCTCAACAATAAGTGCGACAGGAATTGAAGTTTTTTTTGTTACCATTGTGTAGCAACACAGCTTTGAGGCTAAGAGTGCTTGCATCGATGAATAGTCCATATTCATCATATTTGTTCTTACGTGCTAGAACAAATATGATTACAGATTCGGAATCAACATACTCGATTTAGTATAAATCACAAGTCTAATACTCATGTAGCAAAATCATCGTTGACTATTGATAATGAATATTCCCGTTTTGTTGAGTACATATGCATATGCTTACGAATACTGTTGCCCTGTACGAATGTTAAAAATGCTGTTAAACTTTAAGTCTGCCTGAAATATGTATTAAATATGTATCTACCTATGTATTTATAATGTGTTATATTTCAGTAATTCTATTACTGGAAGGGGGAGTCCTGTATTGCTGTTGTATAAAAGAGGTAGGCTTCTGGCACCAAATTGCACTATTTAATAGGCCCAGCGAGGAACTCCACAAATGGACCCTCGGTGGATTTATCAAATCCTAAAAATTGCTTTGTGTGTAAATTAAGGAAATAATAAAGAACCAAAGAGAATTAGGAAATGAAACTATATATATGTTAAACCGTAAAAATATGTATTAAATATTAAATATTGAAAAGAACATACCCTTTCGACTTTTTCGAGAAAGAAAGAAACACCCACGAGGAAACGGACTCAACCTTAACAATCTAGGAAATATGAAAAACATTAAGAACTTTCAACAAAGAGCCCCAGGCAGATCTGGTCTCACTAGCAGGAAATATTTGAAAGCGCCCCATAACATCCTGGAGGGGAAGACGAAATATATTAAATGCATGCTTAAATACAGGCTACTTATTTTTCTGATTAACTACCGTCTTATTCGCTGCTATACTTTATCGGGAAGGTATTCGAAAAGATACTCAACAAGGACTGATTAAGTATCTTGAGAAGAATGATCTAAATAATAAGTGCCAATTAGTCTTTGGAAATAACGGAAACAGCGAAAGGGTATTTAGTGTCAGTACGGAAAAGATAAAGAGAGCAAAAAAAGAGAAAAGATTAGCGTTGAGATCATCTGTCGGGATGAGTCTAGTGCTTTTGACATAGTATATCAAAGGGTTTGCAATTAAAATACTGAAACTAAGAATGGACAAGAAGATAGAATGGATATTACATGTCAATGTTACGAAGAGATGCGCCTTTATAGAAATTGGGAACCATTAAGGATAAAAGTTCGTGTTCCCTGCATAACTCCCACAAGGAGAATGTCTAAGCCCATTTCTCTATTCGCGTTACACCACATATATACCGCCACCTAGAAACGAAGGCTACCTTAATATCCAATTCAGCGATGATATCAGCCCACTGATTTACCTTTAGATGAACTGGACGATGCAAGCTAGAGTGAGTACATAAATGATATAAAAGAACAACGAGTATAAAGCAAAATGAAAAATAATAACTAATTGGGATAAAAATTGTACTTATTTACAGGAAACTTGTATCAGATGTATATGTAAAAGGAGAAAGATACAGGTATGATACAGAGTGTATGGTTTTGAGAAAAACCATGACAGCAAGTTATATAAAGCAGTTACGGAAGGAGTAACTAGAAGATAAAGGGGAATTGGATTATTATCCAATCTGAGAAACCTTAAGATAATAAACAAGAGGATGATCTACGAATTGATGATTTAATCCGCATTAATATATGAAACTATAGCTATTTACACTATGTCGAGGAGTAATCTAATTAGACTCCAAAGGATTCAAAACAAATCAGTGTATATTATAAAAATACAAGAAAAGTTTAACTAAAAAAACAAGGAGGCCTACATACCAAGGCAAAAGTAAAGCCATTAAACACAATAATAGCTAAAAGAGCAAATTAAGTCATTGAAAAGACACAAAACAAAATAGGCAGAGATTGATCCGATCAGCTAAGCTAAAGGAAAGGGTGGATGGAAAACTCATCGACTATTCCCAAGCTTATCAACGCTAGAGGAACGAGAAGAAAAGATTACATGTGAAGAAGAAGATGCTACAATTTAGGTATACCTGATTATGACAAGCTACTGATACAGAAAACTACCACCAATCTCGACTTCATGAATTGTATACCGAAACAGGATGGCATAATGGACCAACATCGGAACGGATTAGGACACCTTAAAAGAGACAAAGGTATAAATAATTAATCAGGGATAACTAGAATAAACACAACAGAAAGAAAAGTGATATAGAAACACTTTTACAGAATTTACGCGTTACGCCCTTTTACTTAACCATTCTAAACTACAACTTACAATGGACAAATATAATCCTGATCGCCATGTAAACTGGCATCTCTTTGCAAATTTCTACTTTCCTTTAAATTTTAGCATTTTTTACATTCGACTATGACACGTACATATTAGACTTACAGTGAACTTAGACATGAGTTACGAAATAGTAAGCATACGTGGATCGGATCACACAATAAACCGAAGGTTTAATGACTATCGAAGTCCACTGTTTTGCTTCCCAATATAATTAAGGCTGTTCTATGCTGAACCTTTTTACCCCCTCCTCTATCTAACTCCTACTTCCCGTACTCACTCTATTCGGAGTCTAATGAAACTCTGGGTAGTGAGGGTGCTGATGAAAGACGAATACTCGCTCGCTTTCCCACGAACTGGATTGCTGATAAAACAAACTTCTCATAAAAGTGATATCAAAGTTAACGGACTTGATCCAAGTGTAGGCGTAACTAGCTGAGCTGATATTTTATTTTAACCTCGGACAGCGCAAGAAAATCTACTCCAGAAAGGAGAAGAAATAGATGTGTGGATAGGAATGATTGGAGATTTCTCCTGTTTCCCATCCAGGGGATATGAAATAAAAGCGATGATCACCTCAGACTTTTCTGAACTTAACACTTTCCATTTTTTAACCAATTTTTCCTTTTAACCACTGTACTCCCACATACGACAACATAACCTGATCACAATTAGGCTATCAGAAAAGCAATTAGTAGGGTGTAGTCAATTCCTGAAAGATCCCTTAGGATGCTAGAGAAGGAGGTCGGATAGAGGTGACGAACCAAAATCGACTGCAGAACCGTTTATTGGGCTAAGCCGATATCGGTATGCTGGTCATGGAGTGTGCGCCTCCAAAGTAGGCAGGAAATTTAGAGGTATGCATAGGTAGAGGGTTTCTTCCAACAACGGAACTAAGACCTCTTTTTACAGGAAGGCCAAAGAAGAATACCCACCGCTAGGGGAAAGACATGAGAAGGAACAATGGTTATCATCTCGGATTTCACCAAACGGCTACCACTTGGACTGCTCCCAATGATCTGTAAGCAAACCTCAACATCTGCACAAATCATAGCTATGGTCCTTTAAATATCCTTGACTAAATGCATATAAACCCCAAATGGATTTGTTGTAATCTGCTCACATAGCAATGACAATAAACTCCTCTCATCGTCCGGAAGCATCAAAATAAAAATATAGGTCTGGAAGCAACAGTTGCCTTCAAAGTGTATACAACCGACGAATCGTCCTTTGGAAGGTAGGAGAACATTCACCAGAAGAGCAAGAACAAGAGATACAAAGAGAGCAGCCATGGCTGAAAAAATCCACTATATCATTAGATTTAAGGAGCATACAGGTCATAAAAATTGTATGCGATTCAACCAAAATTATAAAGATAATTTAGGAAAAGGGACTCCTCACCCACAGTAGTCGCATCACAACTACAAAAATACAGAGACCAATACATAAATATACATTTGGAAGCATGAAACTCAATACGCCGTTATCACACAGAATTTCACTGGTCAAGACAGATCAACGCAAATATGTTTAACTTGATTGAGACTTCCTGCCGCCCGCAGACGAATCTCGATTTCGTGATTACTTCTCCCAAGAGCCGAGGTAATCTCAACCCCCTTCGGAGTCTCTCTGGACGCCTTCGCATCAAGACCCCATCACGCCAACCTGGCTATTAGTCTTCCACATCTCCAGTTCATCCTCCAGAAGTAACCAGGACTCCTTTCTTCGTAAGTCCCACCTCTTCGTTCCCAGTCCTAAGAAGAATTCTCCAGTTCGTGTAACGCCAAAAGACTTGCTAAATCTTCCATTCAATCCAACTTATTGGATCACTTATATATGTATTTTCCAGAATCTGGTTTCCCTAATTTTTGCCTGTCATAATATTCTTTGGTTGCACTGATTATTATTTAGATTTCCATATTTATATGTGCCCTTGTTCTTATTATTTGTATTAAAGTTTATTTTTGTAGAGGTGTTTATCTCTCTGAATAACCCTTGAGACGAACCCAGCAAACGTATTCCCTTTTAAAGAGCAAACCTATTAGGTTGAGGAATCAGTTCTTGCATTTTTTTAATGTTGTGTTGATTTAAGTTTTTTTGACGTCATCTGTGCACATATTAAGAAACAATAATAAATAATGAGAGCAAAATTTGCGAAGGTTAGGCTACGTCTATTAACAGCGTAAACTATTAGGCTTTTGCTTAGGCTACGTCTATTAACAGCGTAAACCATTAGGCTTTTGCTTAGGCTACGTCTATTAATAGCGTAAACTATTAGGCTTTTGCTTAGGCTACGGCTTGAATTTGAGTAATAAGTCATTGCGGTTTATTTAAAAGTTGTGTTAATTTAATTTTTGTTCTGTACCCTCAAAATAGAATGTCAAGTTGAAAGAAAGGCGCATTTTCGACACTTGTTGTTATTCATTTTCAATCGAGACGGGAACAATGCAAACGCTGCCAAAGCTCGTCGCGATATTTGTGCTATGTACAGAGAAAATGCTTTATCAGAAAGGACAGCTCAATGGTGATTTTCACGTTTCAAAAACGGTCATTTCAATCCTAATGACGAACAACGTTTTGGTCGCCCCATTAAGTTGGATGAAGATCGATTGAACGAATTTCTTCATGAAAATCCTCGTCAATCGACTAGAGAATTGGCTGTACAATTTGCGTGTGGTCAGAAAACTGTAACGAATCACCCTCATTCGATGGGGAAAGTTCAAATACTCGGTGCATGGATTTCGCGCGCTTTGAGCGAAAGCAACAAACTTTAACGCTCCACGATTGCCGCAGGTTTGCTTGCTCGTCACAAGGCTACTCGTGGATATAAGGACAGATTTCTTCACCGCATCATCACTGGCGACGAAAAGTGGTGTGTTTTCTGTCAACATGAACCTTCGAAAACAATGGCTTAGCCCCAATAAAAAGCGAGTTCCGCGATTAAAGCAAGGACTTCATCCACGAAAGACGATGCTATGTTTGTGGTGGGATTGTAAAGGCATCATTCTTTATGAGCTCCTTGCGAACAACGAGATTGTCAATGCAGAACTCTACGTTCAATAAATGTATCGACTCACCGAAGCTATTCGTGAAAAGCGACCTCATCGACGTTATAGAGTCCTTCTACAACACGACAATGCTCGTCCTCACATTGCCAATATGACAAAAGACGCCATACAAACTCTTAATTGGGAAATCCTGCCGCATCCTCCATATTCGCCAGAATTGGCTCCATCGGATTTCCATATGTTCCAATCGCTCTCCAATAATTTGCGCGGAGTTTCGTTCAATACTGATGTGGAATTAAGAACCTGGATAGACGAATTCTTTGAGTCAAAATCCAGAGATTTTATCTCAGAGGCATCGAAAAACTAGTTGAACGTTGGGAAGAAGTCGTAAATAACAACGAAGAATACATTATTGATTAAATTGGATATTGTTATCAATTAAAAATGAAATTTTTCTAAAATTGTTAATGGTAATGAATAAATTTGATAAAACCGCAACAATTTATTCCTACTTTAAGTAGAAGGTCCTTACCTTTTTTCCCAATTTAATTGTACCTGAGCACATCGCAGATAGTGGCTTTCGGCGTACAGTAGTGTGTACATTTAGAGACTTTTTGGTTACACGCCTTCGTCCCTCGATAATACATATGTACTTCTACTACTGTAGGATGGAAGAACACATTATCGTTAGCTGCACTAATTAAGATAAGAAAATATGCTTGGAGAAATTGTACGAGGACCACTAATACATGTATTGATCGTAACGGAAGCCATCCAACAATGGCTATGTCCTGCCCAAAGAAAAGGAAGTTATAAAGATAAAAGAGGGAAAAGCACCAGTAGCAGCAAGAAATGGAAATTCAACTTCAACGACTCAAGTAAACATACTGACGTGCATACTTCATTCACACAAAATGAAGATTGAAATGTCTCGAGCAGAATGAAATTCCCAAAGGAAATAGACTTATTGGCTCTTTTCAACATCACAATTTCAGAACGAATAAAATAGACAGCACTAGAAGAAAAAAAAGAAGAAGATAATTATAATCAAACAGAAGTAAGGGAGGAATCCGAAAGCGAAATAATCAATACAGAAAACAGCTCGGATGAATCAAACAGCAAAGATATACCTGAAACGAAAAGGAATGCGGAAAACCACAAAAAACCCCCAAACAAATCGAAGACCATTTTCTGCGAGAGCCTCGACCATCTACATAAACCACTAAATGTAGTAAATGGAACAAGGAAACCTCTAAAAGGACAGAACGGAAAATAAAAACAGTAAGAAAAAGTATCACTAAAGCCTAAAACAAACTCTACTATTTTTAAGAAGAACCACAAACAGCGAACAGCGAACATGGAAGGAAGAAATATAAAACTATTACAGATAAACACAAACGGATGGCAAGATAAATAAAAGCTATATGGAAATATTTTCAGAGAGATCGATCTAGACATAATTCGAATATCTTAACTTGGCATAAAATTAATAGTAGAAAAGCTAAAGATTTAGAACTTCGACGAAATCGACACCAGCCATAAGAGTGGACATTTTTACGGTACAAACTTCCTAACACTGTTCAAATTTAGAACCAAATCATACTTAATCGGAGAATTAAATGCATGATGCCCCGAAACATTTACAGAACCAAAAACAGACTTGGAACTGGCCTACAGAAACTAATAGTAAGATAGTAAAACGACGGAGACCGGACTTCCTGACCTATATTGCAAGCAATGCAGCGACAACTCCAGATATATGCCTTTCAAATGACAACATACCTTTCAATTATTATATGGAACCGATAGATAACACTCTGTAGCAATCAGATATCAATTTATTCACCCTAACCAAACAACCTATCCAGATCCCCACAAATAAAAGGAAGACATATCACAGAGCCGCCTGTGAAAATACAAATTAAAAAGAGGAAACTACGTGCTAAACTGACTCAACAAAGCAAAGTTAGAAGAGATCGACAAAGAACTAGACCGAATAAGGACCACCATACAAGTAGCAAGCAATGATGTTATTTTCAGAGTAGCTTATAAAACAATAAAATGCCTTAAATAAAAGTCAGAGATGAGACAGAAAAAACTAAAATTAAAAGTATTAGCGAAAGCAATCAAGGGAACGGACGAACTAGGGAAAGGCAATTAAATCTTAAGATGAAAAAGAAATAATTACTGACTGATATTGCCAATGGAAAAAATGAATACAGGTGCAAAGATATTTAAAATATCGACAACGAATTAGCGCCCAGAGAATTTTGAAAGAAAATAAAACGAATGGGAACCATAAAACGCAAGGAAAACAAAGGGAAACACAATAAAGATGAATTTGAAATCATAAGAGCATTCAAAGGGCGCTTGGAGGTGTGCTTAACATAAACGATGACTAAAAGGACTTTTTTCTATAGACATTTGCAACCTAATAGTCGAATAATTAAACAGTCAAATTAAAATAACATACTCTAATCACTACGTCAATGAGGAGAGATACAACAACGAGTAAATTAACTCAAAAATAAATCACGAACGAAGAGCTAAGAGATACAATCCGAACTTTCCAGCCCAAATAACGTCAAAACAAAACAGGAATCTCTGGCCTCATTTGAAAAATGAGGCCAGATGAAGTAAAGATCGAAAACTGATATTCATTCCGAAACCTGGAAAACCTTCATCTGAGGTTAAAGTTACCGGCTAATTTCTCTTTTTAACCTGATTCGAAAGATGTATAAAAAATACTGAACCAAAGATGGAATGATTATTTAACTGAAAATAATTTATTGAAAAACAACCAGTTCGTATTCAGGAAATACAGAAATACAGCCGATGGCATTCAGCATCATTACAGAGAAAATAGGCAAGGCTAATAAAGAAAGGGCAAGCATAGATACAGTATTCAGGGACATATCTAAGGCAATTGACAAGGTATAGCAAAGAGATATAAAATACATGATTCTTAGTCTAGGAATAAATGAAAATTAGAAGAGATACCATGCGAGGTCATTATGAAAATTCATGCATATATTGACACATGAAATAACCTCCAAAAGAGGTTAAACTCTGTTTACATATCGGATATTTCTTTACCCAGGGAAGATGACTGCATAAACATAGTGTTCGCCGATGACTTGACACAATTGTGTTCATGCCTGTACAGATACGCACAAATGCAGGTCAGGATGACGGCTGCAAAAATAAAAAACTCAAACAACTACAATAAAAATGGAAAATAAAGTACCAACAAAACACATTTGAGATATTACAAATGTATCACACAAATTGTTTGGACATTTACGTCGTCGGCGAGCGATACAGATACTTCACAGTAAAAAAGATACCTAGCCTAACAATTACTTCCAATGGTTATAGAAAAAGGGTAAACGAAAGAATAGATAAAGAGAGAAATAGGCTAAGAATAATCTTCAAACTAAGATCCCTCAACTGGTAAACTAAAAAAGAAAGGAATTAATAGATAAAAAACCCATATAAAAGAATTAGAAAGAAAGGAATCCATAAGTTAAACAAGATACAAAACATGAACTGAGGAATACAAGTATTTGAGAATAACATCCATATAAACAACATTACAAACTAAAGAGAAAATGCGAGAACTATTGCTTAACAGCAAGAACAGAAAAAATGTAACAATGGTTTGAACATCTAAACACACCGAACATTAAGTACAAAAACAAACAACCATTTTACCCTTAATACTTATTCGAAACCTTAACTCTAAATATAGTTTAGGTGGCAGAGATTAGTGTGACATCCACGCAAACTTGCAACTCTACAAATTTCTCACTTCCTTCTGTTCCTCTCTATTATTTGATCAATATAGAGTAATAGTTTCCTATTACTCTCCTCTATCCACCCTCAACAACCTATAAAGTCTCGGTCGCGGAAGTTGTTTGTAAGACAAATGAGGAGTACCGAGCCTCCCCAACTTCCTTGCCCTGGCTCCTCAAAGCGAACCAGGCTAGGTTTGGGTGGCAGGCGATCTGTACTTTTTTCTCCCACTCTCACTTTAATTTCATTTATCAAGATGGGATTGGATTGGATTGGATTTCATCAGTGACAGATGCATTACTTCTGAGATAACAAATCGCCTTCATATTACATCCCCACGGGGAAATTTAGAGTTTCTTGCTTTTTGGCAAAGCAAATTTTTATGTCGATTCAAAACACTCACCCTCTACCTATTCATGGAGAGGTAACCAAAGAAAAATTTACAAGTCAATGTGGAGAATATTTCACAAGGAGAGGGCACTGCCTTGGATGCAGCAAACTGACCAGGGAGACTATCTCCGAGACGTTCTCCCAAAAACTACCCTTTGCACTTATAACGTTGTTCGATTCTGCAAAGGGTTGTTAGCCATTTAAGAGACGGAAAACGTTTGTGAAAACCTGTGAACGGAGAAGCCAATTGCACCCCAAAAAGCTAAACATCGAGCCAATATTACCTACCCCCAACTCAGGAAATCAAGCACCAAAGAACTGTTATTTATAGGCATCCGGACTCCATGATTGGGCAAAAGACCACAGAATACATCACTGAAGAACTAACCCTATCAGAGATGGATCAAGGTACAACGTGTAATTAAGTTCGGACAGCCATCGAGGGCAATTTAGGTCATTTATCACCAAGGCAAGCATGGCGAAGAAAGCCCTAGAAGTTTGTCTTCTTGCTTTTAATCTAAAAGTGACACCAAGCTACATAAATGGAAAGAGACGAATACATTCCCATAATGACGCGTATGAAATGTATCCAAATTAAATTACACGATACTACTTAGATAATGCCCCGCAGGCAAAAAAATTGTTTCTAGTGCAGCAGTCTGACTTACTCTGGGATTACAGCGAAGAAAATATTGCAACTAAACAACGTGGTCACCCAAGAACCAATTAATAACCGGCAGAGCATGAACGTTTTGGCGATGTTAATGTATTCTAATTTCGCCAACGTTGCTCACTTAAGAATATGAAAAGGACATTAGCACACTCTCAACAACAATGAACAAAATATCCAACGTCAAGAAGACCGCAACGGAGAAGAGCAGTCCCAAAAGCAAATCTACGTGTCGCAACCAAACACACTGATAGCCAGCAAATCAACAAAATCCTAGAGCAGATAAAAAATACAACGAGCGCAGCCGTTTTGACAGAATTAATGGGAAACCACATTCATTTTTTTAACTTTATACTACGTTAGATTATAATATATGAAATTATAGATCATTTAAAGCCCGTTTATTCTTACAAAAATCATAATAACCAACCGCGACGTTTTTGAGATACAGGTGGTTCTTTCAGACCCCCCCTCTATAGAATTACTAAAGATTAAGCATTCGAAATCAATTCACACCCAAAATATGAACTTATGATTTAGTTATCATTTGAAATCAGTTTTCTTCAGTTCCATTGAAATTTATGTTAATGGTGGACTAAAACATATATTTTTCAGACAAGGTCAAATATAGGCTTTGTTCTCAGTTGGAGGGGGTGTTAGGTGAATAGTAGGGATCTTTTGAATTCTGTAGAATTTAGTTTAATCTATATTCGAATGAGGCTAAAAATATAAACCAGTTCTTAGGCGCCGATTTTTTTCGCAAATATTTAAATTCGCATGATATAGTTTTGCGTTTTCTTCGCAATCAACTTTAGACATCTACGGAGAATTTCCACGAATGTATAAAATTTTGCATTATCATAATTTTCACTATGTTCTAATCATGTTGCTAAAACAAAATATATACTTAAAAAAGTGCATAGAATCTGCAATAAAATGATATAAAAATCAATAGTGTAGTTTTTTTTTTTACAAATTAACTTTAAATATTTAAGAAAAGTTTCCACGAATGTATACAATTTTGAATTATCTCAATTTTTACTATGTTCTAGTCATGTTGTTAAAAGAATAATTATTCCATAAAAATTGTATAAAGTTTGCAATAAAATGATATACAAAACGAAGAAAAATGCGAATTTTGAACGAAAGAATTTGAAAAGTGACTAATAAAAATGTGGCATCCCCTTAAACCTGAAGGCCGAAAATATCAACTGCAAAATATACACTACCCGTCACAATAAATTGCTCTAAGACAGGGACATCAACCATATCCTGAACTGAATAATAACGGCATGTAAAATGGAGCTTTGTCCTCACAAATCAACTTCAGGAAGCTCCTAAAGGTGGAAAGAACATAAAATAACAAGGTTATCTGCCGAAAGAAGAAAGAAAACATCACGAAAAATAATGAATAATAAAAGCAAGAATAAAAAAAAATCAAAATAATGTTATAAAGAGGTTAGTTAACCAATAAAGCATGATAGAAGACTATCAAAGAGAGAGCAAATAATTCAAGATCAGATACAAATCAAGAAATTAACCAGATCTCTTGGCGTCTGTGCAACTTTATGCAAGCCTAATATTTTCTTCCATTTACGGACGGGCTGAAGTGGATAATATTTCCCTTAACTTCAAGAGAAAAACCTCACAAAGAATTTATTTATAGAGATATATTTACCAAACTTGAAGGCTCGTAAAAATCATTTTATTCAATGAAATCGCCTCGGTCTCAACGACTGTCTCTAAGCGGGGTTGCAACTTACTGCAGGCCTTTTGACCACCATTCTGTTTAATTAGGTGAAAACTGTGGTGATCCTGTAACTAAGCTCCACCTTATTGATGCACTGGAACTTGTTTGTTTATCACTCAACTATGTTACACACATTAAAGTCCAGGAGGTTAAGGTCTTAGGAGTTCTGAAGCCAGATGTTTAGAGAAATGCGGTCAAAGAAATTGTCTGATAGCCAAAACTGAGCCCTGAGCATTACCACTATACCTAGGTTCTTGCCGCGGCTACTTCTTCGATCAAGGGCAACATAACTTTACCCATGCACTAGATTTAATCATCTATATTGAATCTCAGGTCCTCCAGTAATATAAAGGGGCACATAAAGTGTCTTTCTCTACTGACCAACCAAAACACCATCATTTGAACCGGGAACTTTGTCTTCATGACTCTCGATCCATCTATAGTAGAGACGGCAAGCCAATGGTTGTCCTACGAGTTCATTACCTAGGAAAGACGAAGAATATTGTCTACCGCGAAGTGCTATGATGGAGCATTGGTTAAAGAATAATTTTAAGAAATATATGAATATAAATCTATATCTTGCTTATGATTTCTTTTTACCCATGCAACGCCATGTACCTCCTTCAGTGGCTCATAAGTAAGCCTTAGAAGCAAGACAATGCGAGACATCAGGGAGTGTGAGGCTCCTATTGGAGCTGTCACTCTTTTGAAGTAAGCTGATTTCAAGCAGACCCTTCAATTGATCCATAACCAGGAGAGGTGAGGTCCGGGCTTGCCTAAAATCATCTTCTTTGTGTAGAAATATTAGAACACTGTCTCTAAACACATATATGAGAGCAGAGCTCTTTGGTTGTCAACTGTCAGCCCAATTTCCCCCAAAAAATCTGACACTGGGAAATGGCAAACTACCTCTTAAAGCTGATGGTGGTACGAAAAATTTCCTATCTGCAAAGTTATTAATACTATTGATAATCTCAAGGCAAAGTTATTACTAAAACTATACACAAACTACAACTGACTTTGTGATAGAGCTATATTGGCTTTGAAGAAAAGCACTGTTAACAAAATCAATAAACATCTAATGCTTTCTCTCTCACGAAATCTACAAATTTACAAGTCATTTGATACAATTTCGGATCATACTCAAATATTTTATTATTCCACAGAATTCCTAAACTCTCTAGAACCTCTAACAAAACTCCTCACCAATATGAACTGAAGTTATTAAATCTAAATAATGTTTTTGCGCAATTTCGATCTAACAAATCTATCTAATTTCACTCGTCTTGTGGTAAATAATTTGATGCCCCATGTCATAGAGGCAACCAGTCTTACTGGAAATGGAAAAGAAGAGGTTGTCTTCATTCAAAGGATATCACTTAATCTATCAGGGTCTTTTAGAATTGCAATTTAAATTCAGAAGACTACATTTCCCAATCCCTGTAAGTTATGCAATGTGAATTAAAAAAAAATATTAGAGTGAAACTCTATTAGTGGCATAATTAAATTAGAGGAACCCTGTTTTTCTTATGGCCAATTATATGTTGATAACTCTAGAGTTAGGAGCAAAAGTAATCTGCTTCTATATACTTCACAAGAAAAGATTAAGAATATTATGCACCTAGAAGTTCTGTAGCGTTGCTGAACAAGATTATATTTATTTCATAGAATGATAATATTGTTTATTAAGAATAGAAAAAGAAAAGATCAAATCCGTCTTAGTTTATTTACGAACGCATATTTTATCCTGGCATCTACGGGTATCTCTGCTAGTAAATATATATATGGGTAAAAATCACAAGAGGTAACACGTGACGTGAATAAGTATAAATATTTGTTTGTACCAAGTAGGGGAAAAAAGATTGATTGGAGCTAATACTTTCGCTATCAAGATAACATTTTGAAACTCACAATGATTTATGAAATAAAGAGACACAGTATTTATACAAAACAATATTTTCTCTATCAGGTAAGATTTTTTATGACCCTGATAAGTTTGATTTGGAGAAGAAAGGTAAAAAAGGATCTAAAGAAAACAAAGCGGGGCTAATATTTACATTTGTCTCCTTTGTGCTGGAGATTAGGAACGATTCAAAGATATTTCTGCTAATAAAATCCTTTACATGCATTATGGTATCTGCTTTTGACCAGTTAATCTAGTGACCCATCTTAACCCCGTGGACGGCCAGAGCATTATTTGTATATCCCTTAAATACTGCATTTTTATGTTGCTTAATTCTTACAGAGATATTTTTAGAAGTTTGAGCTACATAGAATAAATTATAATCCAAACAAGGAATCCTATATATTACAATATTATCGTTCAATGGGCTGTGTTTTATTAACATATTTTTTAATGCATTTAAAAGTTACATTTATATCGAGTTCTTTTATTATTGGTACTACATACAAAATATTATATGGCTAATAAAAACCCATACGCCAGGCAATCCAATAAGACCAAATCATAACTGCAACTGGGTCAATCAAATCTAAACTCTCAAAATATTTAGTAAATTTACTTTCTCTGATCTTATGATCGATATCACCCTCACATATAAAAAATTCAGTTAATCTTTGCAATAGGTTAGACAATATTACTGTAACATCTGACCTGAGATTAGTTAGTTTTGATGTAAGCTGAATATTCACTAAAATTCCCGTTGATACCTTATTGGATTTCCGAGCTGCTTAATTCTTACAGAGATATTTTTAGAAGTTTGACCTACATAGAATAAATTACAATCCAAACAAGGTATACTATATATTACATTATTATCGTTTGTGACGGCAAATAGTTATGAATTTAGTGTGGATGGTTTACTTTTATATTTGCGTGGTCCTTTTAAGACGAATAATTTAAGGAGCAAGTTGGCCAAAGATTAACAGGTAGTTGGTACACGTTTAAGGTTGAAAAAGAAAGACAATAACGAAAATTTACCTTTACTAACAACAAAAGAAATAGAATTTGAATATGCCCAGATATAGGGTTTAAAGGGAATCATTGAACAGGCGAAATTAAATGTCGGCACGAAACACAGGGGGGATAATTATAGGATTAGTGGTCGGGTTCAGGGTGATGATTAAAAGGGGGTTTAAACCGGGGCTCGAACACAAGGATAGGACGAATCGGGTAGGACAGATAATAAAATAATCTGTAGGCGTCAACGGTTGCGATCGCTTACTTATTCGTTGAAAGGAAGGGCCAGTCGGGATACAATGACTGCAATGTGGAAGTTGGGATACATCACGGAGCGGATGAGGGAGCGCACGTAGTTTGGCCTTCGGAGATGCAAATCTTCGTCAGATACTCGCCGATTGACTTTGGTAGAGTTCACGGATGTCGTCTTCGAATTGAAATCGTTGTTGTCTCCGATCACAATCGGCGAGCATTTCCTTAGCTCGTACGCGGTATTAGGCGGAAAGTCTTGAAGTGCTCCTCGCTAAACCGAGTCGGGGGATTATATAGATGTTCTGCAAGGTAGCTTTAATGGCTTTGTGGAAGCTCCCACAACTCGTGCGAGCTTGAGGAAAAGACAGCGACTCTTTCGGGTTACCCTAGATAAAGTTGGCATAGAATGTTCGAAGAACTTCGATCTATGCCGGAGGGCAGGAAGTCTGGATGGAAGGCCATGTGAAAAGAAGAAAATGTCTCCCTAAGCAAATAAAGCTGGGGTGAAATAAAACGGCGTGGACCACCTCCACGCTGTAGATCAGCCGCGCTTTCGAAGCTCCATGTGGTGATCTCGAGACTACGTGGGTACAGAAGGGCACCTGGACGCTCTTCGATATTATTCTTCTACAAAATGATTACTTGAATATTTCTCTTATTTTTATGGTGAATAAAATATTAAAAAGAAATTCAGTTTATCCACCCTAAGGTAACGTTGCAATAGAGTCAATTATTTTGGGGAATTTTTTCCCCTGTTCATTGAAACTCGTGAAAAACGTTAACTAAATGAGGATTTTTCTTTATAAAAATATAAATTTTTATTAACACGAACTTATTTAGCTCATTTTTATGTTAGAAAAAATTGTCTTCCCTTCAACAGTCATAAGGCTTGGGCGAGAAAAGAAGAAGCAAAGGAGAGTGCACGTTTGTATTATTATTTAGGACAAATAAATCAAAACTAACAGTGGAAACAAAATAATTTTTATCAAGTTTTGTAAAAAGTAGTAAAGTTAAAGGGAGTAAAAATTATGAGCTAGATATGGGGATGGAGTAGCCTACAGAGAAATAGGATAAAACCACGGAATGGGTAAATGCGCCAAAAGACTTGGTTACAATTTTATTTCCTTCGAAGAAAAATCATAATTTATTGCACGTCTATTTTAATCAAAGGTTCCTGATTCAAATTATAATTAATAAATGGCTTGGTTGATAACAGAGATTAATATTTTATGTAAGTCCATTTGTGGGCAGATAGAAAATGTGTAATGCGAAACTTTTCTCCCAAGGAAGCTGTTTGGGGGAAAAATTCTCTACCAGAATTGCTGAGAAATCCCGAACATTGAGGTCAAATCCCTTTGAAAAGAGAGAGAGAGAGAGAGAGAGAGAGAGAGAAAGAGAGAGAGAGAGAGAGAGAGAGAGAGAGAGAGAGAGAGAGAGAGAGAGAGAGAGAGAGAGAGAGAGAGAGAGAGAGAGAGAGAGAGAGAGAGAGAGAGAGAGAGAGAGAGAGAGAGAGAGAGAGAGAGAGAGAGAGAGAGAGAAACAGTTATGGAACTAGGTTACAAGGAAAGAAAGTACCCTAGGAGACCTTACGGCCCATTCAAAGAGGGTACCTTTGGACTAGCAATTGAGTAGGCACATGGCTGCTCAATTGTTTTGAGTCCCTAAACGGCCACTTTTCAAGACTTTGTCTAGTTTGGACTTGAACTGGTCAACAGATTCACTGTTGACAACTTCCACTGTAAGTGCGTTCCACTTACCGCAAATACTGTAGGTGAAAAAATTTCCACACAGATTGCGGTTATAACGCTTCAGTTCAAGTTTGAAGCCGTGATTGCGCGTTCTGTTCTCACTCAGTGTGAAAATTTCCCGGTAGTCAACATTGTCGAACCCTCGAAGTATTTTGAAAACTTTGATGAGCTGACCACGCAGTCTACGGGTTTCCAGTGAGAAAAGATCTAATTCTCTTAGTCTATCCTCATAACTTTTATGTCGGATAAAGGGAATCAGTTTGGTTGCCCTAGCTTGTACGCGTTCCAACCTTGCGATGTCCTTTCGAAACGAAGGACTCCAAAATTGTACGGCATACTTCAGGTGCGGCCAAACGAGGGAGTTGTACAGACAAAGTTTAATCTCCTTGTTACAGAATCCAAACTGGCGCTTTATGTAGCCTAACATCCTTTGGGCTTTCTTCTCTGCCTCGATGCACTGTTTCGAGAACTTGAGGTCGCTAGTGATAGTAACACCCAAGTCCTTCTCAGTGTCACTCGATTCAAGGGCAGTTCCCTTAAGGAAGTACTGAGATTTGGGGTTTCGGTGGCCGATTGCATTACTTTGCATTTGTTCACGTTGAAAGGCATTTGCAACGTGTCCGACCACTTCCTAATCCTTTGAAGGTCCTCTTGAAGGCTGGCAGTGTTCCCCTCCTTTGCCACATTGATACCAAGCTTGGTGTCGTCTGCAAATTTGTAGATTTTGGCAACCATGTCTCCGTCCATGTCGTTAACATAGATAATAAACAGTAATGGTCCCAGGACGGAACCTTGAGGGACACCGCTAGATACGGGCGCCCATTCAGAGGCCCGACCATTCACCACTACGCGTTGCCGTCTGTCACTTAGCCAGCTCTCTATTCAACCTGCTACCTTGCCGCCTATGCCCTGTGCACGCACTTTCCGGAGAAGGCGGAGGTGTGGTACCTTGTCAAAGGCCTTTTGGAAGTCAAGATACACAACATCCACCTCCTTGTCTCGATCATGCTTACTGAACACGAAGTGGAATAATTCCACAAGGTTCGTCAGGCATGGCCGTTTCCTTCGGAAGCCGTACTGGGAACTCTTCAGTAGCAGGTTTGACTCTAAATGAGACGTTATATCTTGTCCACTATCATGCTTTCCATGAGTTTACCGACTATCGAAGTCAGGCTGATGGGTCGGTAGTTTGACGGATGGCTGGGGTCTCCTTTCTTGAAGATCGGAGTCACCTCCGTCTCGCGCCAGTCTCTAGGAACGCATCCGCTCCGGGTTGACATGTTAAAGATAGCGCACAGATGTCATGATACTTCATCGGACACTTCCTTCAACACCTTGGGTAGAAACCCATCCGGTCCGGTGGACTTATTCGTCTTTAGGTCAGCGATCTTTTTCTTTATTTCACCTTCGGTGAAGTCCATTACCTCCAGCTATTTCCCCGAGAAGGACCCGTGGGCTGTGGGATGGGACCACACTCTTTAGTAAACACTGAAGAGAAGTAGTCATTGAGCAGGTTAGCATTTTCTGCATCTGACTGAGTTAATGCACCCTCCTCGTCCACTAGGGGCCCAATCCTACGATGGATTTGTTCACGGCTATTTACATAGCCGAAGAACTCCTTGGGATTCTCCTTGCAGACTCTCGCCACTCGGAGTTCCTCAGACCGCTTAGCTACCCTTATGCTAGACTTCACTCTTCTGGCTAGCCTTTGGTGCTCGTCAGAGGCACCCGAGATCTTCGCTCGCCGGTACGCATTTCTCTTCTCCCTAAGCAGTTGGCCGATTTCTCGATTAAACCACTTTGGTTGAACAGAAGACCGACGGAGGCATTTCAGATGTATGCAACTTGATTGAAGCCTCATGAACTTATTTTTGAAATTGTTCTACGAATCCTCAACATCTTCGCATACCACTAGCCTTACATTAGTCAGCCCAGCACGAAGGCTCGCAGAGTCTGCTCTTCTCAAGTCAAGTTTCCTTGATTAACTGGCAACAGACCTTACCTTCGGGATCTTGACGATAAATCTAATTAGCTGGTGATCACTGCCACCGAGCTCTTCGCCTACAGAGAGATCCTCAAAGATATCATCCTCAGAGGTGAAGACCAAGTCGAGGATATTGTCTTCTCTCGTCGGTTCTCTTACCCATTGAGTGAGGAACTCGTTGTTGGCGAACTCCAGGAGTAGCGTGCTCTCGCTACTCCTGAAAACAAGAATAATTGCGCTAAAGCCAACCAGATTTAGCTCATTTTTATTTGCTTGAAATGTAATATCCCACTTTCCTCCTTCTATTTCTTTTCAATCAGTAAAGTGGTCTTTTTATAAGAGCAAGAAATATCCGTTAATTTATTTCTTAAATTTTTATTTAAAATGCAAAACGCCAGTATTGAATATAAATTCGGAACTACTTTTCATCTTCCTAAAATGCGACTATAATGTGAACTCCGTTCCCTTCATCAGGTACAAAGGTCTTTATAGTCAATTTATACTTGATGTAAGAGGTCTTATTTCGTAGTGCATTGAAAAACCTATTCAAGTTAATTATGATAATGTCTTCATCCCCTTTATTGGAATAAGCCATTATCATAAATGGAGGCCTCTTATTTCGTCCTCTTCCAATCGTTTCAATTACCCTAAACTGTATTGTATATTCAATAGAAAAGTTCCTGAATTTTCATCGTTAAAAAATCTTTATTTCTATTATCCCAAAGAAAGTCATAATTAATAAAGCTAATACCAAATTTTACAGTATTATATCATTTCTTTATCCTTACCAGCTATAGGCTCATTTTGTACTAAAAATTGTCCTTAGTAGTTCTTAAGATTGAGATGTAAAAAGAATTATCGGGTTACTAAGGCAAAATGAAAAATACCAATTAAATTTTCAATTTATAGTTTCCGTAGTTAAAGGGATGACCAGTTCAACAGAAAGCAGTTAAAATATATTATTTGGAATATAATTTAATTTTTAGTCTATATTTGCATCGTAATCTTAGCATTAATTTGCGGTTAAAATTTGCCGACCTGAAGCAGTAATTCTAACGACCTCGGAAATTCAACAACCATGCATAACTCTGATAGAAAGCCACCCTTTCAAAGCAGCCATTGCAATGTGAATATATTAGTGGAATACATTATTAGGGAATGTCCTAACTTTGATTACCCCACACAGTCACTTCAATGGCATAGACAAAAAATCAATTATAAAAATGTTCCCTGGGTACGTTAAAGGTAGGCATTCACACCTCTGCAGCTACGCATTTCGACCAGAGGTTACCCAGTGGACTAGTCTATCCACAATGGATGCAAAGAATAATAAACAGCTAGATATGTATCGTCACAAGGTGGATTTCCTTATTAAGTTGTATTAATCATTGACAGGATAGCCAAGATCTAAAGGTCTGCTGTGGCAGACTTTTAGGAGACCCAGAGACTTGACCTGAGACTTTAAGCTGTTCTGTCATTCGAAATGGCAATAAAACCTTGCAGCCATAATAAATACAGCATTATACACAGAAGAAGGAAGGCAGGAAAACAGTTAGCCATTTCACGCAGTGAAAGGGTCACTGGAGTAAAATCCGATCTTCGCATTAATTGCAATCCACCACCCAGGAACCCTCATAAACTGAGTTCTTGCAACTTGCGGGCGTTAAAAGGCGTTGTTTATACAAGTTCCAAAGCTTCTATTTTTTCACATCATCCGGTAGCTCGTCATGTCCTTGAGCCTAGAAAAATGTTAAGGAGATAGTCGTTGAAGAAAAGGTAGCGCTCAGAGGGAGCAAGGAGGAAACGCATCACAACTTACCCAGACCCAGTCAAAGTTCATTCCAACCCATTAAATAAGTTTCTTTAATTTGTACTCCATCGTAGCGCTGAGAGGGTGCAAGACGGAAGAGCACAAACAACCTCCCCGGGCCTGTCAGATAGTTCAATGCAACCAAGTGTAAAAGCTTCCCTAATTTGTTATCGAGCCGGGAGAGAACAGCTCCTTCATGTAGCAAGTTAGGTAGAAGAAGGTAGAGGGGATAGTCGTAAGTAAAAATAAATAAAGTGTCGCTGAGACGGAAACAGGGAGAGGTCTCCGAGTAACTCTTGCACAATGCAATTAAACAAAATTATTGACACTTTCTGGCGATAGCCTATAAAGGAATGATGCATAGTCTGACGAGGAGGCCATGCTGATTGATCCCTTGCACCCTATTTTCCCTCATAAATTTCTATGCAAATTAAATACTTCTTTTTACCAATGGCAGACATTTGATTTAATCTTTGGCTTCGTCAAATCTAAATGCTAGAAGCGGGAGGGCAATTATGTACCTTCATGAAAAATCCCTCACTAAAAAGTACAGGCTGGAAGACAAATTAAAGAAACCCGTTAATGGGTTGGAATGAACTTTGACCGAGTTTGGGTAAGTTGTGATGCGTTTCTTCCTCGCTCCCTCTGAGCGCTACCTTTTCTTCAACGACTATCTCCTTAACATTTTTCTAGGCTCAAGAACCTGAGCCTAGAAATTCATCTAGCGGACAACGGCGTATTACTTTTCAATAAATAGATAATTTGTACAAATGAAAAAATACTCCTAATATTCAGAGCATACTGAGATACATCCATGGAACTTTACGTTAATTTGAGATATCAGTAATTGGCATATATTGAGGGTAGTTTGGGTTAATTTTAATGAAAGCGAAAAGTAACACAAAGAATCAACCTAAATTAGTAACATACAAAATGTAAGATTGAATCAATGGTCGCCCGATCATCCCTTTAGGTTTTCCACATGCACCTAAACTGAAAAACACAAAAACTCCAAATCTAAATTCTGAACAAAATTTGGAAGCTCAATTTTATTGATCTAAGGACTTAAGGATAGGGGCTCTCTTAATCTAAATTAATTAGTTGTTTCACAATGGCTATCACTCATTAATTACTTTTAGCACCTTTGGGTGTCAACACCTTACCTCAAATTTGCTCATATAAGGTATACTGATAATCTCAAATATTTTATTTACCTCCGCTAATAGATTTGGCGGAGTATATGTAAGCACCTGTCTACCAGTCTGTTTGTGTAGAAAAAATCTCAAAATATTATTGAGTGATTTCGATCAACTTTGGGAGAACCGAGAACTGGACCAAGGAGAAGGTTTATAAGTTTTGAGGCGGAACCAGATCTGGATACGGCCTCTTGATCAATTATTCACTCTGCCTTTTATACAAAATATCTCATAAAGTTATTGCTGGAGTTCAATAAAATTTTGTAGAATGGTGGGATTTTAACCATGAAAAAGCTGATTAGATATGATTAAATTGATTCATACTTTGTTAAAATAATGAAAAACTCGTAAGATGAGATTAGGAAACTGAATCGGAGGGGGAGGGGGGATTTATAGGGAAAAAAAATGTGAGAATTTCCGCAGAATGCTGTAAGGAAGGATGTGAGAAGGAAGTAACACTGTGTGAAATATATATAGCTACAGATTCTCGTGCGGGCATTGATGAGCGAACGGTACGCGAACTTCCGGCTATCAATTGAAACAACAAAAGAATTTTCCTAGTGGAGGAGAATTTTAACACTTACCAGTGGTCTAGTATATCTACGAGGGAGAACGGAAGAATGTAGGAAAGAACAAATGTTCATAAATTCAAATAGAAATACGTATATAGTTAAATTGTGGAAATATAAGAGATTGTAGAGAAGGCTCTTTCGAATACCACAAGAATAAATAAGAACAAACAAGAAACACATTCAATTTGCTAATTTGAAGTCTCCTTGAAGAGCAAAACCTCAGGCCTGAAAAAAAAACTCAATGGCAGTCCATAAGAGAGAATATTTGGATGTGAATGCCAGGCATATGAATATATAAACATAATCCTTGGGTCAATTTATTTTTTTTAAGGGGCTATCTGGCGACTGCCCACTTGGGCATAAGTCGCCACACACAAACAGCCTAGTTCTAGGCTACTTTAAAATAAAATTTGAGAAAAAAAGGGTAAAAAGAGAAGATGATAATTAGGAAGCAAGCTCTAGCGTCGGGGGTAGGTCTCCCTCACACCGGGGCAGGAGCAACGACCTACAAAGAGAACCAATAACCAAAACCTAATTAAATAAAAGTGAGAAGGCCGGCATCCCCCCAAAAGTCAACAAGTCCACCAGTCAATGTGCACGCACTCGTCCCAAGTACAAGGGACAGGCGGTAGCGACACCGCCCATCCCGTTACCGGGACAGGTAACGTGCGCGAATCACCCGGACTGGGACATTCGACAAGAATGTGCCGAACAGTCTTGTGCACGACGCAGTCGTCACAATAGGGCGTAGGCGAGCGCTTCATCAAATAGCGATGCGTCACACGAGTATGGCCGATTCAGAGACGACAGAAAGCGACCTGAAGCCGTCGCGGCATTGGGGGATAGGTCCATGGGAACAGTCGCGGCACAATGGCACGCAACTTTAAGTTCCCTTCGACTGTCTCCCATCTTCTTTGCCAAGCAGTTCGAAGAGCTGCACGTATTTATGCCATGTAGTCGGTGTGAGGAAGAGCGAAACGTTTGTCTGCTCGCAGAGTCCTCACAGACTCTTTGGCGCCCTCATCGAGGCGCTCATTCCCCGTTATTCCTACATGTCCAGGAACCCAGCAGAAGATAATCTAAACATCCGCCCGGCTCGCCAAAACCGTGGCGTCACGGATATCGCGAACCAGGGGATGCGGAGTTTCCAATGCCCCGAGAGCACTCAGGGCGCTTTGTGAGTAGCTATAGATCACAATCAAGTCTCCAAACCAGGCACGTCACGTAATCTTCCGTACGGAGTGGTGTATTGCCACCAGCTTGGCCGTGATGACAGACGCAGCGCCTGGCAGAGCCCCGCTGACTTCAAACAGAGTGGATACGGCGTGGAAGCCGACCCCCTCTTCGGACTTGGAGCCATCTGCATACACTGGCACGGTTCCAGCGTGACACGAGGTGTGCTCTAAAAAGGTCGAACGCAATTCTCCAGGGTGGCGTCCGAAACAGAACCAGAGGCGCCACCGGCTCGAGAGCTATACCTAGCTTTCGAAGGAGTTTTTTGGCCCTATACCCAAAGGGCTTAGGGTATGACTGGCGTCTCTCAGGAGCATAGGCACCGTCGAGATCAGCTGCGGATGCAGTGAAAGCTGTTGGCGACTGTGGGAGGCGCCAGGCTCTCGCGTACAGGCTAGTGATGCACTGCACGCGGCGTAGAGCAAGTGGTATCTCCCCAGAATTGACCAACAGGCTCTCAATGGGGAAAGTGTGGAAGGCACCGGTTGCAAGGCGAAGGCCGGTGTGGTGGATCAAATCCACCTTTCGCAATAAACGCTCGGCTTCGGATGAATAAAACTTGCATCCGTAGTCGAGCTTCGAACGAACAAAGGATCGATAAAAAAGTAAGGCAGTAGCCCTATCAGCGCCCCAAGCGCTGAACGTCACGTAACAGAGAATATCCATGGTGCGGGTACAAGAAACCCTAAGGCTGCGAATATGAGCCTCTCAGGTAAGGCGTCGGTCGAATACAAGACCAAGGAAACGGTGCGACTCAACGACATCCAGGTGCACCCCATTAAGAAACAAATCTGGGTCGGGGTGGAGCCGTGGGTGGCGGCAGAAATGCACCACTTTAGTCTTGGCCAAAGAAAACCGAAACCTGTGCGCTTCGGCATAGCGAGAGACGCGGTTCAATGCCTGTTGGAGTCGACGCTTCAGAGTTGGCATCTGGGCCGTGCCAAAAGATATCGAAAAGTCGTCCACGTAGAGCGTAGCGAGAACATCTTCCGTCAGCACCGAGGTGATGCCGTTAATGCTCAGAGCAAAGAGTGTGACACTGAGAACACTTTCTTGCTGGACACCCTTTTCCTGCTCCTTTGGGCCTGAGAGGCCCCCCCCACCCGTACGCGGAATCGACGATCTCGCAAAAAATTAGATAAAAACATTTGGAGGCCTTCCCTCACCTCCATCGTGTGGAGAGTCTCCATGATACCGTAACGCCATGCGGTATCATAGGCCTTCTCCATATCGAAAAACACCGTGGCGTAGTGCTGTCTAGGAAAGAAGGCCCCGCAGACCGCATTTTTCTATTTGGAGCAGAGCATCCGACGTGGAGTGGAACTTGCGGATGCCACACTGTGAGAAGACAGATGGCCTCCGCTGTCCAGGAAAAAGGCTAATCTAACATTTACCAATTTCTCCAGTAGCGATTTTACAGGAATCTGGGAGGAGACCCTCCACCAAGATCCTGTTGAACAAATATAACAGAAAGGCCACGCCTCGCTTACCCAGGTATTGAAGCATGGCGTACGGGACATCGTCCGGATCATGGGCGGTGTCCGAGCACCAAGCAAGAGCGGAGCGCAACTCACTCAGAGTAAACCTGTCGTAGAAGGGTTCTCCGCCTCTGGAGGTAAAGTCCAACCAGCGGCCTTCCGCGACATCACGGCGTGCATTGAATGCTGGCGGAGCAGCATCCCGGCTAGAGAATGTGGAGAAAGCGGTCGAGAAGGATTCCGCAATGGACGTGTAGTCTGAGATTGTGGTCCCATTCTCCTGGAGAACGGGAGGGAAGTCCTGTGAGAACTTGCCCCAAATCTTTTTGACTCGCTTCCACACCTCTGCTAGAGGGATTTATTTAGAAATCTCCCCAGAGAGGATCCCTGCCGTTCAGATCTCCAAGCAAGAGAAAGGGCATCGCCAACCGTGCCACGACGTGGCGGAAGTCTCCCGTGTGGAAGTCAGCTGACGGTGGAATGTACGCAGAAATGATAGTATACCTCCTATCCAGCCATTGCCTGAAGGTATATATCTAAAGTGAAAGAAAGAACGGAGACATCATCCCGGCTGTAAACCGCGCATCTCCCAGCCCGGCCATCCCGCGGTGGTGGGGTTGCAAGACCCTTATACCCCGGGAGGGCGGGCAGGGGGCACGCGCCTAGCATCGTCTCCCGCAGAAAAATAGCTAACGGGAAACGGGACGAGACAAGCCTCCGCAGCTCCTCCCAGTTGGCCCGGAGTCCACGGCGATTCCATTAAAGGAATATGCCATCCAGACCTAGCTCGGAGGAGACGTGGGGGCCCTCTTCGAAGAGAAGACCCTCACGGGAATGGCCGTACGCTTTCCGGAGGCAGAACCCCTGGCGCTGTTGGCCGGACAAAGAGCTGAAGGCACTGTCGCCTTCGAGGACTAATTGGGGGAGGTTGGGCTCGCCATGCGAGTCTTTTCCTCCCTCTGCCTTGAAACCTTAGGCACGCGTTGCGGCTTCGTAGGCGGGGGGCCATCTTTTCGACGAACCACCGTCTCCGAGCCACTCAGCCCACCACTAGAGGTGGGCGAAGGAGCCGAAACTCCTTTGTTGCTGTACTCCTTTCGGGGGACAGCTTTAGGAACCCCGGAAGATGGCCTGAAGACCAACTTCAGGGGTGTTGCCTCCTGTGAGTCTACCGACACGGTGGAGGCGCGTGGCTGTTTCGCCTTACGGGAAACGGTCACGCTGGGGGAAGAGGGGGGAGCCCTGTTTTTAACCGGGGCTGGGTATGAACCCTTTTTGCCGCCAGCTTTACCAGGGGAGCGCCCGGGTTAAGTAGAGCCCGCAGAAGTGCTCCGAATGGCAGCGGAAACAACTGTGTTTGTTGGCCTGGATGGGCCAGGAACAGAGGGTGCCTTTCTAACTATTTGAGGCATTAGACGTCCCAGGCAGAGCAGGGCACGCCAGGACCAAGTCCTTCGCCTCGCTGAATGAGAGTCAATCCTGGGCCTGAACGGCCAGGATTTCTTTCTCAAGGAGATATGCACACATTGCTTCGTAGAAGCGGGGTGCGGCTCTCTGCAATTGACACACTTGAGCACACACGATTTAGGCTTATCGTGTGCGGCCTTGGAGAAATTTACACAGACTTTGGGTGACCCCGACTTTGCACGTCTACAAGAATGATTCGTATGACCGAAGCGGTCACAGAAATAACACCGCCGCGGCAGTGGCACGAATGCCTTCACGTGGTAGCGCTACCAACCGGCTTGCATCGACTCAGGGAGCTTGTCACAGTCGAACGTGACGAAGAGTGTAGGGGTGGATCTCGAGGCCCCTCCCTCTTTTCTCATCACACGTTTGACCTTAACCACCCCATGGTCGGCCAGCTCTCAGGTGATATCCTCTATGGAGTAGTCAACGAGTTCCCTCGCATAAACTACTCCTTTCACAAAGTTCATGGTAAACTGCGGCGTCACACTCACAAGGGTGCCATGAAGTGTCCGAAGACCACTTATCTTGGCCACCTCGGCGGGATTCGCCGCATTCGCCAGAAGGCTCCCATGCAAGAAACGGGTCACCTTTGACTCTGTACCAATTGCACTAGCTAATGCTCTCCTCTGATGGATCATGTTGCCCTTGGCCAACATGCTGCCATCAACGGAGCGAATAACGAGGAAGCGTTTGAAGCCAGCGGGCTTGAAAACGCCAGTTAGCCTCTGAATGAGGGGCCCCGATGTTATAGAAGCTCCACCCTGTGCACTTTTCGTCTGAGTCATAGTCAGGGGCTCCGCACACGGGAAGGGGGGGTAGATGGGCCGGATGTGCTGATTTTGGCATGGTCACTTCCCAAAGTGACAGCAGACCCATTCATCCCCGCAGCCCCTGCGGATGGAGAGGAGCCCCGAGTCTTTTTCGTCTTTTTCTTGTTCTTTTTCTTTTTAGGAGAGGAGGGTGGGGGATGAACCCGCTTTTTCCCTCCGCCTGCATGAGCTCCAAGGCCAGATGGACTGGCTTCAGCCAGGTTCTTCCCTGAAATGAAGAAGGTCGTGGTGGTAGCAGGGGCACCGGTTGGAGGAGATCCCTCCCCTCCTTGTACTGTTTCGGAGACCTCAGCCGTTTAAGGAGGACCTTGCATAGGGGCGGATTCGGGTTCGGTGCTTGGCGCCGAGCCCAGATCCCCCCTCATGGAAGGCCCTACCGTCTGAGGCTGGGTTGCCTCAAGGACAATGTCTATCACAGGAGGAGGCTCCAGTTGGCCATCCTTTCCCAGGACATCGCAGTTACCGTTAGCAGCGTCACCCGCCATGTGTGGGGAGGCACAGGCCTTGACCCCGGCAAGGTTCAGTATTCTTGCAAGCAGGTCTTTTGAGGGAAGCGACCGAAGGGGCCTGGCTTCCCTCTCCCCCCTAAGGGGGTTTGCCCTACTAAGCCGCTTACACGAGGGGCGGTCGGCAATGGGCTGTCTGCTGGCTTTATTGGCAGTCCCCTTAGAAAGAAAAGGAGGGACTGCCGCTGGAAATAGGAAGGTGCCCGAAAGCACCCCCAGAGAAAGGGGTGAGGGGGAGTCTCCTACACCCGTAGTCGTAGGATAGGAGTAAGCCTCCTCTCCGGTTAGAGAAATATTGAGGGTCCCCTGCGCAAGCACAGGGGGGAGGGGAGAGCGGGAAGACCTACATTTTTTAGGTAAAGCTGCCCGAGGGCAGCTACGTCTTTTGTACAGGGGGAATTAAGGGGATTTTTTCGATTGACTCATCATTGGGCATGGTGCCCTCATTTTTATTACGGGATGCAATAGCACATCACCCCTCACAGTAGCCCGCTCTGCAAGGGGTGCGTAAGGGCCTGGCAGAGCCAGGTGCCACCATTTAAGGCCATTTCTCCCGCCTTGTGACCTGACAGCCCTTCAGCATGGCGATTCCACCTTGGGCACGGCGTAAAATCAAGGATAGATGGTGAAGTGAGAAGGAAAAGGGAAGTGAGGAAGGTATGGGTGGAGATGAAGCAGGTTGTTAAAAAAAACCCATCCCGAACCAGAGCTCAGGGGTTAGGGAACGTTGTTCCCTCCCCTCTCAGCCCCGATCCGGGACGGTTGGCTGAGAAGAAGGTCAGCATCTACCCTGTGAAATTAGAGGTTAACCAGAGAAAGTTGTGGGAGAGGTTGTATGAAAAGCGAGGAAACACAAGCGTTTGGAAGAAAGGAGAAGAGGCTAAGGTGGTGTTGCACGGGGTGTTGAGTCCCGTCAGCACGGTGGCCAGGATGGCAAATCGCCGCGCCCCTTACGGGGTCCTTGGGTCAAGATTAAGAAAGGAACTATTGTTGTGAAAATTATGTCGACAAGAAAAGGAGAATATAGGAACTCACCCTCATTTCAGTTCTCATTTAAAGCCTTCATGAGGCGTACAAGAATTCCTCTCCTCAAAGAAAATGAATTAAATGGCATTCTCTTCCAACCTTTGTGAAGTAACACTGTTTGTTTCATCAACAAACAGTGATATTGTTTATTTATCGAATAAAAGTGAATACTAGTGATTGTAACTGCATAGAACACTAAAAATTATAAATCTACCTATGTAAGTTAATTTATTTGGACATATTAAGTTATATTACCTCAATACGTCAAAAATTCCCATGTTCTCCCCCTGAGTCTGTTTTGTAAGCCATTAAGCTTAAACTCAACTGAGTAATTAGAAGTACAGCGCTGCCACATCCATCTTATTTAACTAATCTCTTCACTCTTTGAATTAATAAATTAAAAAAATCACTCATCAATAAAACCTTAACAACCTTCAAAGTAATAATTTAACAATTAAACATTACTGTTGCTCCCAGTAATTAAACAAATTCCCATAGCACATAAACAGGGTTGTTACATTTCTCCTTTCATCCTTAGAAAGAATGGCCCCTACTACTCTCAGAAAGGCAGACAAAGAAAAAATACTCCAATTACAAGGAGAAAAACCGAATTAAACAAACCAGTTAATTTTAATGAACTGCAGGCCCATAATTTCTCATCTACGCTATCAGGTGATGCCAAAGACATTATGAACGTTCTTTTTAAGTTTTTCGAATCATCTTTTGCCAAACAAGAACAAAAAATCATCTCTCTCGAAAAATCTAACGAAGAAATGAGATAAAAAATCAAAAAATTGGAAGAAAAGGTTTATTTTTCCGACGCTTATGAAAGACGAGATACGATTATATTCTCCGGCAATATACCTGAATCCACCAATAATGAAAACTGCAACAATATCATCCACAAAACTTATTAAAGATAACTGTCACATACAAATGCAAGAATCCGACATCTCTGTTGCTCATTGTCTAGGTCCCAAGCCTAGAGTACAAGGTCCCGACAAAAGAAACATAATTGTGAAGTTGCGCAGAAGTGATCAGAAGCGTGACATCTTCTCAGCATGCAAAGAATTCAAACCTTCATTCTATGTAAACGAACAACTGACTACAAATCGCATCAAAATCTTTTTTGTCTTCCGCTAAGCTAAAGAGAAATTCTCCACAAAGATCTCTGGCTGCACTACCAGATATGGCTCCATAACGTTTTCCTGCCATCACCCTCCGGTCGCCGTGACCTACGTATAGTCATCAATACCCAAGCGGCCCTCCAAAAATTTCTGTCGGAACACCTCAATTCGACGCTAGAACGATCTCTGGAACGATCAGTAATAATACCTTCGGTGATATTACTACTTTAGAAGAGAAAAAAATAAAAACAAACAAACCATGCTTTGACCTAGCATTCACTTACTTTTATTTCAATCGTATTACATACTTTATTCCTTTTTTCTTATTAAAGTTATCATAAAAATAGAATTTTAACTGTTTATAGATATATTTAGACGTAATTGCAATTTGTAACCTTTAATTTTGAAATTCCAATTAAACTGCCTTTATGTTTAAACAACTTGATCACTTAAATAATATAGATCCAGACATAAACCATTTTGATGAATTATATCCAAATTTTACAGAAAATAACGTAAAAAATCAATACTATGGTTGTAGTAAATTTAACACTACATTTTCATTTGAAAAAACAGACCTGTCAATTTTAAATCTTAATATTTGATCATTGCACGCAAACATTGATGAATTTTCAATATTTTTGTCAACACTTACGAGTAAATATAAATTTTCCGTTTTGGCATTCACCGAGAGCTGGCTGACAAATAATAATAAGCTCCTTATCAGTTTTCCAAACTATAACTCTTTTCATTCACTACGCGACGTAAACAAGATAGCGGGAGGTATAAGCGTGTATATATCTGACAGACTCAATACTGAAAAAGTTGACGAAATTAGTATTTCCTATAACTATATTGAAGCTTTATTTATCGAAGTAAAATCAAATGGTAAAACAATAATCATTGGAACCGTATATAGACCTCCTTCTCGTGACCCTGAGATGTTTATAGATAAGATGGCTGAATTAATCAATTACTTCAATGTTACAAACTATGACGACATAATAATTACAGAAGAATTTAATTTCGACCTATTAAACTTTGAAAACCACGCATCAACTCAGTCCTTCCTCAATACTTTTTATTCTCATTTCTTACTTCCAATTATAACAAAACCAACAGGAATAACCAAAAACTCAGCAACACTAATTGACAATATTTTCAGAGTTCACCCCGAAAATTCCTCTTCCGGTATTCTCCTTTGTGACATATCGGACCATCTTCCTATATTCATGATCCAAAAGTCCTTTTTCAACTCGAATAATGTTCATCAAAACCGTACAATAACCTACCACATAATTAACGAAAATACCTTAACGAACCTCTATAACTATGTTCTAAATCAGAATCTATATGAAATTTCTGCTACCGAAAAGTTAATTTCACAGCTAGACGATGCTTTTAAACTGAATTGTCCTCTTAATCTAAAACCATATCATATAAATACAAAAACAAAACCTTAGATAACAAACGCAATTATAAATAACATCAATAAACGTCAAAAATACTATTCGCTTTATAAGCTTAGTCAAATTCCGGAACACACATATAAACATTTTCGGTATCAAGTTACTAACCAAATTAAAATAGCCAATAAAAATTATTACCATGAACGATTTAACCAAACGAAAGACAATATAAAACAAACTTGGACATTAATCAATTCTGTGATAAAACTTGAAAATACTACAGGAACAAACCAAATTAAACAAATTATCGTTGACGTCAAACCAGTTGATGACAATAAGGAAAAAGCAAATCAATTCAATAATTTTTTTGTCAACGTAGGTAAAAAAATCTCAGACTCCTGCAAAATTGTTGATAAATCTTTTCTTTCATATTTTAATGAGATTAATGTACCAAATTCCTTGTTCTTTTCTCCTGTAAGCGTAGCCGATATAAAAAAAAATCATTAGTTCACTAAAAAATAAAAAATCAGGTATTAATTCAATCTCCACTAAAATTTTAAAATACATCTCTGATATAGTTGCTCCAATTTTAATAATTAATAAATCATTTACGCAAGGTATCTTCCCAAGTGTATTAAAAGTTGCTCGGGTAACACCGTTACCAAAGGCCGGAGACCTCACAAACGTCAGCAATTACCGCCCTATTTCATGTCTTTCAATATTCAGTAAAATATTTGAAAAAATAGCATTTAATAAACTTTATTATTTTCTGGAATCTAATTCACGGTTGTATAAACACCAATATGGTTTTAGACGTCAGAAATCAACGATTCACGCGACAATTAACCGCCTTCAATATTTATATGATAACATTGAAAATGGTCGCATTGTATTCTCAATTTTTCATGATTTTAAAAAGCTTTCGACTGTGTCAACCATACTATTCTACTGTCAAAATTAGCTATGTACGGAATTAAAGGCAACTGTAAAAATTGGTTCAAATCATATTTAACTGAAAGAAAGCAATTTGTCTCCGTTAATGGTCAAGACTGATCTCACCTTAATATTACAACTGGGGTCCCCAAGGCTCCGTGCTAGGGCTACTGTTATTTTTAATCTATATTAATGATATTGTTAAATCCTCTAATCTGTTTAAATTTTTATTATTGCGGGTAATAGTACCTTAATAACTCCCTTGCCAAGTGACAAACCGAGCAACATTGCATCTATAATGAAGAAAGAACTCGAAAATGTCTTTGTTTGGCTTAATGTTAATAAACTATCAATAAATGTAGATAAAACCAAATATCTTCTTTTCTTGTACAAAAACCTATTGAATTGCCCCATATTAAAATGGGTGACGGAATAATTTATGAAACTACTCATATCAAATTCCTAGGCATCTTTATTGACAAAAATCTGAATTTTAAACAAAATATTACGCATATCTCAACAAAACTATCAAAATCAATTGGAATATTATATAAATTAAATAAGTTTCTTCCTAAATCTATTCTCCACACTTTATATATGACAATTGTGCAACCTTACTTGACGTATGGCATAGAGAGTTGGTACGGAAAATATCAAAATTATCTCAATAAATTAGTCATATTACAGAAAAAAGCAATTCGAGCCATCCATTAACTCGACTACAAAGAGCACTTTAATCGATATTTTAAAGAATTCAGAATTCTAAAATTAAATGATCTCTTTGTTTTTCAAACCTCTTTATTCCTTTATAAAACAATAAATTGTTCCTATAATTATATATTTAATATGTTACAAACAGCTGATAATACCCATAATCACCAAACCCGCAATAGAACAAAATTGATTTCACCCTTGTATTCAAAATCAAAATCACAATGTAACTTTCTGTACAAATCTATCAAAATATGGAATGGCTTGGACGACAATATCAAATATCAAACCAATTTAGCTCAATTTAAAAGAGCTCTTAAAAAAATATAATTTCGTCTTACTAAATTTCTATTACAGTTTTTGTTATTGTGTATTTATTTGTTACTCTACACTATTATACTATGTACTATTACTCTAATTTACAGATTATAAATATGTTATGATTTATAAACGAGTGTTAAATATGTTAACTACAGATATTTTGAAATAATCACTAAAAATAAATTGTTTTTTAATTTATTTCTTAATTTAAATACTATAATTATTCGTTATTTGCAATCTCTACATTGGTTAGATTCTCAAATGTATACTAAGTTGCTTATATTTTTTATAACAAAGGAGTTCTCTGTTCGTAAACACGAAGGGATTTTTATTCTTGATTATGTTATGCTTATTTAGCTGTTAGTCTAAAGTTTTAAGTTTCTGCCCTGAAAGTTACTGACTTATTTTGGGCCCATAAAACTAATCTTTTTATGTATATATATATATATATATATATATATATATATATATATATATATATATATATATATATATATATATATATATATATATATATATATATATATATATATATATATATATATATATATATATATATATATATATATATATATATATGTATAAAGTACTTATTGTAACATATCAATAAGATATAAAATGTAGTATATTTATACTGTACATTGGATTAATATGAAATAAATAAATAAAGAAATGAAACGTAACGGAAGGAATATTCAATACATTACATCATAGATAATACCCAATTGGGAAAGCGCTTGACTCGTGATTGTCAAACCTCGATAATATTCTAAATTATGGTATTGATTGAAGATAAAGGCAATCCCATCAATCAAAGTAACTGAATGGATTACCAGATTAGGAGTTCTCTTTAATAAGCAAATTACACAACCTCACTTTCACCTTTAGGATAAACATCAAAATATATTCATAGCTCTTATGTTACCTAGTATTTATTGCAATATATCTGGATTTATCAGACACATGAGTGCAGAAAAGAACAATAGTAGTATAGGACCTTAGTTCTGTATAAACGAAGATAGTTTTTGTTATTTATCCCCTCATTATTAGACCATACATTAATTACATCATTTATTACTATCATATAGTACTAAATACGTACCGTTAAGGAGCGATCCATTAGATGATGTAATTAAGTTTCAATAGAGAACCTAAAACTATATATAAAAAACATAAATCAATTATAGTGACTCAGTCTTTTCTCTTTGTTTGTCATTACCTTATTTCTATGACTTAATAAAACTCCATAAGCCAGGCGATCCAATAAGACCAATCATTATTGCAACTGGGACAATCCAATATAAACTATAAAAATATTTAGTAAATTTACTTTCTCCGATCTTAGGATCCATATCACTCTCACATATAATAATTTCAGTTGATCTTTGTAATGGGTTAGACAATATGAATGTAACATCACTTCCAAGATTTGTCAGTTTTGATGGTACCTCATTATTCACTTAAAGTGTCCGTTGATGCTTTATTGGATTTCCTAGCTGGTATTTTTCATTCTTATGATTTGCCTTCACCGTCCAATTCAATCATTCAACTTATTTGTTTATGCATAAAAAATTTAAATTTAATTTCAATGGAAAGTTCTACGAAGAAGTGTTTGGGGTGGCTATGGGTAATCCCTTATCTCCTTTATTGTCAAATATATATATGGAATATTTTGAAGCGAGGCTAATTCCACCGGTTTGATCCATCAAATTGTTTGGTACCGCTATGTAGACAATATCCTGAGAATTCTAAAGGTAGATTTTGAACTCGATGGTTTTCTTTTATTTATTAATCCATTGGTTCCGTCAATTAAATTTACTTTAGAAAAAGAAGAAACAAAATAGCCTTCCTTTCCTAGATGTTCTAATAATTAGACAACTAGACAGGTTTAAATTTTCTATTTTCAGGAAACCGAAAAATAATTTATCCTATGTCCATTTTTATTCAGGTCATTCTAAAAATATTTAAAGATAAGTATTTTCTACCATGTATCTTAGGGCACTCAGAATATATAGACCAAGAATTTACAAAAATTAAAGAGATTGCCTTAATCTGTGTAACCTGATTTTTTTTAAACTGAATGCATAAAGGTAAGAAAACATTCTATAACCACAAGTTGAGGAAAACAGAGCCTTTACACAACATATTACTTTTACAGTACCATGATGATTTCTTGTACGATGTATCAATGTTAAAACAAATTGATATACATGTAATTTTTAAATAAAATGATATATTAAAAAATATATTAATAAAACACAGCCCAAGGAACAATAATAATGTAATATATAGTATACCTTGTTTGGATTGTAATTTAATCTATGTAGGTTAAACTTCAAAAATATCTCTGTAAGAATTAAGCAACATGAAAATGCAGTATCTAAGGGATATACAAATAATGTTCTGGCCGTACACGGGCCAGATTAACTGGTCAAAAGCAGATACCATAATGCATGTAAAAGATTTTATTAGCAGAAATATCTTTGAATCGTTCATAATCTCCAGCACAAAGGAGACAAATGTAAATATTAGCTACGGTTAGTTTTCTTTAGATCCATTCCTATCTTTCTTCCTCAAATCAAACTTATCATAGGTCATAAAAAAATCTGACCTTATAGGAAAAACATTGCTTTGTATAAATACAGTGTCTCTCTATTTCATATAAACCATTGTGAATTTGAAAGTGTTATTAAGATAACGAAACTGCTATCTCCAATCATTCTTTCTTTTTCCCTACGTGGTACAACCAAATATTTATACTTATTCACATGTTATTCACATGTGATCTTTACCCATATATGTAAATATATATATATATATATATATATATATATATATATTATGATAAACAATACTATTATAAGAAGGAGATATCATTTAACTTTATAACAATTGAATTTAAAAAATTACTTTAACCCTAATACGAACAATATACTATATAACGTCGCGTAGTTCAGTAACCAACTTTAAAATGTGAGGAGAGGACCTTCTTTTTAAGAATTGTTTTATTAAATGAACGCGAAAAGTTCCATTAATATTTTGATTACCTGGTACTGTCATTATTTCCTGTTTCTTTATTGTATTTAGGCACGAAATACTACCTCTTTATTTATATTCCTCCAAAAGAAATAGTTTCCAATCAGCTTCCTCTAAATTTAATCCGAGCAGTCAATAAGAGAGTGTAGAAAAAAAAAAACAAATTAGAGTTTTTCATGCCAAAGGAAGGACCGTAGCAAGACCCCAAGGGAATTTTATTTGTCGTGGTAGCAAAATTTGTGATTTAATTTTAAGTTTGCAAAGGTTTGGGCGCTTGGCATTGAATAGATAAACTAAGGAAGAGACATCTACTGTCTAGGAGACGATTTCTTTCAATCTTTTTTTGGTGATATTTTTTGGGGCGTCTCTGGAAAACCAAATACTCAGAATGTTTGGGGATGGACACCAACTCTTGATAGAGGCTCAGATCACAGGAACTTTCGTTAGATTAGTGGATAACAAGTTGGAATTCAACGCCTAGATACTGGGTTATTCTAGCGATAGCGGACACAAAACCCGGCGTACGGGACCCCGCTCGCTGGCTATTGGTAGATGCGCTCAGATTACCTGCGGAAAAAAATTAGCAATTTACATACGTCTTTTGGTATACAGCCAAGCATAAACCACTTTTTTACATTCTCCTATTTCACACACACGCAACATACCCACTATTACATCCCGCAACCTAGGTCACAAAGGGTTCTCAGTGCGCTGTTAGTGTCAATTCATTGATCCCCAAGTTGAACCGCCCTGTATGCTCCCTAGCTTGACAGTGATTATCATGCTGATCTTAATGTTAAGTTAATTATCCAATCGGGGATCTTGTCTGCCATTAAAAAGGATCGAGTGACGTAACTAAGCAGATCAACTCTATAGCCATTAGCTTATAAACTCAAAGCAAACCTTTTATTTATAGTTCAATTAAAGTCGGCTCCCTCTGAATTCTAAACGTCAATTCAGTTTGAATATTTTATTTCCTTCTATTGAACTGCAGTGGAAAAATCAACATTCACCAAATTCCCATTTCGAGATAATTATGTATACACGTGAATGTATTAAAGTGCCAGCATTATATATCTTTGAATCAATTTAAAATTATCCTAATTACTCTTACAAATAGCAATACATGAATTTTACTCCTAACAAAGGGGAGCAATATATGAAATATTTAATTAATAAAATTTCAGGCATTCAGGCATTATGCGAATACACAAGAATAAAGGGAATATTCCGAGAAAATACATTGAGGCTTAAACTCAAAAATACAAATTTAAATTCTCTTCTCTTGATTATAGAATGAATGGCGTTTGTAAAATGTCCTTTATCTCAGAAAGAATTAACGATAAGTTAAAGGAAATTTAAAAAATGTATTGAAAGAAATCGGAAGAGATTTAGTTAAGAAGATTAGAACAGCCAGAGCTTCTGTAAAGGAATTAGCTTAGGAAAATAATATTAAGATCTCCTTTCAACGCTTAAATATAACGTCTTTAGATTTTCAGTCTAATCTGGAGCCTACATCTTCATTCGGGAGATTTCTGATTCGCAGAAAAGAACTAAATAAGGAGAATTGCTGTGCATCCATAGCGGTGTTATTGGTGAATATTTCTTATTATTTTATCGTTATTATTTACGAAAGACAAATAAGTATTATAAATCGAACATGGGTAATTCCAGCGTAAAATCTTTAAATTAGGTTTTAAACAAAGTGATGAAGTAAAGAGAAGCAAAAAAGGGGTAAGACAAACCAACGCGCGCATCTCCGACAGAAAGTATCGGAAGAGATTTATCAAATCGTGATTAAGTTAAAGAGAAAAAAGTGGAAGGTAAATAAATAGGGTATCTGAGAGAAAAGACTAGCCCGGGTACGCAATTCCCCTAAAAAAGCCAAACTTCGGCAGGGGTGGGGTTCCCCACCTGAGGGTTATTTCTCTCGCAATACTTTGAGTTTGAAAGAGAGTTACATGCCATAATAAACGATAAACACCCAATTTATGAAGTTGCCATAGAAATGGAGAAGATGAAAAACAGTCTTGTTTTCTCTCAAACTTAGATACACCTACAACCTGGAATTGTTAAAAAAACAAGAGTTTAAACAAACATTTATTGTTAAAAAGGGTTTAAACCAACTTCAATTATAAAAAAACAAGAGTTTAAACAAACTTCAATTGTCAAAAAATATGTTTAAACGAAATTCTATCGTTAAAAAAACAAGAGTTTAAACAAACGTTCATTTTTAAATAAAAATAAGAGTTTAAATAAACTTCTATTGTTAAAAAAACAAGAGTTTAAACAAACTTCAATTGTTAAAAAACCCAGATTTTAAACAAACTTCAATTGGTAAAAGATATGTTTAAACAAATTTCAATTGTTAAAAAACAAGAGTTTAAACAAACGAGAGTAGTATGAACTGAAATTAGGATCCTATACGATTTCTTTTAGCAAGGTTTCTTTAAGGTTCCGTACCCTCGCTATATAGACTCCTATCCATTGTTATTCGTCTCATTTTTATTGAATAAAAACTATCGGTTTAAACAAAATAAGCAATAAAAATGGGCTTTTCACTTACAGTAGGTTACTATTATTTTTTGAAGGGAAAGAAAATGATACCAAAGAGTAATTACTATTTTGTATTAGGCTATATTTCTTTTCAAAATCAATATTCGAAATATTTTTTGATTTGTCAACTTAGAACCATCTATTTTTGAAAGGTCTTTATTTAAGCTTTTTGTGTTTTTTCAGGCTTCACCATTAACTTTGACATAACTTACCCATGAATTCAATACTCTTTCGCTAATAAATACTGGATGGTCAGAGCATCACCAATCAAATGGTGTTGAATAAATAAGATTTCTTAACATCCTGAAGCCAGGAGAGGCCAGGAGAAGCCTACAAAAAGAATACCAACGCCTTGAACTGGCAGCAAATGTTAATAATTTAAAAACCCTTAAAATCAGGAAGTTTTAGTACGCCTTAAAATGAAAGCTCATAGCAGTATCTAATTATTTTGGGGGGAGAAAAAAAAATCTTCCTTAGTAAGGTTATGCCTACGTAGTCTTTTATATTAGAAATCTAATTTTTGTGTATCGACTACAGCAAAAGTATCTAGAAAGCATCGAACTCGTCGTTTACGATTATTGATTCCACAAATTCTTGACTTCACCGATCATTTAAACAGTGCCAGATTCATAAGTAGCCCGTTGGTACAAGAAATAAGCGAGAAAAGCAAGAGATCGGTAATACCTCCCCCTCATGTTACGAACAGATTGGGAGTGTTGTTTCCAGTCTTCTTCTTATATATAAATATGGATATAGATATAGATATTTGGTGAGAGAAGGTACCTGTAGCGAGAGAAAGTAGTTTTCATCGATTGGGCCTGGGTCATCAGTTCCTCAGGAACAAATATTTCTTCTCTTTCATATGAATCCAAACTCGGAATTATTGTTTGTTTCTAAGGATTTTCACCAAATAAAACGTTATTTGGATATATAAACAATTTAATAGAATAACTTTATTTGCACTTGATGTTTGGTAAGATGAATGATTGGACTCGGTGAGTTTAAGTCATTTTTCAGTGGAAGGAGTGAATGTGAAGGCGGATGGAAAGAAGGCCATTTTTCCTGATATGATGTCAAGTCGTAAACTTGTGAATCCTGTGCATCGAGGGCTGCTTGAGTAGTTGATTGGATAGATTTTAATTGAGTTAAAAGTCAGTCTTCCGTGGATGGAGCACAACCTCAAGACAAATGGAGGGGACTTGTGCTCCCTTAAGGGATATCTCGGGGAGCGGTTTTGTCTGAAAGTGAATGTTTATTTGTGTTTTCACTTGAGGCAAATGAAACAGAAATTATCTGAATATTTATCAAAGAATTTATATGAGTAGATATAAGTGCTGAGAAAAGGATTGATAATAAGTCGAAAGGAAGTTTGGGAAAATCTTTGAGGATTCCATGTCTAGTAGATTGTCGGAAATATTTAGGAAGAAGAATTTGACCGAAGGGAAACAAGGACACTTTTATATGGTCAGTCAGGAGATTTGATTTTGGGAATATGCCGTGGATGAAAGTTTGTGTTTATGAGCGTGTAAGTAAATGCTATATATATATATATATATGATAGTAAAACCACTGTATAGTAGCCAAAAGTTTAATTTACGAGAATAGTTTCAGTATGTAGTTTATCATACCCTCTACAATCGTATACTGAGAATGCAACTGTTACAAAAGTCTATAAATAGCGTACAAATTAAAAAAAAAAACAGAAGGAAAAAACCACAGAGAAACACAAAACGGGAGAAAAGGGTCTTTTATCAGGTGGTGCGAGTCTAAGATCGTTGACTAAGCTGTTTACGATGAGGTTACGGGAATGGAGGCTGCATTTCAATTGCCCATCAGACAAATTAAAATTGCGAATTTTTCCTATTAATATACATTCTACTATTTTTGTTTTACGGAAATTTTTACAATTTTTTATGATTTGTGCCTTTGAATAGTCAATTTGGTGGTTGAAATCGCTAATATGATTAAAAATACTGGATGTGGTACTACCTCGTCTGATATCACCTTTATGTTCATAAATTCGTCTTGTTAAGGTTCAATAATGGGAGGGAACTACTAAAACTCAAAAGGAATATAAATCAACTAAACTGATTTACTATGTAATAGACCTCACACACTTGACAGCAGTTTTTATAATATAAAAGAAATATACATATATAATATATGTCGTGGTGCAACCATTCTATACCATACACCACTCCTATATTATGTGGGGGGTTGACTTAATCACCTACTGCAACGTAAACCGTTGAAGGACTGTTAGCAGGGATTAACGACCGACTAGGAGGTCGCAGCGAGGTGCGAGACAGAGCGTCTCTTTCTCACCTCGTCACCCGAGGAGGGGGGGGGGGGAAGGCTTGGGAGAAGTTGGCAGGATTAGAAAATATTTTTGCAATGTGCTCAGGAGTCGAAAATTCGTTAATGTTCGAACAAGAAATGACGTCGTCCACGGCAGGATACCATCGCACGTGGTCTCCAATAAATTCTTTTGGGGGGTTGGGGCAGAGGTTGTTCTTTTACAGATATTACTGATAGCTTTCATCGTTTATGCTGCAACATTAGCATAAAATATATAAAAAGCATCCATGGTTAAATTTGTTTACATTTTCTGAACTTCGCCAATTATAATAATTTTAAAAGGAACTCTAAACTAAATTTCACCACTTTCAAAATATCACGTTGCTAAAATATAGAGTTATAAAAGAAGAAGATATATAAAAATGAATTTTCTGAACTTCACCATCTGTAATTCTTTTTGATTTAAAAAATTCACAAAATTTCGATACTTATATTTATTTCTGAACTTCACCATTTTGTTTTTTTGCTAAAAAACATCATCATCATCATCATCACTTCACTAACTATAACACTGGGGAACAATTTGAAAAAAAATTCTGTTTAGTTTTATTTTTGTGCTGATTTAGACTAAAATTAGCATGCTGATTCCAAATTTGTATTCTATTTTTTCCTCCACAGTTTACCCCACAGAGAAATAAAATTCCACTGCTTAGCTGTAATGAGATTTGCCAGTTGATTACGATTGAATTCATCTACAGCTACGTGGCAACTTGTTTGTGCAGTCAACATTTAGACAGTGCAGTGAGAGGTGTGTGTTGTACGTTCTATATCGTTATATGCTGTTTTTTTTAGCTTTCAAAGCTGGTAACTATTCCATCTTAGTGTTTTATTTAAATAGGTATATATTTCCTTGGTTTCAGATCATGTCTGCTCCTGCAACTTCTCATCGTAAATGCCTAAACAACCCTGACTCCTTCTGCTACATTTGTGGCAGTTTCACCATTCCAAGTCAGAAGGCAAACATCAGTGCATTTGTCAAACAAGCATATTTAGCATATTTTAAAATAAAACTCGGTGAGCAAGACAAGCCATGGGCCCCCCATAAAGTGTGCAGGCAGTGTGTCGAGAGTTTACGGACTTGGACCAAAGGAACACGTGAAAGGTTGCCATTTGGTAACCCCATGGTTTGGAGAGAGCAAAAGGAGCATTGCACAGACTGTTACTTTTGTTTATTGAAAACATCACGATTTAACACAAAAAATAAAAGTAAAATAGAATATCTTAATCTACCGTCAGCTATAAGCCCAATGCCTCATTCAGCTGAAATTCCAGTGCCAGTTTTCGAACAACTACCTCCTCGAAAAGATCTGAGTGATGTTGACGAACGCAGTGATAACAATGATGCATATTTCTAAATTCGCGAGGATTTGGTTCGTAAGGGATTTGATTAGCACGAGTTGAATTATTTGGTACGTGATTTGGGCCTATCCAAAAAAGCTTCAGAAATCCTAGCATCAAGACTGAATGAGAAAAACATACTTGAACAAGAAGCGAAAGCATCATACTTTCGAAACAGAGAAAGTACATTTCTGCAGTACTTTCGAAGTGACAGCGGCTTTGTGTCTAGTTTACTAAAGGAATTAGGGCTTTGAATCTACAATCCAAATGAATGGCGAATGTTTATTGACCTCTCAAAGCGGAGCTTAAAGTGTGTGCTACACAATGGCAATTTATTTGGTGCAGTCCCTATTGGGCATTCTGGTTGTCTTCGTGAAGAACATGGAGATATAAAGAGGGTCATTGAGTTATTGCAATATGACAAACAAAATTAGATCATCTGTGTTGGCCTTAAAATAGTATGCTTACTTCTTGGTCAGCAACGTAAGTACACAAAGTATCCCTGCTTTCTCTGTATGTGGGATAGCAGAGCTCGAGGGAAGCATTGGGTTGAGACGAATTGGCCTTCAAGATCTGATTTTAAACCTGGAGATCCTAAAATTCTACATGAGCCACTTGTTGTCAGGAAGAATATAATATTCATACCTCTGCACATAAAACTAGGTCTCATGAAGAAGTTTGTAAAGGCACTGCCAACTAATGGAAACTGTTTTAAGTTCATTATCTTGACATTTCCTGGTCTGTCAATTGAAAAAATCAAGGCCGGTGTGTTTGATGGTCTACAAACTCGACAGCTTATCAAAGATGAACAGTTTATCGGGACTATGGCAGCGGGTTGGCTACGAACACATCTGCAATCTTTTGATCTAAAGCAGCCTGGGGTATGCCATTTCTAGAAGAAGTGATGCCAAAGGACTCGATAATGTTTAGCTGACATGCTTTCTTGGCCATAGGAGCTAAACCTGGATTGCTTAATCAGGAATCAGAAGAAAAGCTCTGCTTGTGTTTTGTGATTTTTTTATGATATGAAATTGTATTGACGTTCTCCACAAACTCCCTGAACTTTGCTGGTCAGGTGCTCTATATTTTGCTTGAGATTATTGAGGTTTTCCTTGGCTCCTTGATGAAGACAGTCTTGGACGGGCACAGCTGGAAGAGGGAAAATAACTCATCTATTTCCCCTGTCTTGAACATAAAGTAAAATTAAGAAGCGATAACCAACGAGGGCATCTTACCTAGTGGTTGGTGATGAGACGATCTCAAAATAGTGAAGTTAGTGGAACCTAAAATGTATGATATAAAATTTGAGTGGCCGCGGAAAGTTTAAATGCAACTCTCAGGAACGTGTGCAACCTCTTGCCAGATACCCTTCCTGGGTTGTGGTCGGATGAGGTACACAATCTTTAAGATGTTAGCTGCAACATAATTATCTATCAGCCGTTATTCGAAGGGCTTAGTAAGTTTACCACTAGACTCATTATTAGACACTCGCTTCTTACTTTGGAAAATAATTAAAGGAACTTACCCGAGTTACATATTGACTTAAACTAGCTGAACCACTTGGCACACCCTACACTACTTCTGGACAAATTTCTGCCCTGTTTGGTTGCTTTTTCTTATCAATTAATTAAATTGGGCTCCGTAAAATGCCACAAAAACAAACCAAATATATTCCTACGAAACTTTTCCTACTTAACAATAATTGGTAGAACTGACATAAATATAAGAACAGCATCGCTTTCTTTTTACATCGCCGACAGGAAGGACATTACATTTATTTATTAGAAAAAGTGTTAAATGCAGTAATGGCGCCACTGTACTCATAGTTGGGACTTTTAATCTGTTTACGCTGTGTAAGATAGTCTCCATTAACGGTAATTTATGAAATAGTTCTCGGTGTTCATGTGAAAAGCACGAATCAATAAAGAATCGCGTTTTATGGTTCACAAGCAAGTTACAATATAACATAATATTACAGAAATACCTACAAAACTATACTTCCTTTGATTCATTTCATTGACCAAACAGTCCAGTTTAAGGGCGAAGAAGGATAATAAACTGTATGATGATGACGCATATTGGAGAATGAAAAATGCCAACTGTCTACACTCAAGGAAAAATTATTTGTTGAAAAAGTAAGTTCATATAGTAAACATATATAATGTCTAAATAGCTCGGTACATTGATAATCAATCCTCATCACTTCCTAACTTTCATTAGAACCAGTGCAAATAATTCAGTTTGCTTTTGAAAATAAGAGTAAGACACAGTTTGGAAATAAAAGCAAGACACAAATCCTAGCCATCAAAGGAAAGTCTGGCTGAGTGGCAATGGAAGTGAACTATAACTCGCGTCAGTGTCAAAGAACTTTGCATACTTTATAAATAAGACTGGGACCAAGAGGGTGCTGAAAGATGGGCAGCGGGGGCATCAGACTAGAACATCCATAATGAGGGGGAAACATCCATTCATTTTTATTTAACAGTGCCTATCTGGTGACAGCCACAAGATATTAGTACCCTCAATTAAAATTTAAGCTAATACTAGATTATTCTAAAATGATCAAAGAGCAAACTAAACCAAAGAAAAAAAAAACACGAAAAAACGCAAAAGGTATGAAACAAAACAAAAGCAAGCAGAAAAACGAACCGAGTTCCCGCACCGGAAGGGGGTAGGGACTCCAGCCCGACAGTTACCCTGAGCTCTTTAATGAGTTTCCTATCCAAGAAGCCAAATGGCTTAGGATAGGATTGGTGGAGCAGCGATGGCATTAGAAGTTTACTACCCTAGCTTTGGCTAAGAAAACCGAAACTTATGCGATTTGGCAAAGCGAGAGATGGGATACAATACCTATTGAATCGATGCTCCAAAGTTGGCATCTGGGATGTATCAAAAGAGATTGAAAGGTTGTCTACATAGAGATTATGAAGAATATCTTTCGGTCACACCGAGGTGATACTGTTGAGAAGACATCGCTACGTGAAGCTCTTCATGCCCCGTTGGAACGGAGAAAGGGCCCCTTCACCCGTACCTGAATCGATGATCTCGCAGAAATTCAGAGATAAAATTTAGGAGGTATCCCCTCGCTCCCATCGTGTTAAGGATCTCTATGATATCGTATGATCATGCAGTATCATAAGCCTACTCCAGATCGAAAAACCATCGGGGCGTAGTGCCATCTACGAAGGAATGTCTCGCAGATAGCATTTTCTAGCCAGAACAGAGCATCTGACGTAGAGTTGAATTTGCGGAAGCCGCACTGTCCTTAGGACAGGCGCCCTTCACTGTCTAAGAAAAGTCTATTCTAACATTTATCAATATCTTCATCAACTTGCCATTCGACAGAAGTCTGGGAGGATACCCTCTCTCCAGATCATGTTAAACAAATATAGCCAAAATGCCATGTCTTGCTTACTTGGTTGTAAAAGCATGGTATACGAAACATCGTCCGGACGGGGGGCGCTGTCCGCGATGGAGTGAGAGCGGAAAGAAACTCACTCAAACGTAAACCTTTTGCAGATAAACTCCAGTCGGCGCCCCTCAGCTACATCATAACGTGTAATGAATATTAAGGGAACAAGATCCCGGCTAGATAATTCAGGTAAATTTATCGCCCCTGACGCTGTATCCAAGATTACGATTTTTTTCTCCTGAAAAACAAAAAGAATGCTTACGAGAACTTGCTCCGAGGAGTATTCTTGATAACTGAAGACAAGTATAACCTCCGGGAAGAGTGGTGGGTGCGTTTCTAAACATACCAAAACCTAGCTCTAGCCTTACGAAATTTACCGACCCTGAAGTCTTTTGGCGGCGCTTATAAGGCATGTAGGTATATCGCTGTTTTCTTGGGGCGTCTCACACTTGATCGACGCCTAAAAAAGGGGGCGACGGGCAAAATGACAATATGTTCTCAGATAGTATATAGCCCCATGGCGATGACTTTGCCAGAGAAGAACTCAACGGCTTCATCAACAGACCTAACCTCGATTGGGACAGAGAAATTAGTAATTTACTGAAATGCAGACCATCGCCTCCTCTTCAAGTACCATGGTGCAGGTTGGTAGGTAGCAGTAGCCCCCAAAATGATAATTGAAAAGAACTTTGTCAAAACCATGAAGGTAATTAACCACCTCCCACCTAAAATCTGTTTGTGCATCCGAAGAAAGCAGGGATAGATCGTGGCAGTTCTCAGACAATGATGTGTAAACTCATCCACATTTAGGAAAGTTATTTTAAGCTCGTCGATCATGTCAGCAAGACGTATGTACCATTTAAATCCCAGATCAGGAGAGAGGGCCTCGGTAACTGTGCCACGACCAGGCGTCAGAGTCATTTTTTATTTGAAGTTTGTAATCACTTTATATGTCGTAGGTTAGCCGAGATTATATATATATATATATATATATATATATATATATATATATATATATATTTTATTTGTTTTATTAATTTATAATAAACCAAATAAACTTTGACTTGAGGCGTAGGTTCGTGCCTTGGTGATCACTTGAGGATCGTTCTCTGAGAGTACTAATCCTTATTTTTATTTTAGTGAACGAATAAAAGGGGTTTCTTTCTCGACTTTATCAAATATTGCCACTTCAACTAGTTCGAGGATAATTAAAACAGTGCTTTTACTAAAAAAAAATAGACTTTAATGAACATAAACCTTCTCACTAAATGACATAAAGAAATACAGATCTAATACACGTCCAAAAGAAAATGTGATTACTCGGCGAACTCTCGAGGCTCGATTCGAGATCGAATTTTATAGGGGAACAATTTTAAGATAATATCTTCGTCCTTAGCCGGACATCCAATAAACTAATCTTTATGCACGGGAACATAAACAACATGATTATTCTTTATTTACATAAGGTAATGGAGATTAAAGACCCGAGACCAGTTAGACTATCTTCGGAGATTTTGTTCCGGAGAGGCGTAGCTCGAGTAGTTGGTTGTTTGATCAATAGATGGCTTTGGTCAACCTGGCTGTCGATTTGACGGGTGATGTCACAAGGGATCTGGGTTGGGTGTAGGCTCCAGCAAAAGCTTAGTTCTTCTACTGTTAGGCGGTTGGGGCCACATTGTCCTCATTTTATTCCGGACGAGATGAAATCGTTGTCTTCTTTTTTTATCTAGTTGGGGTTTGTCCAACTCAGATAGAGTAAGATTTGGAGACATCAAACTAAGTAGATTGATACTCAAAAATCTTGGGGCTCGAACGGCGCCGAGCTTTCTTGGAACAATCTGGGTTTGTACAAGGACTGCAAGTTCTCCTTAACTTGCAGAAAACTTTCTACCGGTGATTTTTCTGTTTTCTTCTCGAACTCGAAAAATCTTCTGTAAACCGGTGCCTTTCTTGTCTCTTCTGTTGGAACGAACAAAAAGCCTCGTTTCCTCGGGTCAACCTGTTATATAGCTAAATTACTCCCGCGGGGTAATGGGGAGGTGGAGGGGGACTCGCAAGGTGAGACCTCAGGTTGGTCTCCCGCGCTTGGCGTCATGTAGCTCTGAGAGAGGGTAATACGAGATCGGCAGTTTGCGCTTTTCCATCAATTGTTTATAAGTACACCCTCAAAGGGCCTGCCTTTTGAGCTGGGGTCAGGAATCTGTCTCCTAAAATTTACCATTTTGCCCATTCTCCTATGTTATCGGAGACCATCGGAGGGGCAAAGCTAAACCCAGATGTCTCTTGTTATTATTTCCTTGACCTCGATACATATATATATATATATATATATATATATATATATATATATATATATATATACTGAACTCTTATACTTCTACATTATATATATATATTTTGGGGGGTTCAGATGTCACAGATGAAAAGGTGCAACCGAATGGATCACAGAACTGATAAAATGAGGGCCAAAGACAAAGAACAGTCCCAACAAAGAAATGTATTAGATACCTTGATAAAAAGAATTAAGAAGAATCGGGACAAGTAACAGATGATGTAGGTGCAGCTAAGGATTTTTTTATATGAAATCAACTAACTCAGAATATAATACTCTCTCTCAGTCTCGTTTTCAGGATGATGATTAATATGAAGCAGATAAAGGCGATTTTAGCACATTTGCAAAGAAACGATTTGGGCTACTTGAAGAAACCGGTTCCAGTTAATCTAAAGATGACTATTGTACAACATGAACTTGAAAGATATCAAAATAATAACGGTCAAATTTGCTAAGAAGGATGGATGGAACTTTTTGCAAATAGTTTTTGAGGAAGTTTTCAAGACAGAGAAATTGTGGATAGAAATTGTTAATAATATTTTATAATATGGAAGCATGCTTTTGTTTTCTATAGATTTTTGTTTTCAAATAGGCCAGTGGTCATTACTGTTAAAGTTTAGCAAGCAAGAAGATTTCTCCACTTAGAGAAAGGTAAATCCATGAATACCTGAACCTAGTAGGTCGACTCTAGCGTTCAACTTTGATAGATTTCGAACTTCACCAGTAAGTGTTTGCTAAAAATATATATATATATATATATATATATATATATATATATATTTATATATATATATATAGCTATTACTAAACAAATTGCTAAGATTAGATAATTTCTGTAAAAAAGAATTTGGCTTTTCGTGGGCATCGAGGAAAAAGAATATTTTGTTGATTGCAGTCAGAGGAGACAAACAGTGATTTTTTTTTGCAACAATTAGACTTTTCCTAAATATGATGTAATTTTAGCAGAACACTTGCAAAAGAGAAAAGAGAAACCTATAAGTGTCACGTACTTGTCGAACACAATTCAAGAGCTAAAAATAATCGTTCTTCTCGGTGAAAATGTCATGAAAATCTTTTTTCGGAAATATTTTAGAATTTTGCGGATTATAAATCTAGATATTGCAAGTTAAGATCGGGTTTCTAAAATTCTGTATTACGTTCATATTGATGAAAATAAAAAGTTAAAGGTGTTTCTGGGATTTTTCTCAAATCAACAGGAAAGTTGGTGAGCTAGGTAAATAAAATTCTTGAAAAATGAGAGAAAACGAAATTTCATTAATCACTTTCGTCGTCAATCATATGGCAACGCAGCAGTTATGGCTAGAGTGAGTGGAATGCTCAACAAAACATTTTTTAAGTTAAACCTCAGGCTGCGTTTGCGATTTGAGAGAACCACAGCTTCACTTTGTCCCTTGTAAGTGAGGCACAACCTCTTGTTTGTCATGATTTGGAGTTCATTTATATCTCGTTGAAAAGTGTTAAAATCCTTCATCTCTCGAGCTGTGAAAAGACAATATCTCTATTTCTATTTCTCTCTATATCTTTTAAGGAATGGAATCAGGCCATAGAGAGAGACGTGCCACGCACAAGGTAATTTAGACAACATTGGCATATCTTGGACTCATGTGCTCACTCTAAATCGTAATTTAAGCCTGTAAGAAATGAAGCACGTCAACGAGGCCTTCATAGCAATATGATATTCTTTGCTCAACTCGTTTTGCATTATTAACCTCAATCGGAAAGGAAACAGAATTCATCCTTCTAGAGGCATCATTTAATAAAAGTTAAAATGATTAATTTAGGGCATATAACCCGCGTAAGCTTAAGAACCTCTGCTTGCGTGGCTATGGTATCGTCAACCTAGTACGATATATCAGCAATTTACACAAGCAAAGTAACAACCGCTCATCCTTATCCTTGTTGATGTGAATAATCCTTACCGATTTGACCCAACCACAAATGAAATAGACCTTCAAACCAGGGATGTAATGAGCTCTGTTAAACATAACAGGAATAAAATAGGAGTAATTGGAATTATTCCACAATCAAACGCGAGTCTAAGAATGCATAGACAAAGTGATTTATAATAATGAATTCCTAAATTGTTTGTGTTAGGTAATCGGGGTTAAATATTATAACTTCTGATATGATTTTTAAGATCAAGCAACCTAATTTCATGGCGATGTAATTCATTTAAACAAAGTTGGTGACACACAGTTGTGTAGAACCTCGATAAAAGGATTAGTTCTCAAGGCTCAGCGATAGCTGAGGCAGAAGCAAGTGTAATAAACTCCACGACGCCCGATATGTATTAGAACGGGAATCGGAAACGATCAGGAACTCCTGATCGTAATGAAGCGAACAAGAGGTTGTGGTGTACAATAAGTGGTGGAGTCCAAAGGGAGACAGATATTCAAATATGGTTAACATTACTAATGGAGATATGGCAACAGAGGTATTAGTATTTGAATTCGAGACAAGCAACGCTTGGATTAACATAGTAAGCGTTTATCGACCTAAGCTAAGATCGAAAGAAAGGATAAGAAGTTGTTTTAGTGTCTCTCTTCTATTATTAGAAGAAACACACAATCATATGCGGTGACTTTAATTTTACATACGTTAACTTTATAGCACGCACATTGGACAAAGAGAGTGATGACTAATGGACTTTATCCAGGATAACTTTCTTTACCAGAAGGTTGAGGAAAGAACGAGGGGTCTTAATATAAACGATTTAATTCTAACCAAGGATGAAAATTTAGTATAAAACGTTAAAGTTCTGGAACCGCTGACAAATAGCGATCATAAAACGATTATATTCGAAATAAAGGTAAGCAAAACTGCATATGTCAGTTACCAACTTGTTCCATTGTTGGGAAAATAGTAGTATTGGGATAATATCTCTCTAAGTAGAAAGGTACAGGATATGGATTCAGAGTTACATCAAAGTGTTGCAACGGTAGATTCTAAATTAGTCATTCGAGTACAAAATAAATCACAATTCAAATAAAACACCCTGGATTACTGGCAAAATTTTAAACTCGATATAGAAACGAAATCACGATATATAATAGGAAAAAACGCTACGGAATCATGTCTAGAAGGTTTGTGAAGAGAACCATTAGAAAAGTAAAAGAGGAATATGAAAGAGAAATAACATAATTCTAAAAAAGTAACGCAAGAGTTTTTATGTGTACGTTGATAGCAGAAAGCCTACAGGGAGACTATAAAGACCGTTATGGAGTAAAGAGGGACGCCTATCAGATAACCTGGAAGAACCTGTTAGGATACTAAACGAACATTTCGTAAGCGTTTTTGTTGAGGACATTACATACCTAAGCAAATTAAGTGAGGAAATCGTTTTACCGAAATTTCTGCCTATATACATAAATAAAATTGAACTAGGTACCCGGGCTAGACTGTATATACTCAACGCACCTTGGGCGATTAAAAAACGAACTGGCGAATCCTCTCAGCATAATTTTTAATCGTCGTTCTATATGTGATGGGATAGTGCCAATAGACTGCAAGAGAGCTAATATCACGCTGTTCTTTAAAAACGGGGAGAAATCTGATCCCAGAAACTTTCGTGAAAGTAGCTTAAAATCGGTAATCAGTGAAGTCTTAGAAGTGATAATCAGCTAAAGGATTGTGACTCCCTCGAGGCTAGTGACTTAATCTAAAAAAATCAGCAAGTTTTAGAATCGGACGCTCCTGTCTAACAAATCTCTTAGAATTCCTTCACCAAATGATTTGCATCTACGCTAATAACAGAGCAGTAGACGAAATTCTCATCGACATTCAAAAAACCTTTGATACAGTACCGTATGAAAGACTATTACGTAAAGTTAAAGCGTACAAAATAAGAGGGGAATCCCTCAATTGATTAAACCCTAGTTTGCTGATTGGTCGCAGCACGTAGTTGATTATATTAAACATAGACTGGCCCAGGAACCAATAGGGTTCCTACGAGGTTAGTTCTTGGACCATTCTTTTTCATAATATAAATAAACAATCTCGATGAGTAGACGTTTACACGGCAAGCTGATAAGAGATTTTTAAAATCTTCAAAGTTTTTTACAACAGGAATTATTCGCCTTTATTCCACTTATATTGTAGAGCGAATACCTCTTAAAATGGATAAAAATTAGTCAACAAAATATTTAGAAGTAGCATAGGGCAGAACCCTTTTAGCTATAAATTGACTCAAACGTGTAAGACCCTACACGGCCGGATAGAGGAAATTACGTCGGTTAATATACAGAGTAAACGAGTATTATTTGCGTGTAAATGTAACATAGTAGCAGCATGGACGAAGATCAATTTATAAAAGCACGACGGAAGTTTTATAAATAAGTGCCCCAGCCCTCCCACCCCAAATAAATGGTGCCAGTTGATTGTGGTATGTAGAGCATGAACCCATATGTGTTTTCCATATTCCTTTCTAGCTTTCCTGTCTCTATCATTTTTAAGACTAGCAGACGTGGCGCGTGCGAGAGAAAGAGCTATCCTATTAGCTTAGAGTACGGCGATAATTAATATGCTTATTAAAGCTTGTGTGGTAATATGTACACTCATAGATAAGTGTGCACGTACTTAGGAATTTGCAGGATATAGAGGAACACTCAGATAACTGTGTACTCGATGAAAAAAGATATATTACATGCATTTACCGTACTCCGTAGGTTGAGGCGTTATTAATCATATTACTTTTCAGACTGGCCTTGAGTGGACGCTAAGGTCTTTGCTCATCCTTGTTATATATATATCTCTCTCTATCTCTATCTTTTTATATATATTGCTTTCTCCCCCTCTTTCTCTCTTCCACCTCTATCTCTCTATATCACCCTTGCCTTACCATACACAGAAATGTGTTTAAGGAAATTTAGCCACACTTTCCCCAGTCTCAACTTCCCAACTCGTCTCTACTTTTGTTTATAACATCTATTTTGTTCTCTCCTAATTCACCATTCTCTTTGCGAGTCTCTTTTAAAATAAATAAAGCCGCTTCTCGGGTGAGTCTCTAATAATTTTGGCGGTTGCAGGAAAGCGAGGCTGAGGAAAAGTTTTTTATTTATCGAGTGTGAAAATGTCGTGATTACAAAAAGATAATGGAGTGGCTGCCATAACGCTCTAATGCATCTAAGGATGGAGATTAAAGGAGTGGTTTAATTAAAACGGAGAGGCTCCTGTACATCACTCCAACTTCTGATCTTCAGTGTGTTGTAGATGAGGGGCAGTTTTCTAAAATGCTGAATTGAAACAATTAGTAAACATTAATTAATATAAATTATAATTATTAACTTTATCTATCTGCCACGTCCTTTTTTTCCATCTGGAACAAAGTCCACCGGTAGAATGATAAAATTCACATAAAGACCAGAATCATAATCATTGGCATGGCCGAAGGCACGTGGGTCAGTTACTGCTTTAGGATGTGAGCTTGCAGAAATAAGGGTAGTAGTTGTTTGCCACCGACCAGCAGGGAGCTAACAATCTTGCCCAAAGGGGGCCTACCCACTCTCGTCTGGAGAATATGGATTTAGAACCACTTTCGCTAGTTCCCAATATGAAAATATTGGTGTGTTTTATGTTCGAAGGAAAGAGGACTGAAAGAGATAGCGCTATTGTGATTTTCAAAGTGTGTGATGACATACGTAGCTTGGTCTGTTTGTGCGCTTGAGTCAGACTCGACGTACATCCAGATTGAAGGCTTCTCCTTGCGAGCTGGATATTTTTTGTGTTCTTTCTATCCATGGATTGAACCTGGTCCATAGGCGTGTCAATACAGCCTCTAATCCACTTGGCTAGAGAGAGATACATGCTTGCCTAAAAAAAATAATATTACTAATAGTAGATATTAGCAGTACTGGCATTTGGATTTACTTTTTAAATTTGATTAAAAATATGGTCCTAACTTTCGGAACTTGGCTACCATTTTGATAGCGAGGTGCAAAGAACTATTGTCACCGTAATATAAAAAAACTATCCTAAAGAACGAAGTAGAATTGAAACCGAAACTTTTGTATCTCTTTTTCTTTTGTTAACAATGCTCCCCCCCTTTCAAAGACAGCCGTGCATTCATCTTTTCTTTCTACAGTTGGCACCTTTATTATAGAGAAATTGTTGCTTGAACTAATACTACTGTGAAAACCCTCTACTACTTCGTTTAGACGTCCAAAAAGAGAGGTATAAGTAGACCGAGGTATGCCGGCATGTAGAGTCCACATTGTAATATGGAATAAGACACAAAAAAAAAAATAAAAAAAGAGCACTTTGAAAAAAATTATGAAATCTTATAATAGATTCACGTTAAACCAAAGTAACATTTGACGTAATGGAATCCGAAATATACGAGTAACTTCTGAAAAGAGCACATTTCTCTTATCGTAATATTTCTCTTTCAGGAGAGTCCGAATGTACAGTGGTGAATTGAACGTTTTTTTTTGTTCTTGTTTTCTAAGGTGGTGTGATCTGTTCAAGCGGTGCAAACTATAATTAGTAAATGTAAAAAAATATAAAACAATAACTAAGGAATGAAAATACTTCTCTTAAAGATATGAGGGGAGCTCGTGCTGGATCTTAGGGTGCAATTAGGTCTGAGCTAAGACCACCGCTGTCCTAAAGTTCAACCAACGTTCGGTCCGAAAAGTAATTGCTTAAGTTTAAGAGTAAAAACCGTTAGCAATATAATCGATATATTAATAACATAAAAGAATAAACAGCTTATCCCTATTTTTATAAATTACTGTTATTTTTGTAAGCAGTCCTTTACTTTTGTCTCTAACCAAATCATTGTTTTCTTTTCGTTGACTTGAAGAATTTGAGCCCCTTTTTAAAAAGAAACAAAAGACAGGGATATATGTAATATTTCTGCTTAAATAATTATAAATATCTGTGTAAACGAGTATAGGTAATAAATAGATTGCAATGGCCTCGATGTATTTAATTTAAATAAAATGAATGGATGATTTAAAAGAGAATTTGTGCTTTGAGCGCTAAAATTAGAAATATGGTGGCATTTGGAAAATATCGAAGGGATGTTTCCCAGACGACACTATGTCAGCTAATTAAATATAATAAGTTAGCACTTAAAGGAGTGTAATCATAGAAGAAAACAATGACAATAATGGCTTTCTTTTATTACTCTTAAAATTAATATATCTTTAATTAAAAACAAACCATATGCAATAAACTAAACCTCCAAAACCTCAATTCGGATCTATTAAACGCCTTAAGTATGAACCCATTTTCTAAAAAAAATCTGAAGAAAAACTATTTATCAATTACTTATGTATAAGTAAATAAAAATTGTAAGATTCTACATCAATTTAAAAGATTGTAAAATAAATTAATCTAAATAGAATGTACAAATTTAATTTTATTTGTAACTCACATCGAATGTACAAAAATTAATTCCATATGTATGTATCTGTTTATTGCCGCAGTGTTTGCGGGCCATTTTCCTAAAATGAAATTGGAAACTAATTCCAGCACCAAAGATTTCTTTACCCTTAAAGAATCCCTGATCACTTTCACCCTGTCTGCCATGAAGAAAGACAGCCTGCATTCAAAAAAGAAGACAGCGCTATCCCTTATGCTCAGTGCTTCACATCAAAGTTACTCCCCGAAGGATCGAACCGGTAGCAACCAAGCCAAACCAAAAAACCTCTCCTGCCAACCAGGAGTGGTATCAAAACTCGAGGAAAAATCATCCTTTGTAACTGAACTACTCACAACAGGACAACAATATATACTCGTATAAGCCTAAGGATTTTTCAAGGATGACCAGTAAACATCAAGACTATATCTTTATGAATTAGTTTCGGAATCATACGGCTACAAGTATTGAGGTTTTTAAAGATGAGCGGCAGGTAGATAAGAATACATTGTGAGAATGCATAGAGATGCAGAATTATAGATAAAGGCCTTGTAGCAATGAAAGCAGCAAAAAGCACTACTCAACACGAATAATATCAAAGATATATAGATATGCTGCATAAGCTTAAAGGGCTAGATGAAGGAATAGTACATAACTATTTTATATTATGAAACATCTTTCTTCCTGTTTGGGACTTTGGGAAATTTAATTTCTGCAGAAAAAGAGGGGAATACTACAATGAGCCCTAAATTGGGACATAAGTGAACCATCATGAGACCATTCACGTATTGGTCTGCTTCTGATCTAATCTTAACGGCCATCTCATATATATTTCCTATGTACTTCTATGTACAAAGAATGGGATGATGATGTTCTCCGAGAGCAACCCTAGCAACAATTCAAGAGCACTTGGTAGAACATGCCAAAACGAGATGCAGAACATGAGAATGAAATTACAACTCAATGAGTAATAAATTTGTGACTAAGCTTAATTGGAAATTAAATTTACTCTATAATACTGTTTTAACATAAACCTATTTGATATTAGTTATTAATCTGAATGTGCCAAAGATTTGACTAGATTTTTACTCCCCAGAGATTACATTTTGGTAACATTTGCTCACGGACCAGAATTTAATATTCGCTGGTTTAATTCAATAACTCCTGGAAGAGGCGCTCTTAAGAAAATCGCAAGGCCATGAACAGTGCAAGGCAAGCTATTTTGATAATGAAATTGAAAATAAAATGGTGAATAAAAGCAGCCTGGTTTCCTATTTATGGTTATAGCGTCTTAAATACCACATTTTCAGAGACCAGTTCATCTGCCGCAGTCAATTCGCCGATTTGAAGAAACTTACCCATTTCTCATGTGATATTGCTAAAATTGTCTAGGTTATGTAAGAATACGTTTATTTACTTTATTGATAAGTTTATAAATTTAAAAAAAATGATTACTAGACCCTGTCAATATTCGAGGCGAATGCCTCACCAAATGCCTAAGTAGAAACACTATCTACTCCTTTCTGGTTCAGAAGATACAGCGTGTCCCTATAGTAAAAATCTATATTAGTGAAATAGGGACTTTTATTTCATTGTATAATAACATAATTCTATGTAAATTTCTATATAATATCTATATATCATTTTTAGTTTGCCTCCCATATTTTTTTAAATTTTTACCTTTTCTATTGATGACCATATTATTATCGATAAGTATGTACAAACGAATTTATGTATCAACATGTAATATAAAAGGCATAAATGTAATGAAATTTCAGAAAAATTCAAAAGTTCCATAACAGAGGCACAAGAGACCTGACATTGGTTAAGATGTTTTTTTTTTTACAAATTGGTTTTTCGTTAGATTCGTGCGCAATGTTATGGTTCTTTGAAATTCGCTCAACAATTGTTTTCCCTCTCGATTATTGGCTGTCGAAGACCTCAACCATAGGCCGTGGGATCTCCCAATTTAACAATTAGATTTATTTAGGACTGGACTTTTATCAAGTCGGAAGTTTACCGCTGAGAAATTAGAAATGTAGCTGATCTTCAAAATCGTATTAATAAGGCTATTCTGAAAATAACTTCGATATGCTTGGAGGTGTAATCCCAGAAGTAGCAACTCGCTTTAAAATCTTTAAATACATTGTATGCAATTAGAGACAGTAATTAAAATTTTAGGTTATATCTTTTAAGAAAATAATTTTAAAACGCCCGTTTTTATAAATATATACGCAATACCTTTTGTAATCTATAAAGCCGTTGAGCTCATTTTAAGACTAATATTTAAAGTTCTAGGTTATATCTTTTCAGACATATTTTTGAATTAGAGTAGTTCTATTTTGTTTAAATATATACGGAATATTATGCCATTATATTTTTATAATTTCTCTCATTTCTAAAAATAGCTGGTTATCTTAAGAACACCCTATATTTCATAACCAGCGGAATCTGATATATGTAAACGAATAAAAGAGTACCCAAGTCGCACTAATGCGTTGACGCCCTTCTTTATTGTAAAGACGAACGTGCAAACTAACAGAGCGAAGTCTAAACCACTTGATCTTAATCTTGCTTCCTTTAATCGATGATTATTCATTACGAAGTTTGACTTATTTGTCTACCGGTCGTCTGTTCGTTGCCTTCATAATTCTATCACGTTTAGCCTATTCCAATGGCGTTCTTCTCTCCAGCAGTCACAATTGGAGGCTTTTCTACCATCTGAAAAATATGCCATTCAGAATTAATCGAGCATAAATTAAGAGTAAAATATATGCTTAATTATACATGAATATTTGTCTAAATACGTTGTTACATAGCCAATAAATTTGCTTAATTTTCAGAAGGAAGAGAGAGAAATATTTAATAATTAATGTAAATAACCTTCAATGTCAGAAATAACAGTGAGTGTCAATCCTTAGCCATCGCAAATAACTCCGCTTGAATCAAATGGATTAACCTTAATTGATTCTATCATCTGGATTTTTTTTTTAAAGAGCTCATCTGACGACTGCCTACTAGGGCATTAGTCGCGGTATTAAAAACTGGCCTAGTACTAGGCTACTTTAAAATAAAATTAAAAAGGACAAAAGACACACCTCCCCCCCAAAAAAGGGGAAAAGGAAGCGAGCAGTAAGCAAGCTCCCATCTGGAAAATAGAAATTGAGCTCTACCATATAAATTTTAATTTTTCATAAATGGGGTCTCTTAACTGACCTACACTCAAAGTGTAATATAAAAATAAATGTATGCCAAGTGTGTAACAAAATGTCCTCTATTTAAGGAGGCTCAAGTTTCATATCTATTCATTGTATAGCTAAAGGTTAAGGCAAGAAGTCTCGAAACAAGTTCTGTAGTGAAAAATAAAAATATAAATCTGTTCTCGCGTTGGTTATTTTAGGAGTCTTAAGTTATGTTGTTATCACCGAAATAGATTAGCCCTTTAGGATTGCTTTAGTTTTTGAATAAGTCAAAGTTGTTTAAAGTTTGAGCATCAGTAGCAAATGGAGAAGAGGCTTTTGGCCTTGTTCTTACCTTTACGTCATCTTTAAAAACATTTTTTTTTCAAAGTAATGCAAAAGTGAAGACTGTAATCTTTTTACGGTATGTATATATTCTTGTATCATACTAAATATAAAGGAGGTGAAACAATTTGTAGTCGACTACTATGTTTTGATTCAGGTGATCATAAGAATAGAGATAATGAAAAGGTTGAAGTAAGGAAAATATGAATAGCAAGCCTACACGCAGTGTAAAACCAAATTAAAGGGGAGGTCATCAAAGTTTAAGGAAACAAATGTGCAGAAAAGAACTAATCTTTCGAGGTGAAAATAAATAAATAATACTCTGAATCCTCCTTGGTGACATGAGATATTAAATTGTGGGGAAAATGGATCGCAAATTTACTCATACCTTTCCTTTATAGGCGATTTAAACTTTGAACATAGAGGGTCAATGATATAAAGAGCATCACTACAAAATCTAAAAACTATTTCAAACATCATATATTTAGAATTAAAAGCCCCCAAACAAAATATGATTATAGCAATCGCCAATAAACTCTATATTTGATTTCAAAGCAATTAGAATAGCAGCATTTGTTTGCATACAAAATCGAATTAACTAAGTCGAGTCCTCAAAATGGTCTCTGGCAGCAGGAATGTACTTTTGAATGCGTCGATTAATTAATTCGCAGACATCGACTAATGTTAATGTTGCGGAAGTCCCCAACTGCATCTCTCAGGGGCTCCACTTTGTGTGGTTTCGTTTACAGTAAGCTAAAATTGAATGTATTCAGAAGGGTATTTTGAATACGGGAGAACATTTTGTATGTAAATGACTAGCTAGAATAAAAGGGCGTGTAGAGAGCAGGATGAAAGTAAAATAAACATAGAATACAAGAATGTTGAAGATAAAAATGTTAGGAAGTCTTAAAATAGGAGACCTCTTCAATAATCTTTAGTTGTGGTTGCAGTAGGCTTCAGTTTAACCTTACCAGAAACAAATATTGGAGAAATAAAAACATGGGCATGTGAAAAATCTAAATCAAAACATTCTTTCACGGAGAACATAGAGTATCAAGTGCGAGTACTAGCTTCTAGTTTTTTGCACACCAAACTTGGTATTGGTGACCATTCTACGTCACAAGATCGATTCTCTCAAAGTTCTCCGGATTTAAACATATGCTTATTCCGTTTGTTCCTATCTCCTTTTGTCCCTTAATAAATACTATTCTTCATTGTTCATCAAAATAAATCATTTAATATTTTCATCCCTCAAGCCTATATTCTCATACCCAATAAAAGGAAGTAAATTTAATGAGTAATCGCCTTTGATTCTTTACATTTTATAGCCCATCCATCTCCAGACAATGGATGAGATCGAACAGCGCGATTTATTTTAGAGATGGCTAATTCAGGGTGCCGCGCGTCCTCTCCTAAATACTCAACTGTCTTCCAAAGGCCGTCTGCCTATAGTTGTAATTAATCTCTCGAGGAGACAATTAGATGAAGAAATATTGCCCAAAGAAAGCAAACGCGCAAAAAAACTGCGATCACATTTAGGATATCCAAAATAAAATTTTATCTTTCTTCTCGACTTTAGTGTCCAAATTTTATCTCTGGATGTTGAAGCCGAAATTAAATCCAATTTATTTTCTCATTTATTTTCCTCCTTTTATAGGCCAAATTGGTATCCTCATTTCCCCAAGTCCCCTTCCCCTTATTTTTAGGCCTCACTAATGCCTGCGATGCCACAAATTTTATTTGTGTATTTTCGTATTCGAAACCATGGATTATGCTTCTGAAAAGACCTCCTTGGCAGACGTCTTGATTCGTCTCGAAAAATGGAGAGGCAAAAAGCGAATATATATTTTTATTAAAGTAATTGAATTAATTTAAATGCTAATGGCGTTACCGCGAAGTTTTCAAGCTTGTGTTGCTTTCATCGTTTGCCAACTAGGTTCTTCGGCATTTGTGTAACAGTTTAATGGAGGGGGGGATACAAGCTAGCGGGGGGGAAGCAATATGAAAGAATAGTTAGTTCCTTTATCACTTGCAAAAAAGATGTATCCAGCGATCATAAAGTGACCGCCGTTAACTTTCAAAGAGTGAATCACTGCATGCGGACCAGAAAGGGGGGTATTTGCTTATTCATACTACTCTGATTTTAACTTTCTCTAGCTACATCAGTTTCGCTGCAGAATTCTTTCCTTTCAATTTTTGGAAGAAATAATGAAAAAAGCGAGAAGCCCAAAGAAGAAACATAAACATGCAGGCAATATTGGGAGCTTTTGAAGTTATTTCTGCCATTCTCAAATCCTTTCCTCCCACTGCAGACCCCCTTAGCGAGGTCTTAATTTTTTTACCGTTCCCGCATTAGTTTGCAGTTTTCGAGAATTGAATGTATTCTGCTAATTAGAACCTATGTCCAATCCAGCCAAGTCCCTCTGGAGTCCGGAAGTGGTGGTTGGGGTCGGAAGCCTACGCAATCCTCCAGATCTCAGCTGCAGCGTGATTGGTCATGTTACATGAGACACACTGTTTTCCGCCTGCAATTATACATTTCCAGGTATTAGGAATCCTTGATTATTTTGCATATCTCTTACATATGATTTCCAAGAGAATCTAATATTGACTGATGGCCGCTGCATTAACGTTCTGTCAAAGATAACGCCGATACGTATTGCTAATTCTGGTTAGGTGTTTTAATTACAGAATGATTCTCTCCTTACTAATTGGAAAAAATATTTTAATTTAAAGTTACCTTAGGGGGTGTGTTATCTTCGAAATTCACTGAATTTTCTAACTTAACAATTAAATTAAAATATTGAATTAGGACATTTGCCATAGGATTACTAAAACTCGCCAGTAAAATTAATACTTTGTTTGCTCTTTCTTGCCAAATTAGTTTCAGTAAACCTTTTACTCTTCATTATTTCCCTATTTAGAGATTGATAATTGACAAAAATTGCTCTTCATCCACAATTCTTTTAATTACTCAAAATAACCAAATCAATTGGGGGGGTCTCTAATTTTCTTAAAATTATTCTCAGTTCTTTTTTTCTATCTTTTAATAATTCGCATTGGAATAAACACATTTTTTAAATCTCTATGTGTAATTTTATATTTGGATATTATCCCTTATGCATTAATGCCAGATCTCTTCCAGGCTAACCATTTAATTAAAATAAAACACAGTATCGTCCCAACCTAGAGAAAAAATACCCAAATCTACTTTTTTAAGGTACTCGTTCATTTTTCTTATAAATTGCAGAGAACTTTCTTTAAAAATTTCCTCTGATAATAGCGTTTCTTTTCATAAAACAGTGGCTAAAACAATTATGAGAAAAATTTTGTGCATTTGAATAAAGGACGCGTCCCAAACTAGAAAACGTTAAGTATAAATGAAGTCTTAACCAACATCATTATTTCAAAGCAAGGTAAACAAGATAAGATAAGAAGATATATACAAGACCTTATCATCTTCGGCCGCAGGACCACACTTTTGTCGCATTGTTCATACATGATTTTATCTCCTTCTTCTTCCAATTTTGCAAGAGATCTTCAACATTCATCAGTTTCTAACTCATAACTTATCAAAAAGTATCACCTATAATCAAAAAGTTTTGAAACTAGTCTATTTTTTCATATAAGAAAATTAATAGAACCAACCAAACGTTTAATTTTGTTTTAGTATGTTTGTATAATAATTTGAATGCGAAATAGAGAAAATATGAAGGATAAAACCAATTTTATCAATAAATACACTCAATTGATACACAAAGACAATATTTTCAATGCTGTCCCTTGTCCTTCAGAAGTGCAATATCCTCAGCAACTCTCTCCTTGCATTTCGGCCAACTTTGGTGATGAGCAACAATGGTTGGACGCATTACTTTGGAAAGAACCAAAAAACGTCACGTATAAATGGAGCCTTAACCAGAAACCAACATAATTATCTCATAGAGAATTGAAGAAGATATCGTATTAATAAGAAATATGCAATCCCTTGTTTTGAATGAGACGATCACATGTTAGGCAGCAGGACCACAAATTTGTTGCATTGTTCGAATGTGTTTATATTCCATTTTGTTCCACTTTCGACTTTCTCACCGAGTACCTTTCATAGGTTTTCTATCGGGTTTAAATCAGAGATCTTTGCAGCTAAGCTCATCACATCGATATTTTCAGCATCCAAGAACTGCTTCACCGCCCTTGGTGTCTGGTACAGATCATTGTCTTGCTTGAAAACAGGCTTCCCCACCACAAATCAGATGTCAGTAAGTGTTACTAGTGGATTTGTTATTGATAGAGCCTAAAAGGGGTGGGAGGGGTGGATAGTTTTATTAGCGTGACCTCACGCCGACCCATATTCCTAGGAAAGTAGCAGATATTGACAGTATATATATATATATATATATATATATATATATATATATATATATATATATATATATACAATATGTGTAGACCTAATTAGTTTCATCTTAAATTCAAAATTTTCCCTTCAAATCTTAAATGTATTTTTTATTTTAGTATTAACCAATACATTCAAAGTTGCTCCCCTAAAACTTGTAAAATATCTTCATATATTTTGTATTTATATAGTTGAATTTCTTTATATTATCTGTGTAGCCCCAGAACATGACTAGTATGGTCAAAAGGTGCCTCGGGCCAATAATAAATAATGATTTACAATGATCTTTATAATCCGTTTTCTTTTAATGGATAGTGATTTATGGAAGTTAAAACAGTTATCAAGAAACTGAGCAATGCCTCTTCTGCTATTAAATATAACAATTACTATATATATTACGTTATATGGTGGCCCCTACCATGAAAAAATTGTTTCGTATTTGAGAAGCAATATCTTAATAACTATTGCTGCTAAGGAAATGAAATAAAAACAAATACAAGAGGAATCCTTTATCTATGATTACTTATTCTGCTAAAAATCCTCTTAAAGTCATTTAATACGTCAATTAGCCTTTAAAAAAATAAAATACTTCTTAAAATTTTGAGAGAAACGGCAACATTAGGTTAACTTAGCCTTACTCATTTGACTACCAGTCTAGGTAGGCTGGTAGCTTAATCAGGGTACTAAACCTCTCAAGATCTATAATAAGCTCCTTAGTTCACCTATTGGTTATTAAGAAAGTTAAGGTGTCTAAATGGGGAGAAGGAATCGGCCATTCATCTGCGTGGATTCGCCAATGCGGACCAAAGCTCCATAAATTAACTAGACATTGCTTAGCATTCAACCCCCGCGTTTATAAATCTACGGAGTTTTCATAGGTGTGAACCTAATAGTAAATCGCCTGGGAGAGACTTTCTTTAATTTCGAACACCTGATTGTGCATATAAGGCGAGTGGTGGTGAGACAACGCAGAGCGACTCGAATGCCTAACCACATACATATGAATAGAGCCAGTTTTATTTCTTACTTTAAACGTATACAACGCTTATTGAACGTGCATTTTGCTGCCAGTTCTAATTTGTGGATGGTGAGCGTCTTTAAAGGGGCAACTCTTGATTTGGCCTTAATAAACATTGGCCGCGAATCAGTCACGAAATAAACCACGCCACCGTAGGGTTTGGAACTATCATTGCAAAAGGCATGCAAATTCACTGTCTGGAGATTGATGATAGAATGAGGAAATTCATTTAGATATTGAACAATAGAGAAATTGTTCTTGGCACTTTTACAACGATCGTAGAGCTCCTGTTTTAGTAGGCCATCCCAATATATTTTATAACCAACTGCGTAAAAAATGGAATTTAGTGTTAACTTGGGTTGAATGGCCATAGACTGAGGAACGTGTAGATTTTCATTATTAATATTAAATCGCCTACCAAGGATTTTATTACTTTGATTGTACTTCTACCTCCCGCTAAATTGGCTACTACCATATACTGAAAAGAGTCGTAATTAGTCGACCATTGTCGGAATTGTAAATTTGTCGAGGATAAATAATCTTTGGTTTTTCATAGAACATAGCTAACTTTTGAGGATTAGGAGAAGTGAAAGCAAAGTCATCCACATAAATATTAAGGGATACCGTTTTAACCTCTTCTTTGAAGAAAATTTCTTTATGGGTGTTAGGTAGTTCCAAACAAAAAGTTCTATTTTCCTGGCTTGGATCCATTGGCCACAAAAAGCAAGTCACATTCAGATCCTTTGGATCTTATCCGATCATGTTATAGGCCTTAGAAATATCAGACATGTAAGCATACTCATTCAAACGGAGCCAAAATAAAATTTGAAATATATCATGGTTTAGGGATGAAGCAGTGGCGAGGGAATCGTATACACTTATATTGCTAGCGGAAAAATAACAAGGTCTGCTAACCAAAAGTCGCGTGCTCTCACTTATTCTAATTTATGCCCTTACTACTTTCAAATTTTGGACCATGGAGGACTATTAAACCTATATCATTCGAAAGATAATGTAAACAAACATAAGGGTTTCAAATTCCGTTAGAATCGGCCCAATAGTTATGATGTTATAGCCAAAACAAAATAATTCCCGGGCTACCCTTAGGAGGACCTTAGCAATTATATCATTCAAAAGAAAATGTTAAATAAAATAAGGGTTTCAAATTACGTTAGATTCGGCACAATATTAAAAATGTTATTACGAAAACAAAAAAAGCAAAACGCGGACCGATCGGCAGACTGACATAGTGAGATATAGTGTCGCACGCGACTAAAAACCACAGGTAAGGGAGTGGTAAAAGAGTTTTCTCGCCAAAAGGGGATGTGAGAAAAATAATTAGGTCCTTTTCTAAATATTCATTGAATATCAGAGTGAAAGTTTCAAGTGTTTCCCTAATCTTCTTAAGTTGTTTGATAAAACAAGCCGAAATTATTTAGAAAATCGGAGCAATCCTGCTTCCAAACGTTAAAATAGAACTACTTTGCATATTGATACTTAATTTGCTTCTCGAAATTTCCAGTGCCTCTGAATCATATATCTTCAGATCATGCCTACTGCTTCTAATTCTAATAGAGGGATAGGGATGCTCTAGAGCATTCACCCATCCCACATCGATATACAAAAATATGGATAACTTGGAAGGAAGCCGATACCGGAGAATCCAGTATCGGCCCCGTGACCAGATCTCCGAAACGAGAATTTACAATATAAATATCTTGAATTTACACAGACGATTTCACAGATGAGTCATAATAACCCCTTCATATTATCAAACCAATGGAAATGTGGTCCGTATTAATGTTAGGATTGGCCAACTTGACTTTAGCCTTGAGCTTCTTAATGGTTTTAGCTAACTCACGGTGGTAAGGGGAGTAGGTAACTTGAAACCTCAAGTATTCAAATTTGTATTGCCTACTGCGGTACATTAGCGGATCCAGCGCAACTGGATAGCTCGCTGTGTGAATCTGTCCCTAAACACGCTAAGCGAATGAACTTCATGCCTTAAAATTTTAAAACTCATTTTCACAGCCTAATCATTTGTAATAAAGGATCATTGAGCACCTTGAGCAAATAGGGCGCGCTGATGGTCTGAGTGATAGGCATGTTCGTAAACATGCTTTTCACGTCAAGGGATGATATTAGTCCTGCTGGTCGACATCATTATAAAAGCGTGTACCACCATCCTACAATATCTACCCAAATTTTTTGACCCAAACATCTTAAGGAGCATGTTACGTTCATGCACATCAGAGGCCTCGTTCAGGACAACAGATGGTAATCTATACATCCAAGTGGATGGAGTGACCATGAGTTCACCCTTAGGACCAACTTTCGCCAACTATTATATGGGCCAACTTGAAGAGAGATTATTGGACCTCATGGAAAGTAGGCCACACACATATTGCTGATACGTAGACGACATCTACATAGGCAATAAACTCCCTTTCTTGGACGTTGATGTTCAAAAAATGAATGGTAGCTACATCACTAAAGTACATAGGAAAAGTAAGGGCATGGAAAGATGCCTCAATGCGGAGAGTGAATGCCCAGAAAGGTATAAAATAAGAGTAATTAGCTCCTAAATCCTCCGAGCACATAAATGCTGCTCTAAGTGGGAACCTTTCCACCAAGAGATAGCACGAGTAAAACAAACACTCGTGAACAACGGTTTCTCAAACAGCATGATTGACAAACAACTACAATCATTCTTAAATAATTATTACAAAGATACGGATAAAACTGAAAGTAATCGGGGAGAAGTCAACAACATCAAAGTGTATTACAGAAATCAGATGTCCACGGCCTATAAAATACATGAAAAAAAACATCAAGGAGATTATTAACCGTAACATCAAGGTTAAAATCAAATGGATAAAATTCAACTCATCATTTATTATAAAACAACAAAAGCCAGCAATCTCCTGATGAAAAACAACAGCTACCTAAACTCCTCGAATCTCAAGTCAACTAACATTGTTTACGAGTTCATCTGCCCCGATAAAGACTGTAAGCTTTATAACAACTCAAAATATATTGGCAGGACAACTACTACACTTTCGAGACGTTAAACCATGCATCTGCAAAGCGGAGGGCCTAAAAATCATATGGAGCTTAAACATAACATCAACCTAACGAGGGATATGCTAATTGACAACACCGTTATTAAAAGAAAAGAGGTTATTAAACTAGGCTAAACATCTAGAAGCCATATTAATAAACGAAGATGAACCAGCCATTACCAGTCAAGCAACAAGCTGGAATCGAATATTAAAATTATTTTAAAATTCCACTCACCGGACTGGCCCGTTTCCTCTAACGAAACGCTCAACCTAGGCGGAATAAACACCCCTTAAAAATCGTTTTCTTTCATTCTCTCAGATCCTTACTCCACTTATTGCATCGATAAAGAAGGCAAAAACATGTCAAAAGTCTCTGAAGAAGATCAAATAAAATCGAAAGTTTAGAAATTTAATTTGGGCTTGACCAAAAACATTCATTTAAAAGAGAGATGAATACAGAACAAGTGAATCCACCATCTACAAGATGGAATAAACAAAATAGTTAGAAGAAGAGAAAGTTGCCAAAAGAAATTAATTAAGGCGAAATACACAATGGTGTTTAATAAAAGTTGCATTAAAAAAAAGACTGCTACCCAACTACGCACATATATATATATATATATATATATATATATATATATATATATATATATATATATATATATATATATATATATATATATATATATTTCTGTGTGTGTGTGTATGAGATGTGTCTGTTTGTGTATATAAGCACTCTATACTCTAGAAGTTTTGGAGAAAGTAAATCACCCTATCTGAGCATAAAGGTTAATAAAACACGATAAATTATGATATGTAATTTTTTCTATCAACGTAAGCCATAAATATAAAAACATACAAAAACTCAAATTGTAGGAATATCGAGCAACGGACAACCGAGATTAATCTGCGGCCATTAATTAAGGTCATTAACATCTTTTAGGATTAGGTTTATGATATTGGAAATACATTTTAATTGCCATTCTGTGAGATTGAAGTTCGAAATTTATTTAATTAATAAATTATCTGAATTATTTGGGCACGAGAGAAATCTAGAACACACATTGCGTTTTTATCATGTGTAAAAATAACTGAGGCATTTATTAGGCATACACCAACATCTTTGCTTTGTGCTTGTGAGTAGGGAAGTTCTAAAGCGTTCATGGAACCTTTTGAAACTTCCCTCTCCTGACTATTAGACCCAATGAAAATTTTCTATGGTATATGTATGTAGACAATGTTATTTCCATATGGCCATTAAACCAAACAGACTGTTTTGATCATTTTTTGAACAAGCTTAACATCCATCAAACTAAAATTTAAAATTCGAATGGGAAAAAGACAATTGCTTGCTTTTTCTTGATGTATAGGTCTTAAGAATTAATGATAAAACATCTTTTAATATATACCATAAACATACTAATTCTAATTCCTATATTCACTTTTTTTCATGTCACGAGTTTGCAATTGAAAAGCAATAGTAATATCTATGTTTTTAATTGCCTTTAGAATTTGTGACCTGAGGTTTTACAAAATGAAATCATCTACATACTCCTAATATACATGTTCATTGAGTTAGAATATCCACTTTATTGTATAGATGAAAAACTAGGTAAACCTAGGGTAATATTCTACCCCCCTCAACAAAAATATCTTATTTGTAAAAAGAATTGCTAATGTCTACCATATTTTTCCTTGCTTAAGGGACTAAACTCCATTGTATATCCCAATTTGACCACTTTTAAATATGCTACAACCATAAGAAAATCTTTCCCTTCCACGTAGACAAAATCACAAAATAAAGATGCAGGCATCTATTTAATCCTGTCAAAAACCCCAAATTACCCTCCTTTCTATGTGGAAGAGACCAGATAGTCTTTAGAGAAACGCATATACGAACATAGGGTGATATTGGTGAAGCAAGCAATGTTTCAAGTATATTTTAACAATGTAAAAAACGCCAAGCACATAATAGATTTCTCTAGTGCCCAAATTATTTAGCATTGTAATCATTATAATAAGATAAATATTATAGAATCGTCATTAATTATAGAAATTCCATATTTAAATTTATCTGAAGGCCAGCATAAATGAAGTCCCTTGTCTCAAAACTCATTTTAAAGAATATTGTTAATCATCTTAAGCTAACGCCTCCAGATTAATGTTTGTTCCCTGTTATCATATATTCCAGTATTTCACTTTTATTGGTCAATTTATCTTAGTTTACTACTGAAGATGATATGGGAAGATACATATTGAAACTAGTACCTTCTAATAAACTTAATGCTACTTTATATATATATATATATATATATATATATATATATATATATATATATATATATATTATATAATTCAATTTTGCCGTGAACCCCCAAAATTAATAATATATAAAACTATTGGCAAATTGTTAGACAATCCCAATTACCCGATTCTTTTGGGCTAAAGCCAAGATCTTTTCTCCATTGTCAACAATGAATCTGATTCTTGTACCTTTTTCCCTCTCTTTCTATGAGCGTAGCTTGTTTCTCTCACTAATTTATGAGGTTTGCTCTTCATTTAGAGTGATGTTTCATGCTTTACCCATCTCCCCTACAAAACATTTAATTTCAAAGAATTGTTTAAGATATCAGATTACTATTGTCACAATCAATTTCAAACATCTAAAAAAGTATCAATTTCTATTTTTTTTTAAAAGATCAACTCACAAAAACAAAGGAAATATCCTTCAATATCACTGCCAGAATTAAACTGAGTCTGATGCAGCATACATATGACTTCAGATGTGACTCACTACTACCCCTCTTCACCTCCATCTGACTACTTGACTGCCTCTTGTATCGTTTAAAATCACTAACATGACTCATACTATCATTAAATCTATTTACGGTTAACCAAATATGTCTCATCTCAAAGATGATTTCGTATTCCAAGTTCAAATGTTTATTAAAATATACACTGAGAAGTCAAATAAATACTATCATTTGACCACCTCTCAGAGTTGGCACTTCAAGATCATTTGAAGACATACCATAATGTGGTTCTTGCCTACTATATGAACACATCCCACACAATGTGCTTCAAGACAAACAATGGAAAAGCACATACAGAATGCTTCAAACCATCACATGAAGACCAGCCATAGGATTCTTCAAGACCAACTTTCTAACGCTCCTGCTTGTGCTTAAAACTGCCATTTGAAAACTTCAATTAGCATGCTTAAAAGCCAGCATCTGGACGACTTCTACAAAGTGCTTAATAATCATGATTGGAAGAAATGCCAAAAGGTTTTTCTTGACCATATTTGAAGACCTCTCATAAGGTGCTTCGAGACTTTAATCTTTAGAATTCCCACACACTAATGTAAGACCATCAATTGAAGTCCTTGCATGGTACTTCATAACGGAACTGCCACGTGGTGTTTCAAGACCAACACTGTAAGACCTTCCACAGGGGTCGTCAAGGCTATGACTTAGAAACTTCTCACAGGTTGCTTCAAGACCATTACTGGAAGACATTCAAAATTAAGCATCATCGTCATCACGTAAAAACCTACCTCAGGGTCATTTCAAAATCTAGAGTTGAAAACGTTGGAATAATCAAGACGACAATTTGAAAACCTTACATAGAATACTTAAAGACCATCAGTTAAAGACCTCCCACAAAGGTTCCACAGAAACTCCATTAAAGACCATCCAAAAGGTGTTTCAAAGCCATCACAGGAGGACGTCTAACACGTGGTATTTTGGGTAATGTTTGAGACCTGTGACAGGCAGTATCATGGCTACCACTTGAATACCACTATCAGGGTGTCATGAGCCCACACTTTGAAGCCTTTGCGTTGTGTGCTTAAAAAGATCGCCAGATAAAGAACTCGCAAAGGCTAGTTCACTGCCATCATGTTAAAACTTCCAACAGGGCTCTTCAAGGAAATATCTCAAAGAAATCCTATAGGATTTTTAAAGAACATCAGCTGGAGGACTCAAACAGCGTACTATAGGACAAAAAGAGTACTACTTAAGGAACTCCCACAGGAAGTTTCGCGAATTCTCACTCGAAGAGCACCAACAAGATGTTTCAAGACAATCATTTACATATCTCCTACAAAGTTCTTCAAATTTGCATTTCTATGTACTTGTTCACTTTGAAGGAAACAATTACTGAAGGTTTATAACCTTCACTTTTGGATTGGGCTTTTAAGTATAACGTTCTTATGCAGTGCAAACATAGATTGGATAAAGAATGGGAGAAGCAATGATGGTGAACTAACTAGAAGGCTGTAAATAAGAAGGGATTAGATTAGGAATGAGAGGGGAAGCTAAATTACAGATAGAAGAATTATTATATTTATTAATCATATGGCAAGGTTCTTTTAGAGGGAGATACCTAACAATAATTTCAAGATAAAAGGCTGAATTACCAGGACCCTATCTAGTATGAAATTACTTTAAGCCCCTAAAGTTAACGATAACCTCCCTTAAGGGTGTCCTCAGTACAGCTCATGTTTTAATTTTGTCTCGTATTGAGTTCAACAGACAAGGCCTAGTTTGTCCCTATTAAAGGAAGCTGCAACTGTCGCTTTGGAGTAGTAACATAATTTATTTTATTACAATACTATTTTGGAACATTATTAAATTACCTTAAATATGTTAAAATTAGTACTCAAAGCTCAATACAATATTAATATGTATATTGGATATTTTAAAAACTCTTACTTCCTTATACTTGGCTACTTTTTATTATTTTTAATTGGTTGGAAACGAATCCTATTTATGGATATGTTTCATTACTCACCCTTTGACCTTAATTAATTATTTTAAGAATTTTCACTAAAAAGGAATCAAAGCTCCCATCCTTATGTCATCGAATTTTACTGTCTAATATATTCAATTTACTAAGCATGATTCAACTGCTATTTGTATTAGATAATTAGTTCCTATATAGATTCTTTTATGCAATCCAGGCAAAGGATTGAATTTCTTTGCTAAAAGCAATTTTATTAAGATGCATCAAACATAGGAATAAATAACTCTTTTGGATTGTGCATTTTAAACCGTCAACTGATGCAGGGGTAGCTTTTTAATATTCACTTAGCTCAGGGCAGCTTTATTTTATGTATTTTTTGGGCCCCTCTAACCAGAGTTTCTTTTGTTGAACAAATCTATTATAAGGTATACTTCTAGTCAATAAATCGGCTAAATTCCATTCAGAGAGAACAAATTGTAAGGTGAATTTAGTCTTGAATTGACTTTCATTTTGTTTCAATAAACAAAACAGTTCAGTAATTCTAGTTTCTAAGAAATTTAAACTTCTTTTTGGTTTGTTTGGTTATAAGTTAACTCAGCACCACTTGCGCATCTACCATCATATTTTTTAATTCAAAATAAACTTGGGAATATTCCTAAAAATATGGATGGTAAGCATTTGAGTGCAAAGATAAGTCTTGTAACTCCAAGGTAAGAATACTGTAATTTATTGCCTTGTTAATTTGGAGCACTTTGTCTTTAGTGAATAGGTACGATCTCTTGTCACTGGTGGTGCCATAAACTAAGAAACTAAAAACTATCCCACAATAAATCTAATCCATAAATATGTGTTTCAATTAATGCCTGTCTTGGGAATTCTAGTTCTGAAATCTTTCTGAAACTTTGATTTAATTCCTTCGACTCTTCTTAATCTCATTAGGAAACTTATCATCCCCTTTTAGTCTCATTTTCCAAACTTTTATCATAACTAGTTTACCACCATCGTTATAGGTAACGCAAACATTATTCGATCATATTGTCTTGATATTTAGGACATTATTTTTTTTTTTGGGGGGGGGGTAACTTCTGAATTAAAATCTACTGGGGAGAGACGTACGTATCATTTTTAACATTATATCCATATCCAAATACTTTTTTAAAATAACACTGACTTTAACAAATCTGCTCTGTTTTTCCATTAGTTCCCTTAATTTGGGACTATTTGAGTTTCAACTCCTCTGTCAGAATCCTGCCAGGAACATTCTTTGATAGGAATGCTCATCATCCTTTCATCTGGAAGTTATTAGACAGCATATCTGAATATCTATCTTGGAGCAAACTCTTAAAAATAACTTTGATAGAATCTATGAATATACAAAAAAACAGCCTTTCGCTCTAAATTTTCAAACTTTCTATATAGTCTTGGAAAGAACTTTGTTAAAAAGATCTAAAGTATTTGATAATCATATTAGTTTTTTTCGAAATCTAAAGGAATTCTAAACATATTGAAAGTTTTCTACAAAGAAGAAAGTAATAAATATATTTTTAGAGGAATTTGACATAATTGGAAAGTTAATTGCTTAATTCGATCCTGAAATGGAAATCGATACTTTAACTTTGCCGTAGCTAACAGAACGAAGGTCTGTCTGCTAAAAGCAAGCTCCTCTCTATAAGGAGGAGTGGTAAATAAGCTCCTTTTGTACTGTTCTATACTCTTCACACTAAACTATTGACTTGCTAGTTTTATTTCATAATTTTAAAATTAATTTAAATTCCAACTTTACTATTGGTTGTTGAGAAGATTTAAAATATTTTAGAGAGATTTATTTCACGAGTTTTATATTTATAGCGTTTATAATTTGTTTTTCTGAATAATATATGCGTTTAAACTCTTAAACATTATAAAAATTAGATTGTTTAATTATTTCTGATTTTTTTATCGAGTATATCGTTATTTTTGGATAAATGCAATCTATTTTATGCATTAAATTTTACTTAAATACAGGATGTAACTTAGTATATGCTATATGGCTCAATAAAATAACTATAAGGACTGCAAACTTTTGTATTATCTAAATTAAAGTTTTTTTAACTGGTAAATATAACATAATGATACAAAATAGACCAATATTCGTATATGTTCGAGTAGAAAAACTATATATAGTGTAGCATCTTTTAAATGATTCCATTTATTTTCATTCCCTGAAGATGACCTACCACGCTCGAAAGACGTCTCGGAATAAAATATGCCATTTGCGAATGTTTTTTTCTCGCCTTAAAGACTCAGACATGAAACTTGTAAGAAAAAAAAAGAGAATACAAGTTAAAATTAATAAGGCTGCCATTGCTGTGAACTTCAACATTGCATGTATACAACATGGCCTTTTACCATATATATATATATATATATATATATATATATATATATATATATATATATATGTCGAAATGTCGAGGGCCATTGTTATTTATTTCCATTCTAAATGTTAAATTTTGGTGCTGGAAGTAAATACATTCCACAAATTGGAAGGCATGATCTAATTTCTAAAAGATAGGAGAGATTTCCCCTGTGCAGATTTGGAGCTACGAGCCTTCTGGATGCACGGAAAGATATTTGCAAAGATTTTTCTTGGGGGATGTCCCATCCCACACCTTCCTTTTGCAGGGAAAGATCATTATTATAAAGTAAATAGTAAGTAAACTAAGACACGTCTAGAATATAACGAGATTGTTGGTGTTCAAATCCTCCAATTTTTTTAGAGGAAACGAATGACTATTTATAATTATATCAATAGTACCTTTTATAAGATGTTGATAAATAAATTTGTAATATCATATCTGGCTAAGGTATATTTATGAGTGTTATAAAGGCCAGAAATTTTCTCAAGTATTTCTAAGGAAAATTGAGGGGAAATTTACTTTTGGTGAAGGGGAAGGAAGAGGGCCCAGCAACATATCTCCCCTCCCCTCTCCGAAATAGAAACTGATTTGCCTCTCATGTGAGCGAAAAGGATGAACCCTGTACCTTTATGTGTCTTAGACATTTTTTCCACCTGTGGAGTTAGTTTTATCCCCAACTGTACAGTCTTAGCATGGGCAATTCCCTTTCATCGATTTCCAGCATTTTTTTATGGACCATTTCGAAATAAACTCACACCTCAAAGTAACTACCTTTCCTTTTGTTTGGTTGAGTTACGTTGATGATATATTGTCTTGATGGCCCTATAGTAATTTTGAAAACTTTGATAGCTTCTTTCAAAATCTCAGCAATTTTCAGCTCACTATTAAATTCAAGGTCGAGTGGGAATCAGACAATTCGTTTCCGTTCCTCGACACAAAACATATGAGAATCAATGGCTCGATAATAAATTATGTATACCACAAACCACAAATTCAAATTCGTATATTTATTTTTATTCATTCCATGATAAATCAGTTAATAAATTAGTCATCTAATCGCAAATCTTAAGGATTATCGCATTTGTAGCCTTTGCTCCTTCAAGACGAATTTAACTTGGTAGGCATTTTTTTTTGTTTAATGTACCAATTATGGTTTATGGAATCACATCAATCCAAAACCGGAAGGATTTATTATCGCTCTACTAATACCAAAGGTGCTTTTACCAAAATCTTTAGTAGGGTACCTTTTGTACCACAACTTTCCAAACAAAAGGACTTCGCCACAAATACCCAAATAAAGATAGGCTGTAAATAAACCAGACTATAAAAAGTGTTTTTCTTAGAACAAACCATTTACCTAACATATCTGGGAACTTTAATAAATAATAAAACGCACATGTGCACATCGGGGGGGGGGGGGTATACCAAAGAAGAGGACGTTTAACTTCTAGTTTGTTCAACCAGACAAATTGATTTTAATAATGCTAAACTACCCTATAATTCTGATAATTATTAGAAAAGATGCATAATTGAGTCAATACTAATTAAATACATTCCAAATTACAATATGTCTGAAGATTCATTTAAAGTTCAGTAAAGTTATTCAAAATTCTCTTGGCCCAAAATTTGCTACGAAAATAGTCACAAATTCCTGATCCTAGATTTATACTCTCCTATGTTCCCCCTTCCTTCCCTGTGATCCTTCCCCTATCCCTTACTTTAAAAAAACACTTGTGTGTTCAACTTCTCATTGTACAGTTGAAGATGGTAGTAGATACAGAAACTATTCATGTAATGTAATAAACTGTTTATATATATATATATATATATATATATATATATATATATATATATATATATATATATGAAAAACAAAACAAGACAAATTAGTGCGGTTAAAGTAATGGCATTATTAGATAACTGCTCTGCTTCAGGTCCAGCGCGAGATCCTATCCTCCTCGAACTGGAAGAATACATTTACAGGATAGCTCATCCTCGAGGAGGATAGGATCTCCCGCTGAACCTAAAGAAGAGCACTTGTCTAATAATGCTATTACCTTAACCGTAGCAATTTGTCTTGGATATTTTTCCATCTTTCGAGATTTTTGGCTAGGTGAACGCTGTTAGTATATTAATAATAACAGTTTTCTGTGAGGGTAAGAGATGCGACATAAAGGGGTAACTTAGAAACCAGTTTCTTTGGACTGGGGGATGAGCTATCCTGTAAATGGAGTCTTCCAGTTCGAGGAGGATAGGATCTCCCGCTGGACCTGAAGTAGAGCAGTTGTCTAATAATGCGATTACCTTAACCGCATATATATATATATATATATATATATATATATATATATATATATATATATATATATATATATATATATATATATATATATATATAAATATATATACATATATATATATATCCTCCCGATTTGGCGCATAAATAGGACTAAGAAGGCTCGTCTAATCTGAAGTGCTTCTCTATAAATGCGGATTATCCACCTCAAACGGCGATATTGAGTGCTTTTCGGACACTCGATTGCTCGCCAATAGAGGTGACACCGCTCTCTACTATGAACTTCGTGAAAAAATGGGTATATTCGAGGGCATTCGTGACTACTCCCTAGAAGACATCATTTAAGAGCCTCTTTGGTACAACTTATGATGAGGAAAGAAGGAGGGGCATCCAGGCCCACCTCTATTTTTTTTTTTTTACGATCGACCGTGATAGGCTACCTGAGGGTGTGCGGGCTGGTTGGTATTGACACGGAGTTGAAGCATTCGTAACAATAACGTGTAAATGTTACTACTGCCAACGAGAAGGACATACGAACAGAACATATCTGCAAATTCGAGATAAAATGATAAAGCTGTTCCACTTAAGGCTGTGTTAATTGTGCCATCAAAACCCTACTTCATCGAAGCAATCTTCGGATGTAGTAGACCATATACTCCCTTGACCCTGTCCGACTTTGGAAGGCGTAGTTAGAAAGTCGGATCCCTTCACCTCTTTCTACGGCCAGAAGCCTCTCGAAGTTCTTCCTCCAGGAATGCTATGATCAACCCCTTGAGGGCCTTTTATTTTATGAGGGGCCACGCATTTATTCTAACTAAGCTTGGAAGGCATTTTACTTCAAGGAATTCTCGTGCTCTCCGGGTTATTATAAGGAGCTGTTGGGACTCTAATTCTCACGTTCCATGTTTTTTACTTGTTTTCATGAGACTAACATGTGCACGTCTCCACACTCCATCCTACTGGGAAACGAAGGTTCTGTAACATCACCACAAGGGAAAGGGGCTGAAATGTGGATTCACAATTTACGCCAGCCACGATGTCTCTGTTCTCTCTTTCACTCTAAATATATCTGTTTAGACACTAGCATCGCAGCTAAACTTCGATAGAAGGTACCACATCTTTTCGGTGTAGAGTATATTTCACCATAAGCTGACATTGAAGTGGAGGAATTCCACCACGTTGTGGCACCGTTACCGAGCCCCTTTCCACTTCTCGTGATTCAAATGGGAGGCACCCCTTTAAGGGAGACTACACAACAAAGATCAGAGGTCAGGAACTGTTGGACCCGATCGAAGTACTGTAGCTCGAACTTTAAATGTGGATGAATACAAAGAATCACTACCCAAGGCTGATTAATTTTCTTGCCTTGATCTGTATTTATGCTTTGGGGATAATAAAAACAGTTTCGGTCTCGAGGTGGTCATTGATATTCAGTTAGTGACCACTTTCCAATTGAATTATCTTTTGTCGGTCCCTTGCTTCCCGAAAAGCCACCTCAGTGCTGCTATAAACGGGCGCGGTGGTCTGAATTTAGGGAAGGACTGATTTCCCTATCTCGGTCGAGTAGTTTACGTCGGTAGATTGTGGAAGTTTTATCCTTTTCCGGCATCCTCTTAGCATCGGGCCTAACTACCATTCCTCGTAACTAGGGCCGTTTACTACGCACACTTCATCCCGCTGGGTCGGATGACTGTTAGACGAAGCTTAAAGGCAAGCGATATATTTATATTGCTACAAGGATTTCATCTCAAGTTAAGTTTATCGAGCGAGGGCTAAGTTTAGCTATGTTTTAAAGCATGCTCGCTTTTTTCTTTGGTAAGCATAAGTCTCTTCACCTGACGGGAAGAAATATCTTGCAGAAGTGTAGAAGCATGTCAAAAGAATTCGTGACGAGTTCTCGCAGGATCAACCTCCCGTCCTCTAGCAAGACGATACAGCAACTCTAACCCTATTCGACCAGTTTATCTGCATTGACTAACCGCGATGCTGCTGCACCATCATTTAAAGCATTGTGGCATAGCTGAATGCCACGGACTTGACTTTACCTTTAAAAGTCAGGAACCTTTCAACGACATATTTACATTTATGGTGTTGATTTTGTCCCTCGCTTCATGCGTGAATACCACCCTTGGGACGGCAAATATCTCGTACGCCAAGATATCACACTCAGTTGAATAGTAAATGGATGGAATATAAGAGGTAGAACTGACGAGGATCAGAGGTGTGGTGGGCATGTTGTCTAAGATTTTACTTGTAGATTTTTGCATTGACAGTCTCTTGTAAACGAATAAATGGACCAGGACCAGCAGCAGAGATAACTCTGCTACTGGTCCTACCTACTGCATATTTCACAGTCTTCTTCAAACATGCACGAGATAACCTTTCGCCACATCCTTGGTTATCGTACGAGTAGATCCCGCCATCGGAACCAATCACATTAAACTTCGTTTCATCGCTAAAATGAACCTGCGCCCACTGTTCTTCGGTCCAAATGAAATGTTCGTGGGGGTAACGAAGACGGGCTCTTTGATTCTTTTTAGAGATTAGAGGTTTCTTTGCCAGTACCCAAGCAAGCAGCTCAAGACCTCGTAACCTCCAGGAAGCTGTTTTGTGCGATATGTTGACATTAGAGGTGGAGCTGAACTTGTAGGATATCTTAGCAGCACTCTTAAAAACCTAACCATAATACGATCCTGTCTTGGGGACGTTTTACGAGGCCTACCATTTTTGGGTTTAGCATCTGTCGATCCTGATGACTTGAAATGAGCTACAATTCGTTGCACTTTTGAACCTTCCTACAGTAGGTGCTATCACATAATTTGACTTGTCCTCTTGGTGAAGGCACATAATCCTTTGTTCTTCATCATAGGACACCGGTGGTCTCTCACAAGCCGCCATGTTGACAGTTGGATGTGCTAATAATGTATAATCATAAGAAGTAACTGTAACCCATCAGCAGTCTTCTAAACACAAATACCTTAGTTGGTAGTTCATTTTTACTAATTTACCCTTAACCTTTGGCCGTTGCAATTTGGAAGATACTCGTAGTTTTTTTATTTCCTCATAACTTACGAAATATTTATTTTATTCACTGGAAATTTTAACAAAAAATAGATATTAGATATATCTAAATATGTCTACAATTTATAGACTCAACGTTTTGTTAAACTTCTATAATAAATATTTAAATACAATTGATCTTTCTGACCCTTATATTATGGCGGCTAGTGTATGTGTATTACGGATGCCAAAGAAATACAACTATTTTCACAATTCCATTCCATTTAGATATCGGTACATATTTTGGAGGACGAACCATGACATCCATAGAGAGACATGCAGGGCAGCTTCTGCATGCAAATGCTCAGATATGCAAAATCTCTCGAAATTGTTGGCGTTATACATAGTTTAGCCTGAGATTGAGACACAGTCTAGGGAATATTGTTGTCATTCTCAATGAGAAGGGGATATGGTCGAATGCTCTTTGATAAGTGCACCACACATGTGCAACCTAAAGAAAAAGAAATGATTAGTGATATGCACAGGTTTACATTATTCTCAGCCATTTTTACATTATGCATCCAAAAAATCTGTCTCGCTTAATAGCTATTTGAAGGAGGTCCTGAGGAGTGCATCACTGCTATCGGCGTGTGATCGAAGTCTCTTCCATTGAGAAAGGAGAGGGAGAGTCGTGCAACATTCATAGTTTTAATGTTGTATTCGGATACACTACCGAATTTAAGGACAAATCTTTGGAGCGTGGGTGTATGGGTTCTGATCTCAATGTTCAGGACAGAGCCAGAGAGCAGCTGAAAAGGTAAGGTGAGCTCAGTCAGGGAATGCCACACGGACCAGGCTGTCTTCTTGTCTTTGCCAAATAATTAAAGAATGCCTAGGTAGTGTTGCACCCTGTTAATGCATGAAATGCTGGCAGGCCCATTGCCATGGATGACCCAAGACTGTGAGCAATGACATGTGCTGGGATTTACCTAGTAAGAGAAAAAGGAAATAGTTTTCATTGTCCTACTTAAATAAGAAATGAAAGAAAGCTAATAGCAAAACACATTATGGTGAAATGACTACACCTGTTCTTAAAAAGGAGCCGTCGCCAAGCTCTGTCTCGAGTAACTTCCACTGAAGTTTCTTTGCCAGTGTAAAGATGGTTAATCAGCTCCCATAACTGGTGCCTGTCCTGGATTTATGAAACTGAATGTTTATCGGAGGATATTTCTACGCCATAATGGGGCTAGTAGGGGACTCTTTGTACAGTAGCAACATGCATGATTATGATGGGGGTAAAATATATTATGTGATACTGGCATAATATGCATTCCATGAGAGACATTATCAAGCTTCATAGCTCTCTTTCATAAAGTTTCTGACTCTTTCTAACCACTAGTAACCTTCTTCAATGACCCTAATGAAAGGAAGTGATGTTGGATGAGGATGACTGTTGGTATTTAGGGCAGGAACATAGAAGAACTCACCAATTGGCAATGAAACATACAGATCCATGGTTAAGTAGTGACCTGCAAGAACTTTTAAATAAAATTATACATTAAAAAATATGTTGATAAACACAGCCACAGGAACGATAATAATGTAATATGGAGTATACTTTGTTTGGATTGTAATTTATTCTATCTAGGTCAAACTTATAAAGATATCTCTATAAGAATTAATCAACAACAAAATGCAGTATCTAAGGGATATACAAATAGTGCTTTGGCCGTCAATAGGCTTAAGATAAGTGACCAGATTAACTGGTTAGAAGCAGATACCATAATGCATATAAATGATTTTATTAGCAAAAATATCTTTGAATCTTTCCTAATCTCCAGCTCAAAGGAGACAAATGTAAATATTAGTCCCGGTCTGTTTTCTTTAGATCCAGTCCTATTTTTCTTCCTCAAATCAAACTTATCAGAGGTCATAAACAATCTGACTTTATAGGGAAAACATTGCTTTGTATAAATACGGTGTCTCTCTCTTTTATATATTATTGTGAGTTTGAAAATTTTAAGATAACGAAAGTACTAGCTCCAATCTTTCTTTCTTTTTCCCTATGTGGTATAACCAAATATATATATAATAGGAATATGAAGACCTAGGTGAGTACACTAATTATTTATTGGCCGGACGTTTCGGCCCTTCACTAGGACCAAAACGTCAGGCCACTAAATGATTAGTGTATAATTACCTGGGTCTTCATATTCCTACTAAATATCAGATTCCCAAGGAACAAATCAATTACAAGTATTATATATATATATATATATATATATATATATATATATATATATATATATATATATATATATATATATATATATATATATATATAGAAATATCAGCAAAAAAAGTAACAGAACGAAAAACAAAGGTCATGCTAGGGAGATCCATGAGAGTGCGCCCTGCGATGAGGCTTTGCTTCAAGCGCAATGGCACGTGACTTCAATTTTCCGGGCGCCCTATCTTGTATTCTTTGCCGTCGAGCTTGGAGTGTTGACCTGATTCCTTACATGTACTTTTTGGGCGGAAATAATGGTAATACCGGATCCGTAGATACACCACACTTTCGAAAAACTTTTCTTTCTACGTACCCGATAGGTTTAAAGGCCATATTGTCGCCTTCCATTTGTATAGGCTCCGTCGGCTTTTGTCGCTGGCAAAATTAGAGCATATGATAATTTCTTTAACCCTAGAACGGTTACCCGCTATTTTGCTAACGTGGAAGGTTAACCCGGGAGAATTTTGAAAAATTAAAAAAAAATACTTCTGAACAAAAAACATTTATTTTGAAAGTACACAATGAAAATATAACTCTTCTCCTTTCATTTATGCTATTTTAAATTCGAATATCAGTTTAAAAAGTGCATGTTTTTTATTTAAAAAAAAATATAAGCTTCATAATTAAATATGCAAAAAAAAAGAAATTGGTCCGATCTTCTTATCCTCCTGTTTGTGTAGCCTTGGGTGATGGGAGCATGTCCTGGCCGAGTCTCATCCCTCTTTCTTTGCCATAATCTATGGGAGATACGGAAATAAAGGGTAATTTTTTAGGTGGCAAATAATCGATATTACTTTCTATATATTCTTCCCACACTTATCCTATAGCAAACTATGCTCGAAATTACATCTATATTACCGAAAACAATATTTTACAATCTTATACACACACCAGCTACATGTAATCATCACTGACAGGGTACAGATGGCGAGGGCACTCCGCCTGGGCACACTTGTTGCATCTGTGCCGCGTCTTCCTATCACTCCTGCTGGGGCACTCGACACAGCGTACCAAAGCACCATTGCTGTCTGAGAATGATCTCCCTGGCGAGTGTGCAGGCACTGCCCAGTGATCGTATATCGCACACGGTGGTGATCAGCATTTGAAAGGGGAGGGGAAGAAGTAAACGCAGCCGTGTTTGTGCCCAGGAAGTGATGAGTGCCTTCCCCAGTTGTATCAAAAACTTCGTGCGTGCCATGACTTTTCTCCTTTTCTTCTGAAAATTCTCCTTGTATATGATGTAGGAATTGAAACTGGCAGCATTCACAAGTCCATACATGGTGCAGAGTGGCCATCGTTTGGTCTTGCGGGGGCTGGAGGTGACGAAACACATCTGATCGAAGGTATCGGTCCCTCCTTTAGTGGAGTTATAGAACTCGATAATCTCCGGCTTGCCAGTGGTGCAAATGGTGGGGTGAGTGTGCTGAGATGATAACAGGAGCACCGGTTTCTTATTGGACCTTGAAGTGTTGGCCATATATGACACCAGCGTCATTTCATTGGTATACAAGAAGGCACTTGTTCCTGGCTCTCGTGTCTTTTTGCCCTTCATTTCAATCTGAATACCTCTTCAGGTAACGCAGCATCCCTTGCCTCCCCTGGACTTGGACCTGAGGTGAAGCTATGCAATATGTTCCTGCTTAGTGTTCTAGTGCTTGCTTGGGACTGTGGCCGGCAACTCCACCTAAACTGACTCCCACTGGCAAGCGTGCGGGAATTGAATGTGACCATGGAAGAAGTTTCACGTTGACGGCGGTGGCGTGTTCTTCCGCAAGTGGCAGCAAGGGATGAGGCACGGCTGGTATCAGAGGTCGAAGTGGTAGGAACTGGGGAGGTGGAAAAGCCCCTCTCAGAGATCGAAGCAGTAGGATATGGGGACGTGGCACGACCTGCATCATTAGTTGAGGGGGCAGTGAAGTCGAGGAGGGAAGCTCGGCGCTTGGCTGGTTTGCTTGTTACCATCCTTCTTTTCTGTTTTTACTCTTTCCACCAGATACCTCCTCCGCATCATCATCACTGCTGTCTTCACCCGGTATAGGAGTTTACTCTACATCATTATCACTGTCATATAATATTTCACCTTCAATTTCATCAATTTTATCCTCAGATTCACTTTCAGAATATATTTCATCACTATAATTTTATGATAACGCACCAGTTGTGTTCAATAGTTTTGAAAATTCATCATCTGTATATACATTTCGTTTTGACATGGCTCACTTATATTCAATATATCTTATCCAAAAAAAAAAAAGCATTAGAATAAGAGTTCACATATTATAACAAATACGGTAACGCCGGGCGAAAGACACAACACACGTGAATAATAACTGTGGGAGAAATTCTCCCGAAAAGTGCCAGGGCGCTCAAATTAACGGAGTCACCTGGACCGCATACCCACTATTAATCAAGTCAAGCTAAAAACTGAAGCTACTGGGCATAGCAAGCCGAAGCCACGCTGACAAGTGTATGAGTTCCTAAACCATGTTGAAAGCCCGGGAGAATTTCACCACTGATAACCGTTCTAGGGTAAGTGATTATACCCGCGCTTATAAGCGCATCACACACTGTGCACAACGCAAAACGACAACCATTTTTAGCCCATCAGAAATGAGCTCTCTATAGGCACCAGTCGTCAGATGTAGATCAATGATTAGACTGAATCATGCATCGTATAAATTCGAATGAGGATGAATAAACCGTTTATTTGTAGTCGAGGTTTGAGCTAATATAGGAACTGCAAAATGTAGGTTAGCCCAATTCGCAGCTCAAATGTAGAATATTATATAACGTAGAATTTCCATAGTATGAATACAAGATACCTTGATGCTTCGAATGTGTGCCTTACTGGTAGTGGTTCGTTTCAGCATGAGGGAGACGCAGTTCAGAGCTTGTTAGTGTCGATGTTCCGCTCCACCTTAAAAGAGATAAAAAGGATTGTACAGGTAGAGCCGGCGCGAACATCTCGCGGCAACAATGAAATGTTTGTATTGATGATCATTGCAAAGAGAGTGAAGCTGAGGTCAATCCCCGAATGACACCTTCCTCTTTCCATACTTGCTTGAATAGAGCTACCCCATTCGTAAGCGGAAACAACAATCTGGTACGCCCTTATAAAATTTAGAGGTGTCTCATTGATTCCATAGAAAGGATGGTTTCCATCATAGGCCTTTTCTAAATACAAAATAGTGTGGCTAAAGACTACTTAGGTAGGAGAGCCTACCGATTTCTCTATCTATATATAGGCGCATTTAGTAAGTTAGAGAAATTTGGCTGAAACCAGGAGGAGGTTATGATTTCTATCCTCCCTACGAAAAACAATCACACCAGATCATGGCACTTTGCGTATGTCGGGACCCTACACCTGTGATACCCAAACATAGCTATGTTAAAAGATTCTTTTTACTATTGCTTGATACATAAGTCGTTCTAACCCACATCACCTCACAGAATCAATGCATCTTCACGAGTATTGTATTTATTTAGAAAATCAAAACTAATTAGGGCTTCTAATCTGAAGCATTTTTTTATGAGTTTGTTGAGAAATTATTGAAAGTAACAAATCTTCTTGCTCAACGCTTCTTCACTCTAGAGCGAAATGAAAATTTTCTTGTATTCCTAAACATATTAAAAAATTAAGTAAAAAGAGAATCTGGAATGGCCTGTCCCACGTGTTCATACATATACATACTAATAGAAACATCAGAGGCGAGGATGGGGGCAGCAGTTTTCTACTTCTGTCTTGGCCAAAGAAACCCGAAACTCGTACCTTTGTTTGCCTCCCTCCAAAACGAAACTCGTACGCTTTGCCATAGCAAGAGATGCAGTTCACTGTCCGTTAGAATTGTATATCCCAAATAGATATCTAGGCCACACCGAAGGTGATCAAAAGGTCATCTTCGTAGATAAATATCTTTTGGCAGCAGCAATATGATAATATTGATGCTCAAGGTAAATAAATTGACAATGAGGACACTTTCATATTAGACTCCCTATTCATGTCCTATTGGAGCAGAGAAAGCTCCTTCCACACATCCGCGATATCAACGATCTAGTATTAACTGATATAAGAAAATTGGGAGGTGTCCTCTCGCCTCCATATTATAAAGGAACTCAAAGATATCGCATCGCCATGCGGTATCCTTTGCCTCATCCAAAACAAAGACACCATGACAAAATGTGTTATCTGAAGGAGGGAATTGCAGAGAAAATTTTCCAGCCTGAGCAGAGCATCCGACGTAGAGAGAAACTTGCGAAAGCCGAACTGTGAACAGGGCAAATGACATCTACTCTCCCAAAATTAATATCTTTCGCGCCCAGGAGTTTTAGGATTCCGACTGGGGTAAAAAGGTTTCTCCTCGGCTTAAGAAAAATAAAGTTTGGTACACATTTGCCACGCATCTTGGTAGCTATCCTCCATCCATTTACTATTGAACTAAGTGTGATAGCTTGGCGTACGAGATATTTGCCGTCTTAAGGGTCGTATTCGGGAATGAAGCGAGGGACAAAATCAACACCATAAATGTCAATATGTCGTTGAAAGGTTCCTGAATTTTAAAGGTAAAGTCGAGTCCGTGGCATTCAGCTATGCCACAATGCTTTAAATAATGGTGGAGCAGCATCACGGTTAGTCAATGCAAATAAACTGGTCGAAAAGGGTACGAGTTGCGGTATCGTTTTGCTAGAGGACAAGAAGTTGATCCTGCGAGAACTAGTCACGCTTTTACACTTCTGCAAGATATGTCTTCCCGTCAGGTAAAGAGACTTATGCTTGCCAAAGAAAAAAAGCGAGCATGCTTTAAAACATTGCCGAATTTAGCCCTCGCTCGATAAACTTAACTTGAGATGAAATCCTTGTAGCAATATAGATATATATCTTGCCTTTAAGCTCCGTCTAACAGTCATCCGACCCAGCGGGATGAAGTGTGCGTAATAAACGGCCCTAGTTACGAGGAATGGTAGTGAGGCCGGATGCTAAGAGGATGCCGGAAAAGAATAAAACTTCCACAATCTACCGACCTAAACTACTCGACCGAGATAGGGAAATCAGTCCTTCCCTAAATTCAGACCACCGCGCTCGTTTATAGCAGCACTGAGGTGGCTTTTCGATGAGCAAGGGACCAACAAAAGATAATTCAATTGGAAAGTGGTCACTAACTGAATATCAATGACCACCTCGGGACCGAAACTGTTTTTATTATCCGCAGAGCACAAGGATAGTTCAAGGCAAGAAAATTAATCAGCCTTGGGTAGTGATCCTTTGTATTCATCCACATTTAAAGACAGAGTTACAGTACTTCGATCGAGTCCATCAGTCCCTGGCCCCTGATCTTTGGTGTGTAGTTTCTCCTGAAGGGGTGCCTCCCATTCGAATCACGAGGAGTGGAAAGGGGCTCGGTAACGGTGCCACAACGCGGTGGAATTCCTCCACTTCAATGTCAGCTTATGGTGAAATATACTCTACACCGAAAAGATGTGGTACCTTAGATCGAAGTTTAGCTGCGATGATAGTGCCTAAACAAATATATTTAGAGTGAAAGAGAGAACAGAAACATCGTGGCTGGCGTAAATTGTGAATCCACATCCCAGCCCCTTTCCCATGTGGTGAGGTTACAGAACCTTCATTTCCCAGTAGAATGGACTGGGGAGACGTGCACATGTTAGTCTCATGAAAACAAGTAAAAAACATGGAACGTGAGAATTAGAGTCCCAACAGCTCCTTATAATAACCCGGAGAGTACGAGAATTCCTTGAAGTAAAATGCCTTCCAAGCTTAGTTAGAATAGATGCGTGGCCCCTCATAGAATTAAAGGCCCTCGAAGGGTTGATCATAGCATTCATGGAGAAAGAACTTCGAGAGGCTGCTGGCCGTAGAAAGAGGTGAAGAGGTCCGACTTTCTAACTGCGCCATCCAAAGTCGGACAGGATCAAGGGAGTATAAGGTCTACTACATCCGAAGATTGCTTCGATGAAGTAGGGTTTCGATGGCACAATTTACACAGCCTTAAGTGGTACAGCTTTATCGTTTTACCTCGAATTTGCACGAAGATATGTTCTGTTCGTATGTCCTTCTCGTTGGCAGTAGTAACATTTACACGTTAATGTTACGAATGCTTCAACTCCGTGTCAATACCAACCAACCCGAACACGTTCAGGTAGCCTATCACGGTCGACCGTAAAAAAAAATTAGAGGTGGGCCTGGATGCCCCTCCTTCTTTCCTCATCATAAATTGTACCAAAGAGGCTCTTAAATGATGTCTTCTAGGGAGCAGTCACGAATGACCTCGAATATACCCATTTTTTCACGAAGTTTATAGTAGAAAGAGGTGTCACCTCTATAGGCGAGCCATCGCGTGTCCGAAAAGCACTCAATATCGCCGTTTGAGCAGGATAATCCGCATTTACCAGAGAGGCACTTCAGATTAGACGAGCCTTCTTTGTCCTATTTATGCGCCAAATCGGGAGGATATGTGTATATATATATATATATATATATATATATATATATATATATATATATATATATATATATATATATATATATATATATATATATGCGGTTAAGGTAATGGCATTATTAGACAACTGCTCTACTTCAGGTCCAGCAGGAGATCTTATCTTCCTCGAACTGGAAGACTCCATTTACAGGATAGCTCATCCCCCAGTCCAAAAAAACTGGTTTCTAAGTTACCCCTTTATGTCGTATCTCTTAAGTCACAGAAAACTGTTATTTGGTGTGTAGTTTCTCCTAAAGGGGTGCCTCCCATTCGAATCACGAGGAGTAGAAAGGGGCTCGGTAACGGTGCCACAACGCGGTGGAATTCCTCCACTTCAATGTCAGCTTATGGTGAAATATACTCTACACCGAAAAGATGTGGTACCTTAGATCGAAGTTTAGCTGCGATGATAGTGCCTAAACAAATATATTTAGAGTGAAAGAGAGAACAGAAACATCGTGGCTGGCGTAAATTGTGAATCCACATCCAAGCCCCTTTCCCTTGTAGTGAGGTTACAGAACCTTCATTTCCCAGTAGAATGGACTGGGTAGACGTGCACATGTTAGTCTCATGAAAACAAGTAAAAAACATGGAACGTGAGAATTAGAGTCCCAACAGCTCCTTATAATAACCCGGAGAGTACGAGAATTCCTTGAAGTAAAATGCCTTCCAAGCTTAGTTAGAATAGATGCGTGGCCCCTCATAGAATTAAAGGCCCTCGAAGGGTTGATCATAGCATTCATGGAGAAAGAACTTCGAGAGGCTGCTGGCCGTAGAAAGAGGTGAAGAGGTCCGACTTTCTAACTGCGCCATCCAAAGTCGGACAGGGTCAAGGGAGTATATGGTCTACTACATCCGAAGATTGCTTCGATGAAGTAGGGTTTCGATGGCACAATTTACACAGCCTTAAGTGGTACAGCTTTATCGTTTTACCTCGAATTTGCACGAAGATATGTTCTGTTCGTATGTCCTTCTCGTTGGCAGTAGTAACATTTACATGTTAATGTTACGAATGCTTTAACTCCGTGTCAATACCAACTAGCCCGAACACGTTCAGGTAGCCTATCACGGTCGACCGTAAAAAAAAAATTAGAGGTGGGCCTGGATGCCCCTCCTTCTTTCCTCATCATAAATTGTACCAAAGAAGCTCTTAAATGATGTCTTCTAGGGAGTAGTCACATATGACCTCGAATATACCCATTTTTTCACGAAGTTTATAGTAGAAAGAGGTGTCACCTCTATAGGCGAGCCATCGAGTGTCCGAAAAGCACTCAATATCGCCGTTTGAGCAGGATAATCCGCATTTACCAGAGAAGCACTTCAGATTAGACGAGCCTTCTTTGTCCTATTTTTGCGCCAAATCGGGAGGATATGTATATATATATATATATATATATATATATATATATATATATATATATATATATATGCGGTTAAGGTAATGGCATTATTAGACAACTGCTCTACTTTAGGTCCAGCGGGAGATCTTATCTTCCTCGAACTGGAAGACTCCATTTACAGGATAGCTCATCCCCCAGTCTAAAAAAACTGGTTTCTAAGTTACCCCTTTATGTCGTATCTCTTAAGTCACAGAAAACTGTTATTATTAATATACTAATAGCGTTGACTTAGCTAAAACGCTCGAATAGGTAAAAATATATAAGACAAATTTGTACTGTTAAGGTAATAGCATTATTAGACAAGTGTTCTGCTTCAGGTTCAGCGAGAGATCCTATCCTCTTTGAGGATGAGCTATCCCGTAAATGTATTCTTCCAGTTCGAGGAGGATAGGATCTCGCGCTGGACCTGAAGCAGAGCAGTTATCTAATAATGCCATTACCTTAACCGCACTAATTTGTCTTGGATATTTTTTCATATATATATATATATATATATATATATATATATATATATATATATATATATATATATATATATATATATATAAACAGTTTATTACATTACATGACTAGTTTCTGTATCTACTACCATCTTCAACTGTACAATGAGAAGTCAGACACACAAGTGTTTTTTTTACAGTAAGGGATAGGGAAAGGATCACACGGAAGGTAAGGGGAAACATAGGAGAGTATAAATCTAGGATCAGGAAAATTTGTGACTATTTTCGTAGCAAATTTTGGGCCAAGAGAATTTTGAATAACCTTGTTAACTTTAAATGAATCTTGAGACATATTGTAATTTGGAATGTATTTAATCAGTATTGACTCAATTATGCATCTTTTCTAATAATTATCAGAATTATAGAGTAGTTTAGCATTATTAAAATCAATTTGTCTGGTTGAACAAACTAGAAGTTAAACGTCCTCTTCTTTGGTATACCCCCCCCCCCGATGTGCACATGTGCGTTTTATTATTTATTAAAGTTCCCAGATATGTTAGGTAAATGGTTTGTTCTAAGAAAAACACTTTTTATAGTCTGGTTTATTTACAGCCTATCTTTATTTGGGTATTTGTAGCGAAGTCTTTTTGTTTGGAAAGTTGTGGTACAAAAGGTACCTGTCGTAGAATGGACTCTCGACGATATACCATATATAACTATTCGTAGAGGGAACTTCTTTAATTATCTTTAGAGTGCGTTAATGTCTGGCTGGCCGATATTATGTATCTTCGATATGCTTAAGAAGTGGAACTGAGCTCAAGGATAATAATATTGCTATCATTAATAATAACTATCAACAAACACAAGACGGAAAATATTGACATAAACAGAGAATGGAAAGGGTCGTAGGGGCTCGGGCTAATCCGAGGATTAAAAGATTTTAAAAGGTTAAAACAAATATAGAGTTAACGAGATGGGATGGTTCGCTAAACCATTTAAAGAACAGGATAGAATTGACAAAAGGGTTAAGTACTCAAAGGTGACGTTTGGCTTACGTAACTTTATACGAGTGGTGCAGTGGAAGGCGACGTGAAGGAATTTTCGGTCCGCTGGCGAGTTCCAGCCGAAGGGGGGGGGGATAAAAGGATCCTGACGTGGCGTCTTGAGAATGAGAACCGTTTCTCGACGAACGGCTTGAAGAACAATGGCTGTTCTACGTTGTTCTCTTCCGAACAACAGGGGGGGGGGATGAGAACCGTCTCTTGTCTACGGGCTCAAGAACAATGGCTGTTCTAATGTTGTTCTCTTCTTGAACAACACGGGGGAAGGGTGAGAACCGTTTTTTGGCGAACGGATTCAAAAGAACAATGGCTGTTCTACGTTGTTCTCCTCTGAACAACAAGGAGGGGGGGTGAGAACCGTCTCTTGTCTACGGGCTCAAGAACAATAGCTGTTCTAATGTTGTTCTCCTCTGAACAACAAGGGGGAAGGGTGAGAACCGTTTCTTGGCGAAGGGCTCAAAAGAACAATGGCTGTTCTAACGTTGTTCTCTATCTGAACAACGAGGGGGAAGGCTTGAGGACTCGGCGTCACGAAAAGCTCGAACCTTTGGCACTCAAGGGATATTGTCCTCCTTCTGGACAAGTGATGGTGAATCTCGAGGTCGAGGTCCCTTGGCGCACAAATTGAGAGAGGGTTGTGGTGATGTTTCGCGACGAAAATCTGGATCTTCAATCTGATCTTAGTGGTAACGTTTCGATCTAAATAGTCGAGACACTCCCTTGGCGTGGGGAACAATTGAGTGGGAGCTTCGAGGGAATGAACAGCCGAGCCTGGGAACAATGCCTTATCTGCTTATAAGCCTAACTCAATCGGGCGAGGTCGGCGTATGGGGGCGAACGGGGAAACGATAACCTCCTTGTTTAAACATTGACATCCGGTGGGTGTGATAAGGCGCCAAGCTTCGACGCGAAGATACACGTGGGAGCATCGTGGTTTTAAAATAATATGTGATAGGAGTTGAAACTAACGCTGCTCAACCCGTTCTATCGCAGTACCCTACTAAAGATTTTGGTAAAAGCACCTTTGGTATTAGTAGAGCGATAATAAATCCTTCCGGTTTTGGATTGATGTGATTCCATAAACCATAATTGGTACATTAAACAAAAAAAAATGCCTACCAAGTTAAATTCGTCTTGAAGGAGCAAAGGCTACAAATGCGATAATCCTTAAGATTTACGATTAGATGACTAATTTATTAACTGATTTATCATGGAATGAATAAAAATAAATATACGAATTTGAATTTGTGGTTTGTGGTATACATAATTTATTATCGAGCCATTGATTCTCATATGTTTTGTGTCGAGGAACGGAAACGAATTGTCTGATTCCCACTCGACCTTGAATTTAATAGTGAGCTGAAAATTGCTGAGATTTTGAAAGAAGCTATCAAAGTTTTCAAAATTACTATAGGGCCATCAAGACAATATATCATCAACGTAACTCAACCAAACAAAAGGAAAGGTAGTTACTTTGAGGTGTGAGTTTATTTCGAAATGGTCCATAAAAAAATGCTGGAAATCGATGAAAGGGGATTGCCCATGCTAAGACTGTACAGTTGGGGATAAAACTAACTCCACAGGTGGAAAAAATGTCTAAGACACATAAAGGTACAGGGTTCATCCTTTTCGCTCACATGAGAGGCAAATCAGTTTCTATTTCGGAGAGGGGAGGGGAGATATGTTGCTGGGCCCTCTTCCTTCCCCTTCACCAAAAGTAAATTTCCCCTCAATTTTCCTTAGAAATACTTGAGAAAATTTCTGGCCTTTATAACACTCATAAATATACCTTAGCCAGATATGATATTACAAATTTATTTATCAACATCTTATAAAAGGTACTATTGATATAATTATAAATAGTCATTCGTTTCCTCTAAAAAAATTGGAGGATTTGAACACCAACAATCTCGTTATATTCTAGACGTGTCTTAGTTTACTTACTATTTACTTTATAATAATGATCTTTCCCTGCAAAAGGAAGGTGTGGGATGGGACATCCCCCAAGAAAAATCTTTGCAAATATCTTTCTGTGCATCCAGAAGGCTCGTAGCTCCAAATCTGCACAGGGGAAATCTCTCCTATCTTTTAGAAATTAGATCATGCCTTCCAATTTGTGGAATGTATTTACTTCCAGCACCAAAATTTAACATTTAGAATGGAAATAAAAAACAATGGCCCTCGACCTTTTGACATATATATATATATATATATATATATATATATATATATATATATATATATATGGTAAAAGGCCATGTTGTATATATGCAATGTTGAAGTTCACAGCAATGGCAGCCTTATTAATTGTAACTTGTATTCTCTTTATTTTTCTTACAAGTTTCATGTCTGAGTCTTTAAGGCGAGAAAATAACATTCGCAAAAGGCATATTTTATTCCGAGACGTCTTTCGAGCGTGGTAGGTCATCTTCAGGGAATGAAAATAAATGGAATCATTTAAAAGATGCTACACTATATATAGTTTTTCTACTCGAACATATACGAATATTGGTCAATTTTGTATCGTTAGGTTATATTTACCAGTTAAAAAAAAATTTAATTTAGATAATACAAAAGTTTGCAGTCCTGATAGTTATTTTATTGAGCCATATAGCATATACTAGGTTACATCCTGTATTTAAGTAAAATTTAATGCATATAATAAATTGCATTTATCCAAAAATAACGATATACTCGATAAAAAAATCAGAAATAATTAAACAATCTAATTTTTATAATGTTTAAGAGTTTAAACGAATACATTATTTAGAAAAACAAATTATAAACGCTATAAATATAAAACTCGTGAAATAAATCTCTCTAAAATATTTTAAATCTTCTCAACAACCAATAGGAATGTTGGAATTTAAATTAATTTTAAAATTATGAAATAAAACTAGCAAGTCAATAGTTTAGTGTGAAGAGTATAGAACAGTACAAAAGGAGCGTATTCACCACTTCTCCTTATAGAGAGGAGCTTGCTTTTAGCAGACAGACCTTCGTTCTGTTAGCTACGGCAAAGATAAAGTATCGATTTCCATTTCAGGATCGAATTAAGCAATTAACTTTCCAATTATGTCAAATTCCTCTAAAAATATATTTATTACTTTCTTCTTTGTAGAAAACTTTCAATATGTTTAGAATTCCTTTAGATTTCGAAAAAAGCAAATATGATTATCGAATACTTTAGATCTTTTTAACAAAGTTCTTTCCAAGACTATATAGAAAGTTTGAAAAATTAGAGCGAAAGGCTGTTTTTTTGTATATTCATAGATTCTATCAAAGTTATTTTTAAGAGTTTGCTCCAAGATAGATATTCAGATATGCTGTCTAATAACTTCCAGATGAAAGGATGATGAGCATTCCTATCAAAGAATGTTCCTGGCAGGATTCTGACAGAGGAGTTGAAACTCAAATAGTCCAAAATTAAGGGAACTAATGGGAAAACAGAGCAGATTTGTTAAAGGCAGTGTTATTTTAAAAAAGTATTTGGATTTAGATATAATGTTAAGAATGATACGCTACGCCTCTCCCCAGTAGATTTTAATTCAGAAGTTACCCCCCCCCAAAAAAAATAAAAATAAAAATAAAAATAATGTCCTAAATATCAAGACAATATGATCGAATAATGTTTGCTCTACCTATAACGATGGTGGTAAACTAGTTATGATAAAAGTTCGGAAAATGAGACTAAAAGGGAATGATAAGTTTCCGAATGAGATTAAGAAGAGTCGAAGGAATTAAATCAAAGTTTCGGAAAGATCTCAGAACTAGAATTCCCAAGACAGGCATTAAATGAAACACATATTTATGGATTAGATTTATTGTGGGATAGTTTTTAGTTTCTTAGTTTATGGCACCACCAGTGAAAAGAGATCGTACCTATTCACTAAAGACAAAGTGCTCCAAATTAACAAGGCAATAAATTACAGTATTCTTACCTTGGAGTTACAAGACTTATCTTTGCACTCAAATGCTTACCATCCGTATTTTTAGAAAATTCCCAAGTTTATTTTCAATTAATAAATATAATGGTAGATGCGCAAGTGGTGCTGAGTTTGCCTATAACCAAACAAACCCAAAATAAGTCTAGATTTCTTAAAAAATATAATTTTGATTTTGATTTTATAGGTTTATTGTGCAATAGAGTACATTTATACATAATCATAATACAAATAATAATAAAATATAAACAAAACAACAATTAAAAACGACAAAAAAGACAAATACAGTAATAATATGATACAATAATATAAATACATGTATAAATGCACACATTACACAAAGCGGGCAGCCCGTCAGTGTTGGCATGCAGTAAGACGTGGTGGAGCGTCCCACGCGTTTCTTGTCTGCTGCAAGTGGGTGGCATCGGTCTTCATCACCTGTCGCCCGGCTGAGCGCAAGCGGAGATCAGCGCGGAGGGGGTGCTGTTCTCAGCACCTCCAGCAGCTCGTTTGTTGGGGTGTGGCGGACCATCTGGGTGGCTCTTGCCTCTCGCGCCCTCAGTAGGGCGCCTCTTACAGGGGCAGGGGCTGGCGATCGCTATGGCCTGAGGCGGGCGGTGGCTGGGCAGGAGAGTAGGTAGTGCACCAGTGGGTGCCGGGAGCGGCCGCCGCAGTGTTCGCACCTCCCTGCCACAAAGTCGGCGTGCAGCTCTTCCCGCGTGGAGTAGCCCAGCCTCACACGCTGTAGCAGCACGCCGTTCGCTCTGGGCTGCTGGAAGGATGGGTTCAGTGGGCGATAGGCTGTGGCTGCAGCATACCACGCCGCTTGCCTCTTGAATGCTTCCCATTCTTGGTGCTGCTGGTGGGCGTTGTGGGCGGCCCTGCGTTTAACCTGCACCTTGAGCTGCTGCAGGCTGGGGCGCACGGTCCAGGTGATAATGGGGCCGTGGGCGGCTCGCTTGGCAGCCTCGTCGGCAGCATCGTTGCCGCGCACGCCAACGTGGCTGGGAATCCAGTGGAGCCGGACACGCCTGCCCTGAGCTGCCAGGTCCTGCAGGGTGCACAGGATTGTGGTGGTGAGGTGGATCTTGTCCCGGGTGTAGGCGTGGGCGTGGGCGTGGGCGTGCTGCAGCGCCTGTAGTCCCGACCGAGAGTCAGTGTGTATAACCACAGTGGCCTCCCGGCGGAGCAGAGCGTGCTGGAGGGCGTGCCTGATTGCTACCAGCTCCGTCTGGAGGGTGGAGCAGTGGTCTGATGTCCTCCACGCTTGCGTCAAGCCGCTCGTGACGAAGGCGGCGCCGGACCTCCTGCTGTCGGAGTTGACGGAGCCGTAGGTGAAGTACACTGCGCTGCCTGGCTCCGTGACCTCAGACATGGCCATGAGGGCGTGCTGGCGCAGCTCCTCGGTGAGGCAGTTCGCTTTGCTGTCGGGCAACTGTGTGGCGGTGAAGTGTGCGGCGGGGGGGTCCCATGGTGGTGGTGGTGGAACGTAGGCGGGGTGGGGGGTGTCGAGGTCGTGCCACAGCCAGTTCCCGGCCCGGTTAAGGGAGTTGGTTGCTAGGCTGACGTTTACGAGCCACCTGTTGTTACGCAGGCACTCGATGCCCTGCGCCACGGCCATTCGGAGTCTCCTCTGCGCAACACCTTCAACGTCGCGCTGGAGCACTCTGGCCACCCGAAAGGCCACAATGCAATCCACCCTGGCAGTGAGGGGCACCAGGTTGGCCTCACTCTGCATGACACAGGCAGTGCACCACCTGGGTGCCCCTAACATGGTCCTCATGGCGGTGTTTTGTATCACCTCCAGGTGCTGTTGCTGCTGCCGGGGCAGCGCTACAAGGACCGGTGCACTGTAGTCCACTAGGGAGCGCACTGCCTGGAGGTAGTAGAGGCGGAGGACGGGGAAGATTGCACCAGCGCTCGGCCGCGTCATGGCCCTCATCACATTGAGCCGGGCCTGCGTCCGCTCCCTCAGGTGCATGACATGCTGCGTAAAGGACAGACGTCTGTCCACCCACACTCCGAGGTACTGGTAGGAGTAGGTCCAGGCCAGGCCGACTCCTTGGACGCGAAGCTGCTGGCCAGCAGGTGTGCAAGTCTTGATGGCCATGGCCCGGGACTTCTCTGCCGAGATCTTGAGCCCCAGCTCTTCGCACTTGGCAGTGATGAGGTGCAGCGCTTCTTGGGCCCGCGCAAGCTTGTCGCCGCGCCTGGTGACGACGAGCGCCAGGTCGTCGGCGTAGCTAAGGAGGAAGGTTCCTTCCCGATAGGGGAGGGCGACCAGCTGTTCCATCAGCACGTTGAAAAGGAACGGGCTGAGGATGCCGCCCTGGGGTGTCCCGTTCTCGAAGGTAAGGTAGGAAGACTTGTGACCCTGGAACTTCACGCGGGCTCGGCGCTGGTGAAGGTAGTCCTGGAGCCAGCCCAGCAGTCTCCCTCGGATGCCCTTCCTTACAAGGGCGGCCAGTATGGCGCGGGGGCTAGCCAGCTCAAAAGCCTTCTCGAGGTCAAGGAAGACTACGATGGTGGGCTGGTTATTGGCGTTAGCCAGGAGGGTGATGAGGCAGTCCGCCGTGCTCACCCCGTTGGTGTAGCCGAACACGTGGTGATGAAGGCTTCCCACGCTCCACTGTAGGCGAGTCGGCACCATCTTCTCCGCCGTTTTTCCGGTGAAGCTCAGGAGGGAGATTGGCCTGAAGGTGGTGTGATCCTTCGGCTTGGGGATGAGCTGGATGTCGGCGTCCTTCCAGGAGGGCGGCAGACGGCCCGCCAACCACGACGCGTTCAGAAGGGCTAGCAGCGCGGCGTCCCCGGCGGGCCCAGGGTGCGCCAGCATAGAGTACCACACTCCGTCGGCTCCCGCCGCTGTGTCACGTCGACGTTTCGCCCTGGCCAGCTCCTCAAGCGTGAAAGGCTGGTCCGTCGCGTGCGGCTGGCTTTGCGCCTCCCTGACCTCTTCGTCGCGCTGTGGGCGCAGCTGCTGCTGAAGGTAGCTGGTGTGGGGAGGAAGCTGCTCGCTAGAACCCCTCGCTGTAAAGCAGATCGCCAGCCGATCTGCCTCTTGCTGTGGGCATGGGTGGGCAGCTGGGCAGGTCGGGGCGGCGCCTGAGGCCTTCCTGAAGCTCCCCCACAGCTGGCCGAGGGAGGTGTGTTGGCTGAAAGAGGCGCACCACTCCAGCCACTTTGCCTCCCTGGCGCTCAGGGACACCTGTCGCGCGCGGGCTACCACGTCCTGCATGAGCTGCAGGTTGATGGCCGTTGGGCGCTTCTCGTACAACCTCCTGTGGACGTTAACGCGGTGATTGTGCCCCCGGACTTCCTCGTTATAAAACCACCAATCCGGGCGCCGGCGGCAATTTGAGGCTGTCCTAGGCATGGCCGCGTAAGCTGCACTCTCTATGGCCGCCGTAAGGTCCCTCTCCTGCAGGTGCAGGTCCGCCGGAGGCACATACGTGGACCAGCATTCGGCCAGGGAGGCTTGGAACTTTGCTTAATCCGCCCTTTCGACGTTCCACTGGGGCGGCGGGAGAGGAGGAGCTGGTGGGGCCACAGTGAGGGTGGTGAGGGTCCCGTAATGGTCGCTGGTGAGGGTAGGGTGGACCTGCCAGGTGGCACCGGGCTGTAGGTCGCCTGACACCAGCGTGAGGTCGAGCCGCCCCCCATGGACGTGCGTGGCCTCCCCTGTGTTCAGTAGTCGAACGGGAGGAACTTCTTCGAGCAGGTTGGCCAGGTGGCGCCCGGTCACGTTAGTGGGTGACACAGACTGCAGCACGAGGTGGTGGGCGTTGAAGTCGCCCGCTACAAGGAGGCTGGAGTGTGATGCGAGGGAGAGCAGCTCCCCAACATCCAGCGGGTACCGCTGGCTCCTGTATATATTGTATACAGTGAGAGTGAGCGGCCCCAGCTGTAGCTCCAGTGCCAGGACCTCCACGCCGTCACAACAGTACACGGGTGCGGCGATCCTCTTGTGCGGGATGGTGTTTCGTATGAGGGCTGCACAGCCACGCCCATTTCCGTCACCAGCCGGAAGCGAGTGGACGGTGTAGCCTGCGACTCGCCATTCAAAGCTGGCGGGCGTGAGAGTCTCCTGTAGGAGAACCAGGTCCAGGTCTTCTTGGAAGACGGCTTGCAGCAGCTCATGTTTCTTGGGGTGGAGCCCCTGCACATTCCACTGCAGCACCCTCAGCGTGGGCGCCGGTGCGTGGGCTGGGCTGTCAATCCGCGCTTCCATCTTGGTTGTGGGCGTGCGGTGGGTGCAGAGGGTGTTGAGTGGGACCTCTCGGCGTGGTAGATGATGGGGGGGGGGCTGGAGGGCACCCTCTGTGACGGCGGTTAACACCTCTTCGCGGAGGAGTGCGTCGAGGTCCTGCTCGGTGGGGGCTGCGGTGCCCTGCCGGCGGTCGAGCAGCTTCTTCACCAGCTGTACAACACACGCGAGAATGACGTCCACGATGGCTCTGCCCTCCTCATTGAGTCCCTCGCAATAACCTGGGGGTCCACGTTGAGACCCTGTCGCTGGTTGGGCATTGGGTAGCACCGTGGACTGCTCCCCGTCTGGGCGGGCGCGGTGGGCCCGACGCCTGTGTCCCTTCCTCCTCTGTGGCTTGGGGACAGAGGGGGTGGGTTGCTGGGTGGAGGTGTGAGTGGAGTGTCTGGCTGTGCAGCTACTGGTACCCTCTCTCGCTCCCTGCCTGTCCTCTTCCCCTGTCTCGACCTGACTTGTGCCAGGCTGTTGAGGGGTAAGGGGGGGGGGAAGCCCACGCCAGCCTTTTTGGTGGTGGCGCTGGAACAAGGCGTCGGTTGCCTTGTTGCTGGGAAGGCCCACGTGATTCCCTCTGCCTTTGCCGCTCCCCCTCCTGTGTACCCCCCAGACGTGTGCCGGGCAGGCCGAGAGTCGCGGGTTGATGGCTAACCCACGCCGACCCGATTGGGGGTGGCGCGGCAATGAACCGACGCTCTCTTCTTTTGGTTGGGAGGGCACGTGGTTCCATCTGCTGCTGCTGCTGCCGCCGGTGACCCCGTGGCATCCTTCTCTGTCGCTCGGGGCACTTCGTGTTCCAAGCGTGGTGCCCCTTGGTGCAGATGGGGCACCGTGCCGTGGTGGACTCGTTGGCCTTGAGGCGACCGATACACTCCTCCGTCGGGTGCGCTTGGCTGCACACGCCGCACTTGACGGAGTTTTGGCACATGGCCTAGAGATGCCCGAAGCGCTGGCACTTGTAGCATCTCACAGGCTCACCTTGGTAGGGGCGCAGGGCGTAGCGGCCCCAGCTGCCCAGGTCCAGCTTGGGTGGTGGCGGCCCCTCGTACACTACAAGGATCTGCCTGGTTGGGACCTTGTCTCTGTGTGCGAGGAGCCGTGTTGCTGAGTGCACGTGGGGATGAGCCTCGACGGCCTGGAGTGGCAGAGTGGTCGGATATCGTTCAAGCACCAACTTGTGCCTCTTCACTCTGGGGTCGAGAAGGATCACTCGATCCCCCTCCTCGGCAAGGTGGCGCAGCATGGCCTCCGACCCATCGTCTTTCGGGGTGAGGACGTATTCGCCGTTGAGAGTAGGGCGAATGACTATCCGCAGGCCAGGGTGTGCTCTCTCCAGCTCAGTCACAGCCTGGTAGGCACTGCTAGTGTTGCTCTGGTGCACCAGTTTAAACTTGTGCCGAGGTCAACGTCGGGAATGAGACACTGTTACCCAGCCTGCCTCATTCTCCTGCTGGGCCTCCTCGGTCTGGGGGCTCTCGTCGATGACGAGGCGACCGCTTTCATCGCTGGGGGTCTCCTCTCTGCCTATGAGAACTCCGGCTCCAGTGTTCGGGCGGTCCTCTTCGGCGTGGAAGTCTCGTTCGGTGAGGGTGGACTTAACCCATTCCACGTCCGCTTGGCAGACATCGGCGTGGTGGCTATGGACGCCGACCCTTGCATCGTGGCGTCAATCTTGTTCGCCCATCAGCGCCACGGGTGCAAAGGGGAGAAGAGACCAATGCCCTCTTTACAAGCAGGACAGGAACAGGAGGTATCTCCAATCAACCCGTCCACGCTTGCTTCTGTCTCTTTTGAGAGCCACGGAAACAGGAGGAATCTCCAATCAGACCGTAGCTGCCCTTATGAGACAAACGAGGCAACCTTCTTGCTCTACTCTCAAGGTTAATAGTTACCAAATGGTAACATTCTTGGGCGATTAACTCTCGTGGAAGTGGTGATGACTCGTCAGCTGCTTGGATGCACTTTTCAGTGTGTGACGTGATGACGTCAAGTGGTGAGTCTGTGCGTCTCTTGGTGTAAGTCGTGTGAAAATAGAATTGGCTTATAACCAAACAAACCAAAAAGAAGTTTAAATTTCTTAGAAACTAGAATTACTGAACTGTTTTCTTTATTTAAACAAAATGAAAGTTAATTCAAGAATAAATTCACCTTTAAATTTGTTCTCTCTGAATCGAATTTAGCCGATTTATTGACTAGAAGTATACCTTATAATAGATTTGTTCAACAAAAGAAACTCTGGTTAGAGGGGCCCAAAAAATACATAAAATAAAGCTGCCCTGAACTAAGTGAATATTAAAAAGCTAACCCTGCATCAGTTGACGATAAAAAATGCACAACCCAGAAGAGTTATTTATTCCTATGTTTGATGCATCTTAATAAAATTGCTTTTAGCAAAGAAATGCAATCCTTTGCCTGGATTGCATAAAAGAATCTATATAGGAACTAATTATCTAATAAAAATAGCAGTTAAATCATGCTTAGTAAATTGAATATATTAGACAGTAAAATTCGATGACATAAGGATGGGAGCTTCGATTCCTTTTTAGTGAAAATTTTTAAAATAATTAATTAAGATCAAAGGGTGAGAAATGAAACATATCCATAAATAGGATTCGTTTCCAACCAATTAAAAATAATAAAAAGTAGCCAAGTAGAAGGAAGGATGATTTTTTAAAATATCCAATATACATATTAATATTTTATTGAGCTATGAGTACTAAATTTAACATATTTAAGGTAATTAAAAAAATGTTTCAAAATAGTATTGTAATAAAATAAATTTTTTTACTACTCCAAAGCGACAGTTGCAGCTTCCTTTAATAGGGACAAACTAGGCCTTGTCTTTTAAACTCAATACAAGACACAATTAAAACATGAGCTGTACTAAGGACACTCTTAAGGGAGGTTATCGTTAACTTTAGGGGCTTAAAATAATTTCATACTAGATAGGGTCCTGGTAATTCAGCCTTTTATCTTGACATTATTGTTAGGTATCTCACTCTAAAAGAACCTTGCCATATGATTAATAAATACTAATAATTCTTCTATCTGTAATTTAGCTTCCCCTCTCATCCCTAATACATATAATCCTTTCTTATTTACAGCCTGCTAGTTAGTTCACCATCATTGCTTCTCCCATTCTTTATCCAATCTATGTTTGCACTGCATAAGAACGTTATACCTAAAAGCCCAATCCAAAAGGGAAGGTTATAAACATTCAGTAATTGTTTCCTTCAAAGTGAACAAGTACATAGAAATGCAAATTTGAAGAACCTTGTAGGAGATATGTAAATGATTGTATTGAAACACCTTGTTGGTGCTCTTCGAGTGAAAATTTGCGAAACTCCCTGTGGGAGTTCCTTAAGTAGTACTCTTTTTGTCCTATAGCACGCTGTTTAAGTCCTCCAACTGATGTTCTTTAAAAATACTTTAGGATTTCTTTGAGATATTTCCTTGAAGAGCCCTGTTGGAAGTTTTAACATGATGGCAATGAACTAGCCTTTGCGGGGTTCTTTATTTGGCGATCTTTTTAAGCGCACAACGCAAAGGCTTCAAAGTGTGGGATCATGGCACACTGATAGTCGTCTCCAAGTGGTGGCCATGATACTGCCTGTCAGAGGTCTCAAACGTTATCCATAAAACCACGTGTTAGACGTCCTTCTGTGATAGCTTTGAAACACCTTTTGGATGGTTTTCAATGGAGTTTTTTGTAGAACTTTTGTAGGAGGTCTTTAACTGATGGTCTTGAAGTATTCTATGTAAGGTTTTCAAATTGTCGTCTTGATTATTCCAACGTTTTCAACTCTAGATTTTGAATGACCCTGAGGTAGGTTTTCACGTGATGACGATGACGCTTAATTTTGAATGTCTTCCAGTAATGGTCTTGAAGCAACCTGTGAGAAGTTTTTAAGTCATAGCCTTGACGACCCATGTGGAAGGTCTTGCAGTGTTGGTCTTGAAACACCACGTGGCAGTTCCGTTATGAAGTACCATGCAAGGACTTCAATTGATGGTCTTACATTAGTGTGTGGGAATTCTAAAGATTAAAGTCTCAAAGCACCCTATGAGAGGTCTTCAAATATGGTCAGGAAAAACCTTTTGGCATGTCTTCCAATCATGATTACTAAGCACTCTGTAGAAGTCGTCCAGATGCTGGCTTTTAAGCATGCTAATTGAAGTTTTCAAATGGCAGTTTAAAGCACAAGCAGGAGCGTTATAAAGTTGGTCTTGAAGAATCCTATGGCTGGTCTTCATGTGATGGTTTTAAGCATTTTGTATGTGCTTTTCCATTGTTTTTCTTGAAGCACATTGTGTGGGATGTGTTCATATAGTAGGCAAGAAACACATTATGGTATGTCTTCAAATGATCTTGAAGTGCCAACTCTGAGAGGTGGTCAAATGATAGTATTTATTTGACTTCTCAGTGTATATTTTAATAAACATTTGAACTTGGAATACGAAATCATCTTTGAGATGAGACATATTTGTTTAAAAGTAAATAGATTTAATGATAGTGTGAGTCATGTTAGTGATTTTAATCCATACAAGAGGCGGTCAAGTAGTCAGATGGAGGTGAAGAGGGGTAGTAGTGAGTCACATCTGAAGTCATATGTATGCTGCATCAGACTCAGTTTAATTCTGGCAGTGATATTGAAGGATATTTGCTTTCTCTTTGCCAAACTGCAAAGAGAGTCAAAGATAATTTGTGTAATAAAGGGGTTGATCACATGGACTGGCCACCTCTAAGTCCCGATCTCAACTCTATCGAAAATGTTTGGAAGATTATTGGAGAGTCGGCGCGAAGGGGAAATCCAAAGAACTAAGATGAACTATGGGAATAATTAAAAATCAAAGGTAACAATATTACCCCATCATTGTGCAAGAAGTTGATTTAGTCCTGTGGGTAACAGATGTCTAGAGGCCATTGCTAGTAAAAGTATGTTCACAAAATATTAATAGTAAGGGATCTTTTTTTTTCTTGTTCCATTTTACATTGTTTTTCTAAGTGACCCTTAATTTTGGGCCGCTGCAATTTGGAAGATAGTTTGCTTATTTCCACATAACTTACGGAATATTTATTTCATTCACTTGAAACTTTCTCGAAAGATAGTTTCAATGTGTATAATATGTGTATAATATATTGTCTCAACCTTTGGTTAAACTTCTATAATATATCTTTATATACACTTGTTCTTACTGGTCCTTATATTATTGCCTCTAGCGTATAAAACATTAGAAATTTGTTATTTAAGTGGGTGAACATTTGAAATGTTGCATTTCTTCAAGTGTTCTGGTAAAAAAGAAATTTAATGTTTTTGCCTTAAAACTTATTTAATTGAATTTTATGACCACCAAAATATACACTTTGGCACCAATTTTGTAATCATCGGTGGCCATTATAAAAAACGTGTATTTCAGATATAAAATGTGATCTTAATTGTACCTATGGATAAATTTATGTCTTTAGCCCAAAGTTACTTGCATACCTAAGGGTAACTTTCCATCATGATACGGTCAATAGTGTCAACCTCCATACTATTATTAACGTACCAGATAAACCTGGTCTTTATCCATGTTGAAAAATTAAGTATGATAGTTTAAAAAGGGTCTTATAGTGAATAAATTCTACCGATATTTTTTATGGTACAAAACATGTACACACTTCCCAACCTCATTTTACAAATGGTCCATTGGTAGGTGCTATTTCCAGTCTAATCGCGTGTGACCAACCTGGTGAAAGCAAAGTTTGTCCAGTCCAGCTTCACTCATGACGATAGGATCTACAATAGTTTGCTACCCTTAAAGAAGCTGCTTTATTCTTTAGATTATTTATCGCCTGCAGGTCGAATTTTTCCATTTCCGGCAGGGGGGGGGGGGTTCTATTCCAAAGATCATGCCCATTTTCAGTTGGCACGGGGGTGCTATGAAGGAATTTTGATTCTAGGAAGTATAAAAATCATCTTCGCGAAGAAAGATGAACGTGTATAAATATATTTATCGTTAAGGTACTTGCTAATTGTATACCATCACAATGAGAGCCAAAGTTGCACAAATTACCCCAGTTTAAGAGAGTTAACTCAGTTTCTGGGTCTCAAAAGCCACTTGTAGTTTCCTGTGTGGCATACACGAGCTATTTACTTTACACAAACTTTCGCCTTCCCCATAGCACGTTGGCTGCGATTGTTTACAAACGAATAGAGTTAAATTATTTGTTCACCTAAATGAATTAAGTAAGTTAAATTGAATTCATTAAAAGAATTAAGCGAATAAAATTCTAAAAAAATAAACAAAGAGAAAATGAATGAATTCCCCTCCAGACACGTTTTCACAACACTCGAGAAGCTACAAACTTTCTTTACTCAATTTTCTTTCCTCCGCTCCTCCTATGTTTCACAGGTTCCACTATAAAACACCCAAAACAGTCTACCCTCTCTCTGATCTTTAGCAATTTGTTACTGGTAACTTTGAATTCACTCCTATAGCCTCAACACTAAGGGTGGAAGTTCAGTACTTTACTCTTTTGAACCTCTCTCTTTTTCCTCATTTGATTTACTCTTCATTCTTTGTTTTGCTGTCTCTCTTTAACAGCACATGTGATTTCCTCCTCGGTGGAATATATAGATTTTGTCTTCTTAATAAAGAATTAATTCCAAACCACCTAACTTCTACCTCAAATCATACATTCTATGTGGGCTTTTAGTGGAAGTTATCCGTGACTCTTTTTCCATCGCTTTTCTCTTCTAAACAGTAAAATATCTCCCTTAACTTACATCTTTTACATTCTATTTCCATTTCTGTATCCCCTATTTTCCTTTAAATCTAAATCCCTCAGTGTCGTCCTGATGTAACTACAATGGCACTTACCACGATACCTTCAACATTTATAAATCTCTATTACCATATCACCCTCTACATAAAATTAATGTTGTATAAAGGCACAGGATAAATGCCTACTTATTCAGAGCGTCCTCTTGATATTTTTACATCATATATTGGAAATTGGATTGAAGTAAAAAAAAATACCAGAAGCAACTGAATAATTCGACAGAAAGCTCGTACTCTTGCCACACTTAGAATGCTATATTGAGCTGTCTATATCATATTTCCAGCTCAACCGAAGCGATGTTTCGAACGATCATATATCAGGCCACTTTGGCTCAATATATATTCCACGCTAAATTTATTGAAAACATGTCTATTGAAGTGAATTTTAGGGGAATTTATTGGCTAAGGAAGGAGAGAGTCTGAATTAGGATGTTGAAATGGCTCATATGGCGGGTTCTTGGTAAAATGTTCTGTAATGTGTGAATGGGTAGAAGGGCAAATAGGCTATATGATCTAAGGTTATGAACATTAAGTGATAGTATGGTGGAAGTTAAAATGAAGGTCCAAAATCCTATTTAGGTTATATGGGTCATTTTAGAACAGAGGCCATAAAAAAGTGTTGGAAATGTAGGAATATATGAAAAGCAGGTATATCATTTCCCCACGACAGTCAAACTGATGATGACAGACTGGGACGTTGTGATAGAGAGCGATTGGAGTTGGATCAATAAAGCAATTGTTCACCTCAGTTGGTGATGGACGAGTGACAAACCGGTAGACTGTCCGGGGAGACAAATTACAAATTACAAATTAGGTTAAAGTGGTGAAATTGTGTGGTAGGTATATAAAGGTGTGAATAAGTTTTCTAGTTTGCCCTGGTGTTAGGGCATCACTAGCATTCTTCTTGTTTTATTTAAAAGATTTATATTCCTCCGTCAAAAAGTAGCTGGCTGTCATTGACAGCCAGTTTCCTCCGTCATAATTATGTATGTTTCTTCATAGGTATTTTCGCCTTCGAAGCATTCAAGCCTTTCAAGGTGACTTTCATGCTGAATGTTTCTCAATTTTGGTTGATTTGAAGTATTCTTAATGTGGGCATTTAGCCTCTTTTCTCAGTTTTTTAATATTGTTGACTTTTAGTTTACTTGGGTATTGGGAGTTGGGCACTTCGCCTCTTTTTATTCTTGACTTTTGGGTTTTTGTTAGGTTTGGGCACTTCGCCTCTTTTATATTTAAATTTAGTTTTAATTTTATTGATTTTTTGCTATATTTATTTATATTTAGGGGGGGGGGGGGCTTTTAACGTGGGCACTACGCCTCTTTTTTCAATATTTTACTTAAAATTTGTCAACTTGGTTGTTTAACTTCAATCTTTATAGTCTTGGTATATTGGATTCTCATAATTTAGAGAAGTGGACTAATACTACGTAAATATGGGTAGTACCACTTCTCTCGCGCAGGTTCTACTGCTTGGGAACAAGGCAGTCCTACCTATAGCGCGTCTTCGGTTCGCACGTATGTTTAGGTTTAGGTTTAAATTCGGGAGTATTATCTGATCAATCCTGTCCCATGCCTTTCTCCCTAGCCTTTGGATCTCCGTATTGATCGGCTTTAGACCGACTCTCTGGTGGAGAGTCGTTTGCCGAGTACGGTCGATCCTTCGCGTGCCTGTGATCAGCAGCGTGGCTTTATTCTGCACTCTCTGCATCATTCTGAGAGAGGTACAGCTTGCCATCTGCGTGATCACGGCCGGGTACACCAGGACTGGGCGTACCAGGGCCATATACAGCTTCTTGATGTTAGGCACGCTGAGGCCTCTGAAGCGGTAAAGTTTCTTCAGCTCTCGTTTGGCTAGGGAGACTCTGGTATTTATGTGGGTCTTATAACCAGATTTGAAGAGTCGTAAGCCCAGGACATTACCCTCGTTGGAGTACGGATATAGTTCATTGTTGACGACGACGTCATCAGTTTTTCGGCGGTTCATTGGAATGATCGTGAACTTCTGGCGGTTGGTCTTTATTTTCCACTTCTTTTCATATCTATTGATATTATCTATTTCGACAGCTGTCGCCCTCGCCTGGCTTCCAGAGTTCCTGAATGGACTCAGGACGATTTGGGTGATGTCGTCTGCATACTGCAGATACATCGAATCGTACCTCACTGGAGCAGGCAGGTCTATCGTGTACACGAGGTACAGCAGAGGGCTGAGACAGCTGCCTTGTGGAACTCCCGCTTCTAGTTCGAATTCGGGTCCTTTGCAGCCCTCGATTGAGATTCGGGCTCTCCTATCGGAGATGTAATTGCAAAGGATCCTTTCCAGGAGTGGGTTAAGCTGGAGGTTGAGGATCTTGTATTGTAATCCTCTCAGCCAAACCTTATCGAAGGCCTTCTTAACATCACGCAGCACCACGTCTACGTACCGCCTCTCAGCTTTACTGCAAGCGAGTTTCTCCGCAAGAAGGGCGAGGGCTGTTTCCGTTCCTCGACCCTTGCGGAACCCGTGCTGCTGAGGGTTGTGGGCTCCCAGCTCGGCAAGTTGTTGTTGAAGCCTGTCAGCTAGGAGTCTCTCGTAGACTTTTGCAATGAACTCCAGCAGGGCGATTGGCCTGTAGTTTACCAGTTGATCAGGGGGCTTGCCTCCCTTGGGTATGAAGATCATCTTCGCGATCTTGAGACCTTCCGGGAAGTAGCCCGTGTTCAGGGAAGCGTTGAAGATATTAACGATTCCCTGAATGATCTGCTGTGGGGCGTTAACCAAGTTGTTTCTGGTAATACCCGTCCAGCCTGGTGCCTTTTGTCGAAAGGCTTTTACAGTGGCCTTGACGTCCTCTGATGTTATGGGACGTCCGTGACCCGTCATCTCCCTGCCTTCGTTGACTTGCTGTAGTGGGTGTGTGCGATGCGTTTCCTGATTAAGTTGTTCAATCAGTTGGCCTTCGAATTCCTGGTCGAACTCAACGTTTTCCTCGGGTGTAATCCTGAAAACGTTTTTCCAGAAGTTCCTGAACATATCCTCGAGAACCGCCGGGTTCTCAATGTAGTCTCCGTTCTCCTTTATCCGAGTCTTGGGTCTTGGTGTAAGTCCCTTTAAGTTCCTGACTTGGCGCCAGAACTTGGCCGGGCTAAGTTCGCTGTCGACTTTGGCTATCAAGTTGTTCCATATTTCCCCCTGTTGGAGGTTGATAGCCTCTCTAAGCTCTGAGCTTAGGCGTCGGAGCAGCAAGCTCCTTTCCCGGCTGGGACCCTCCCGTCGTACTTCTTCGAACACTTCCCTGTGAACGCGAGCGATATCTCTCATCTCCTCTGTCCATCTGGGCTGAGGAGGTGTTTTATACCCTGTAACGGGTATGCTCTCGCGGTCCGCGTTTAGTATGGACGTTGTTATCCTCTCCAACTCCCTGTCGATCTCCTCTAACGATGCCGTGCTGAGGTCAGCTGGCGCATAGTCACTGAGTCGTTGCTTGTAACGATCCCAGTTGGCCATGGCGTAGTTTTTCCGGAGAGGGGCTGGGAGCTGGATTGGTGCGAGAGATATCGTAGTGAGAATCGCAATGTGATCACTAGGGACTGCTGGGCCTGGCTCACTATGGTAGTTGAAAGGGAAGCCTTCACTTGTTAAGATTATGTCAGGCTTAGTTGCTGACCGGGAAGTGATATAGGTCGGAAAATCCGGCCCTATCCTTTGAATGTTTTTCCTTCCCATAATCAATTCCAAGTTTCGGCCTCTATCGTTGGTGCTACCATAGCCTGCCGCACGGCATCTGGCATTGAGGTCTCCCCCTAAGAATGCCATTCTGCGGTGCCCGAACAGTGTGTAGAAGTTGCATAACGGGAGATATGCTCGTCGAGGGGGTTGATATGCTGCAGCTATCACGAGGTCTCCGACCAGGGTGTGTACCTCGATTGCCACGAAGGACTCATCGAGTTCTGGTAGTTGTTTGAAGGAGATGTTCCTCTTGACAGCTATTGCAGCACCATCAAACCTTTCCTGGGAATGGTTCTTCATGATCACTCTGTAGCCCGGTATTTTAATGCGACCAGCTGTAGTGTCGATACCGTGCTCCGTGATGAGAATGATGTCGGGGTCGTGCACACGGAATATGTTACCATATGCCGTGGCTTTCTCCTCCCATCCATTCACGTTGAGTGTCAGAATCCTCATTCTGTTGCTTACTCTCTCCATCTATTTGCCGCTTAGTGCTTCTGGGTAATGTTCTTTTTCCTCCCGTTTCTCTTCTTTCTAAACTCAGCGTTGGAGATTTGCTCGCATGTGCTGTGATGCAGGATCACATTTTGCGCGAGCAGGGCCTCCTCCACAATCTCGGGATCTACTTCTGAGTCATATTCCCATTTGTAGATCTTAGATCTTATGCCCTGGAATATGCTCCTGGCTTCCATCTCCTCCGGGAAGGGGAATTGCTCACAGGCGTATATCCTAAGGTTGATATAGTTCGCCCTTATTTTCTTTACTCTCTTCTTTTGATCTTTCTTATTCTGGGGTTTGGGCGTATCAGTGTCTGAGGAATCTGAGGATTCCGAAGAACTGCTATTATCTGGGTTGTCGATTTCAGCCGATACTTGTTTGCCATGGGTGGGAGCAGGAGTTGTTGCCTCGACTGCTACTTTCCGTGCTTTATTATTAGGTTTCTTGGTTGTGTTTGTTAGAGACGTAGTTGCAGAATTCTGTTCCTTCTGTTCCTTCGGGGCCATCTGCAGGTGCAGCACGTCCCCCGAGGGTGGGTTGTCCGGGAACCACATTTGTTCCATACCGTTCTTAGCCAACATTTGGTTCAGGACTGTTGCAAATGTGCCCGGGCGTGCCAAGTTCATGACATGTGCATGGAGGATGCATGTCATTATTTTGGTGGAACCCTCGTTTTCTATCTTCAGATATGTCTTCTTGGCGTCCACCTCGGAGATGGCCGCCTTAGCCGCCTGGGCGTAGGACGTGTTCGCTCTACGCGTCTCCTCATTCTTCTTGGCTTCCTGCTTTCTTCTCATAATTTCTTTCTTGGCGGGGCATGACATGGCCATAGTCCTATGACCTTGCCCACAGCTTATACACTTTACCGTGTTGCTGTCGCAGTTGCGCCAATTGTGGCCCTTCTGACTGCACTTGGAACAGGACTCTTGGGGCTCCTTACAGTCTTTGGTGGGGTGAGATTCCATCTGGAAGCATTTGAAACAGAATTGTACTGGGGTGTATTCCCCCTTTTCTACCTGTTCGCCGCTGATCTTCGCATTGAACATAAGCAGACCCTGTTCTTTGGCCTTATGTGCCATGGAGGTCTCCGCGAAGACCACCTTGAACACATGCGTGTACTGACCGCCGTCCCTCCTATTTAGAAACTTAATTACTTCGGCTACCTTGGCCCAGGCTTGCCGAAGCTCAATCTCCTCTCGGATCTCCTCTGCGGTATGCTGCCCAATCCATGGGTCGATTCGACGACACACCACGCTCCTATGGGCCAGAATTTGGGGGGGTACTGCTGGCTGCAGTCCAATGGCTCGCAGCGCTTCTACAGCCTTTTCTTTGGTTATCTCCTCGATATCCTTCTCCCTCTCGCAAATGGCGATATAACCTGAGGGGATATCCAGGAGCCTAACCATGGCTATGCCCAGTGCTCCATACACGGCCTCAAAAGTGGATTCTCTGCTGGGTTTGGGTTGTCCGTCAACAACCCGCAGAGGAATCCTGGTCGTGTGGTCCTGGGCCATCTCTTCACAAGAGTGGCCCTTCAGTCCAGTTGATAGTTTGTCTCCGTTCGCTCTCGATATGGGTGATTGGTGTGTCTTCAAATTGGTGCTCCTTCTCTCTTCTTGGGTTGTTAATTGGGGTAGTTGGTGACTCCCACTACTTCATCACTAAGCTTACGTGAACTGAACTGCCAAATGGGGGGGGGGGTGAATGATGGAAGGTGGACCCGGGCGAGGCCCCTCAGATGGGTGATGAGTGGCGGACTTGATGATAGGTGGTGATAGAATCAACTACCACCCCCCGGGGGTGCCGCCCCATCTGGGGTTTGGATATCGATGCTGTTTCCAACTTGCACAGGGACGGTTGTATGTCCCCCTGTGGTCCTGGCCGGAAGTTACCCTTAGAGATTAGAGCGAACTCTTCCCCAAAGCTTTCACATCGCCTCGTAACCGGGCGGTCTCTTCCGTAGAGTTCCACAGTGGGCTAATCCTCAAACCTGCTTTCCTTTACGTCCCCAATTATGTCTATCAAAGTGGACCGACATAGTTGTGGCGAGACTAGATGAGTGGCAGATCAGTTCATTTCAGCTTCGCGACTCCGTAGTGGGGGGGGGGGGGGTTAGCACGACATCAAGTCTTCTGTGTGCCTATATTAAATTCGTAAAAGAATTCTCCCCGTAAGGATGATGAGGCTCCAAAAAATGGCGTTTTGAGCCTCCCTTGCCTCCGACTTTTCCTCCTTTTCCAAAAATGAGATCTTCTCAGCGTCGACTTTTCAAGTGAAATTATGCTGCCTTCGCCCGGGGAGAATTTTTGTTGTTTGCTTATATAAGGGAAGTAGCCTAACGCCAGGATGTCAGAGATGCCAAAGGTCTTCAGAGAATGATTGCAAAGGATGCCCCTTTCTCACTCTATGATGCAGAAACTAGTGGTATATTTTTAATCTCCTATTCTTTGTTCCCACATTTCGGATATTTTTTATGTAATACGTTATGTAAATTATCTTAAGCGAATTCACGATGGTTGGCGTTCGAAGCAAATGCAATATCTTTGACTATACTTTCTGCCATCTTGTAGACTAATTCTATGATCTATGATTGTTTTTTATTTATAATTAAATACAGCAATAAGTACTCTTGAGGGGAAACTTGAAGTATAATAAAACAATATTTCGTTAAAAGAGGGAAATTGGTTAATTCGTGACCTTTTCTAGCATATAGAAATATATTAACAATAAAATGTAAAATTCCGACCCCGGATAACCCAAATGGATTATACAGATCCCGACTATTCGCGAATAGAGAATCAAGATCCCAACTTCCTCCTAAAATAACACAATGTAAATTCTTTTTAGTTTAATTTAAAACATTTAAAAGTCTTATAATATTTTTTTGTTATAATAACTTTAATTCCAAGAATATTGTTAAAAATGGTCTCACAAAATTATAAAAAAAACGCTTTGTTAAAGTCTTTCATGTCATATAAATTCGTCAAAATATGTCTCTAAGTGTGACATCCTATATTCATTTAAGGAATGTATAAAATATTTTACCCATTCTACTAATTTTCAATTGTGTGTAATAGAGTATTTTGGGTTAACAAAACAAAGCGAATGATTCACACTCCTATGAGTAAATCCTAGATCTTGTTGAATGCTTCTGTAAGCTTTCTGTTCATTACTGTGAAGTGTAGTTCCGGGTGTTACTACCTTTTGAATAATCAGTAAGAGCGTATCTACATTTCTCTTGTCCACAATCTCCATATATCCCATAGCACGTTTAGTGCTTCTGTCAATCAGACAAAAAGCCATAATGGCGCGCGCTCTGTGCTCTCCCGCGATAGTGTTTGGGCATGTGTGAAAAACATAACTCATATATTTTTAGAAAGCTACCAGGACCACCATTGAGCAGTCTCATGGGATTATTTGACTTATTCTTTTACTCAAAAGATAAATGGCAAATATCATTTTATTGAGTGGTTGATTTGCATTAGCAAAAAATGATTTGGGCATTTCCTTGCAAATTTGTCTTGGCTGAAAATTGTTTAGTGCAGTTCATAATTTGATCACAGCTGCAACACTTCATATCACTCGCAAGAAGGCAATGCTGTTTCATCCAGTTAGTAACCGTTAAGGTGTCTTTAGTTGATATTAGAAGCAACACAACATCATAGAAAATGGACGTATCCATGGCTGTAAATCAATAACCTTTCACAAGTATTAAGTGGGAGATAGCGTGACTTGAATGGTAATAAAGTCACGCTATCTTCTAAAACGGACTATAATAGTTTAAACTTAACTTACAATTTATTTATTCAACAGAAAAAGGCAGTATTTAATTTTAATTAAGATGAAACTATTAAAATCAATTCAAATACAAACCTTCCTAGGGCCCGAATTCTACAAATGATCCTATATTAATAATATTAAATTAATTTAAAATTAACTCCGTTTATGATTTATTTTTTAACCCAAGTGTTTCAGATACCATCACTATAAGTACTATGAATATTTTAGTAGTCTCCTTATCTGCTGAAAAAATCAACTTTTCTTGTACTATGTAATGCAAAATAGACCTCAGTACAGAGTTGCAATGGGCTGTTTCTAGGCAACAATTTACAGTCTTATAACAGCTATTTTAATTTTCAATATTTAAATTTTAATAATGAAAGAGCTGATGATGAGGAAGTCAATTGCTATAATTTTTAATTGTGAAACTAGATTCAGTATGAAGTTTACAATACCCTCTTCAGTCGTATAACGAGACTGGAATGAATAACATAATTTGGCTGATCCTTGGTCTTGGTCGAAGGGAAAGATTTAAGGATAGAAAAGGGATATTTAAATTAGGATCGACCTCAAGAAATAACTCTGTTACTCTTCGATGAGGGGAGAGAACGAAAGGGATAGACAATTCATGTTTCTCGCAAGGATAAAAACAAAGTGAGAAACATAAATTGTCTATCCCTCCCGTTCTCTCCCCTCCTCGAAGGAGAATTATTTCTCCAGGTCGAGCCTCGTTTAAATACCTCTTTTCTATCCTAAAATCTTTCCCCTCGACTAAGCCAATGGATCAGCCAAATGAGGCAAGTGCATATCAAATTTCATGTGAATCCACTAAGTGTCCCTCATTCCACATAGGAGAGACTGGGAGAACATTAGAAAAACGAATATACGAACACAAAGGTGATGTCAGGCGAGGCAGTACTACATCTAGTATTTTTAACCATATTAGCAATTACAACCATCAAATAGATTATACAAAGGCCCAAATTATATATAATTTTAAAGAATTTTGTAAAATAGAAATTGTAGAATTAATATTAATAGGAAAAATTCCCAATTTTAATCTTTCAGATGCTCAATTTAAATGTGGCTCCTATTCCCAGAACCTAATTGTAAAGAGTTTAGTTAATGATCTTAGAACAGCACCTCATAAATAATGACCCTTTGACTCCGTTTTTCTTTTAAGTATCATTGTCAGAGAATACATATAATGGTAAAGTTTATCACATTTCAAAGCTATTTAACCTAAAATCGGTCTTTTCAAATCATATACCCCCCAAAATAATTATGCTAATCTTAGAAAGGCAAATATTTAGGCCTTTCCTAGTAAAATGAGGCAAATCGACTAGTTGGAACTCCTAAACAAGAATAGTATCATGGTGATCTGATACAAAAAAATGTACAAAATTATGAGGTAGGAAAACGAATGGTTTCTAAAAAGCAAATTACCTCTACTCGAAAATGATGATTGCAAAAGAACAATAATACGGTGAAGTTTGCTATAAGAGAATTATACCTCGCTAAAAGAAAAATGTAACAAAGAAAACCACTAAAATTAAGTTCAATATCGCAGTCGAATAAATAGCAAAGTCCAAAAAAGATATTAGAAAATTTATTAATCCTGAACATGTAAATATAACTCAACGACACGACAAGTATTGGGCAAACCATAAATGGGAAAATTTCTGAGGCGTTTCCGCTGTAAGACATAAATCACATTTGTGTTTCTTCAGATGTAATTATGCAAATGATTTCAATAAAATGAACATAATTGATTTACAGATCAAACCTTTATTTTTAAAATAAAATGGTAATAAAAATCTCTGCCACGAAATAGAATTAATCCGAGGCATATTAAGGGGTTAAAAAAAAAGAGATCATGGAGTCACTGACCAAATTCCTAAAAAATGTTTAAAAGACAGTTTTGATCCTATGATATTTGATTACTAAATGTTATTTCGATTTGTAAACTCTTTTTTGAATTTTGAAGTCAATTGCAACAGCCAAAATAATATAACACGGTTTCAGTATACTTCGCTCAATTAAAAAAATAAGGCAAATCGACTGGATGGAACTCATAAACACGAATAGTATCGCGGTGATCTGCTACCAAAAAAAATTCATTTGTTAAAATTCATTAAAGAATGTTGTACTCGGTTTGTATGAACTTTAGCCCCTTTAGTCGTGATCCTTTTGGATTAAGAAATAGAGAGCACTCGAAATACGGAATGAGTTAACTGACGTATTTAAATGATCTGTTTTATTGCCGATGAATTTTAATCTAAATGAGTGCAAAATAATGCACATCGGCTCTCGAAATGGAAACTTTGCTTGTGGGTTAGGCGATCTTTGATTAGAAAGCATTTCAGAAGATCGAGGTTTATGTATACTAATTAGGAACGATTTTAAATTTTCGACCCGTTACGTTCAAATAGATAAACAAGCAAACAGAGTCCTCGTTTTTATTATGAGCAATTTTCAATATAATATATAGTATAAAAATAGGTTACTTATTTGCCAACCGGATGCCACTAGTTGCCTTGTTGTTTTATTATATGGTTACTATTTTTTGGTAGCCGGTGACATGTTTCTGCCAATGAAATTCCAACAAATAAAGTACTGGAACATAGCAGTTTTGTGTGAGTTGGTGCAATACGAACGCCATGAATTGAAATTTGCTCTAACTGAGCCAAACTAATCCTAACTTAAACATCCCTAGAAATAACTAGGCTAAGTAAACTAACTAAACATAATTATATTTAAGCTAACCTATCTCAAAATTGCTCCAAAGATTTTCGCAACCAGTGCCCTTCGTAATAAAATACCTACCACATATAGGAGTTTCATTGTTCAAATCACTATAGTATGTCTTCAGCAGGAATTTAGGGCTCAGTTCTGGTCTCTTTTTCTGCCAAAGCATACCGCATAATTGGTAAAAGTGCCGCGAAAAGTGACAAAGCTCATTATGTCTCTGCAAAACAAACCCTATAATGAAGAATTAGAGAACTGTAATTACTCTCACTTGAAAATGGATGCCTTGGCGACCAATTTATGGAAGTTTCAAGATTCTGAAAGACTACGATAATATACACTTTGATTCATTTTTTGAATGGATTGAATAAATTGCGTTAACAAATAATCATAATTTGAAATTAAAGCGTTCTGAGACGAATATCGTGGAAAATATTTCACTTATGGAATCTTTTAAACATTGAACGCTCTTCTAGTTAATATATCGTAATTCAAAGTACGTCAATCAAGTTTAGAAATAAAATGGATAATCACCTATTTAATTATTAAACTATCATATTAAAGTAACACCTACTATTAACCATAGATTGAAGTGCTGCTTGCTACCTATTCTGAAAGACTTCCAAATACCTCCTTCTTTCCATAGAGCTAGTTGTAGCTACTCGTCTTGATCTTATAAATTATATAATTTAGGAAGAGATACCTTTTACCTAAATTGGATCTTATAAATTTGAACTAACTCACTCTTTAATCAAACAGAGAAAGATTCTAAAGGGAATTTATTGGGATAGAATTTGAGACAATGAATATTGGACGTATTGCTGTCTCTGATATATAATGGATGCAGATTTAAAGGAATTGTAAGGCATTTGGGTCAAACTTTAGTTTAGAAAACTTAGAAGCTTCTCTAAAGTTTTTGTTCAATATTTGATAGAGGTGCCAACGAATTTCCCTTATCTTTGTACGAGTCAACAAACAAACGAAATTAAGTTAACCCATCAAAAAGCTTTAAAAAAACATAAAAGTGAGCTTACTTTAAATATGAATTTAGATTATTAAATTTTTATATGAATTTTGTATTGTAACCATTATTTCGGGTTGGTTACTATATCAAATAATGACAAGTTTCGACTACAGAAATATCCACATGTACGGCATTACAAACTATATTGTCTTTTCTCTAAGGGGGTCTATCAAACTAAATATATATTACATAATGAGATGCTCGACGAGTCAAAAATGTTCTCAGATATGCTTTCTGCTTTGTCAATCTGTGTAACTAAAAATAGAGAAAATAAATGAAATTTAAATATCTCCAGAAAATATACAGCAAATATCTATTTAAATAATCGATCAGAGGTTTTATAGAGATTTGTAAGGATTGCTTACATATCTATTTCTGTACCAGCTTAATGTAAATAAGATTTCTTTGGTTAATTAATTAAAGGAGTATAAAAATTTAGGATAGCACACGTCGTCTCTCAAAAAGGAGGTTTGTAAGGGAGATCAATGCTACTAGGAACAGGTTTGTTACAGTGAGAAAAGTGACAAAGCAAAATACAAGGTCTACAGGTCGTGCTAAATTTCTTGAACGTTAATTATCGCACGTCATTATTTTAATCAGTGCACCAGGAAGTCTTCCACTTTTCACTTCCTCTAACTTGACCAGTTTCCTCGAAGCTCTTCGACTTTTTCAGGCGGGCAAGCATCCCTTAGGTTCTCACTTGCCACGAGAAAAAAATCCCGAAAATTGAACTTCAGCAATAATCTGCTGAATCCGTTTTGTATTAATTAAAAAAAAAATTCATTCATTAAAATAATTTAGCCTCCATTAAATCTTAATTAAGAAACAACAAAAGACTTACAGCCAATGGCAATAGTCAGCAATGAATTTTGCTTCTAATTTATACTAAATCGAGAATGCTGATTCAGAATCTGTAATCAGAATTGTTCTAGCACGTAAGGTTCCTGAGTTACACACATACTCTTTAATTTTATTTTAAGGATTTATAGCCTGTTTTGCCATCTAGGTTCATCTGGCTTAAGTGGTCATACAAGTTATAAAAACCAAAGCTAAACACAAAAATGAGTTAAAAAAAATATATATAATTAAAAACAATAAAAAGAGCAACAACATGGGATTGGTAGCTTTCCCATAAAATATGGAAAGACAAGACTAGAATAAACTATAGTTAAACTACAGAACAGCACAGAGAAGAAACAGCTAAAGTATCGGGTATGTGAAAAAAAAGGGAGGAGGGCTAAAAATATTAAAATATGGGTTAGCACCAACGAAGGTATGAAATTTGGAAGAAAGGCCGGCATCTTCCAGAAATCTCAATAAGTCCGGCACAACATGGGGAGACTCTTCGAGAATAGAAGCAAAAGGTGGGGTGAAGACCGAAATACTTCTTTCGATGGGCAGAGTATCGCGGGCAGGTGAGCAGAATATGTTGCACTGAGATGTGAGTGCGACACCTCTGGCAAGATGGTGGTTCTTCGTTAGCCATTAAATGGCCATGGGTGAGGTAACAGTGACCGATTCGCAGACGGCACAGCACAACTTCATGCCATCTGGTGGGAGAGTGTGACGATGGCCACGAGGAAGCGTGTTCCTTGAGTTGAAGTAGGTGATGATGACCAGACAAGTTCCAATATCGCTCGCATTCTTCTCTGACCAATTTACGTATGAGAGGGATGCAGTCTCTGTGAAAGATCGGTGATTGGGGTATGGACGCTGCATTATGGAGGGCGGCCTTCTTTGCTTCTAGATCAGTCGTTTCATTTCCCTGGATGTTTGAGTGTCCGGGGAGCCAGCAGAATGTTAGGGAGTAAGAGCGTCCGATCAAAAGATGTAGGGTTTCTAAGATTTCTATGGCTACAGGGTATCGGGGGAACAATCGCTGAAGGGAAGTCAACGCACTCATAGAATCCGAAAATATTGTATATAACCCTGGGGAATGGAGACCGAGGGCACGCAAGGCTATTTTTATGGCCACGAGCTTCGCTGAGAAGACAGATGTTGTAGGCTGTAGGGTGGAGCGTAAGGTATGAGAGGGAAAGACAGAAGCGCATGCAGTCCCTGTATCAGTTTTCGACCTGTCGGTATAAATAGGAGTTTCACTGGTGTGAGATTCTTCATGTTCTTGAAACATGGCGCGTTGAGCTGCAGTTGGTATTTAATCCTTGGGGCCTCTAAAGAAAGGTTCACAGAACTTTTTGAAGCAGAGCCATACAGGTGGCAGCCGTAGTCGAGCTTTGAAAGTAATAGCGACGTGTGGATCTCGAGAAGGGTGCAGCTCTCAGCTCTCCAGTCTAGTTTTGACAAAGAGGCCATAGTAAAAAGTACAGGAACGCATCTTCTTAGGAAGTCTTCAATATGATATCGCCATGTCATACGCTGGTCGAATATAAGGCCTAGGAATTTAGTATGGGTGGTGAATTTGATCGGCGAGCCAGAAATATTAAGGTTTGTCCTAGGAATCTATTTGCCTTGGGTAACTATAACTGCCGTTGTTTTGGGTGGGAGATGGTGAATCAGGTCGATGAGGCATGAGCCGCTATTGAATGCACGGCTTGCTGGAGCAAGTTGGTAGCCATCGCCGCGAACGAGCTCGTCACCCAGATGGCAATGTCGTCTACATAAAGTGAGCAGTGTACAGGTGATAATATATGTTTTGAGAAAGCATTTATTGCAATTACAAAGAGAGAAGTGATAAGCACGCTTCCTTGGGGGACTCCTTCATATTGTACAAGCATTGTAGAGCGAGCGCCTCTGAGATTGACACAGAAAGAGTGTGCTTTTATGAAGTTTTGTATAAACAGAGCCAAGGATCCGTGAACTCTCACGTGGTATAGCTGCTGAAGAATCAAACGCACCTAGACTGTGTCATATGCTTTTTCTAAATCGAAGAAGATTCCGGTAAACAACTTTTTTCTAGAGAAAGCAAGGCCAATTTCATGGTCAAGTAGGTTAAGAGGGTCGAGTGTGGAACGATTTGGGCGAAACTCAAATTGGGACGGAGAGAGAAACTCCTGTTCTTCAAGGTACCACATCAGGTAGGTGTTCACCATGCGTTCGAGCAACTTGCATAGACATGAGGTGAGGGCAATTGGCCGACAATTTGTTGGGTTGAAAGGGTATTTTCCTGGCTTTAGAAAAGGTAGGATGATGCTGTGGCGCCATTCTTGAGAAAAAGTTTCAAAGAGGAAAATATTTTTAAAAATTGTTAAGAGGCACTGGAGGGCATTTACATGGGCATGTTGGATGAGGGTGTATGATATTAAAACTGCTAAAGGGGTAGAGTTTTTACCCGATGAGAGTGCCTCCTGGAGTTCTTTCATTGAGAAGGGTTCATTGTAGCACAGTTTCCTAGAGGTCTTGGACATTAGTGGTTGCAATTCCATTAATGCTTTGTGAAGATTGAATTCGGGGAGAAGGGGTCCAGGGGAGATTGAGCTAAGACTATTCTCAATAAGCTGTGCAACGTCCTGGGGAGCACTGGCGAGGTTGTCATTGTGGCGGAGGATGAGGAAGTGTGGGTGTGGTGACGAGTCGCGGATTTTATGTATTCTTCGCCAAACCTTGGCTAGAGTGGTAGAGAAGAAATAGAGGATGTGTATTGGATGACCAAAGGTCTGGCAGGCGAGGGCGCATTGTCTTTTTTAGTTGATGTATGAATACGTTCTGGAATTATCTCGGAAGGTCCAATGCAGCCTATTTCGTTCACGCTTAGCAGTGCTACAGTCTTTATTCCACCAGTTGACCGAGGTTTTGAGTTGAACATTGCGTAGTGGAACACGTTTGTGAGCCGTTGCTGAAAAAAACTCCACAAAGTGTTTTAAGCAGGATGTGCCTTGCGTTGTATCATCGCGAACAGCTATGAAAGACGATGATGTTAAGAAGGATTCCCAGTCAGCCTTCTGATAAACCCAATACAGTGTTGAGGAGATGTGGGAGAGAGGGAGAAGATCCATGAGCAGGGAAAAATGGTCACTTCCACACAGATCATCAAATTCTCTGAAGAAGTGATCAGGCGGGGAGCCAGTTGAGCACAGGCAGAGATCTATGTGGGTAAAGAAGTCTGTCTAAGGATGATAATGTGTAGGGGCTTCGTCGTTGATGATTTGTAGGTCTTGTTGTAAGACTACGTCTAGTACGACATGTCCTTTGCTGTTGTTTATGGTGTCATACCAGTACTGGTTACGAATATTAAAGTCTCCAGTTAAAAGGAAAGGTTTGGGGAGTGGGAGACCAGTTCACTCAGGAGGGCAAAGGTGATTGGCTTGGAGGGTGGGAGGTATATTTAACACGCAGTTAAGAGCGTAGATCGGTGAAGGTGAACAGCGAGGGCATTAAGGTTTGTGTGGAGGCGGATGGTGGTAAACGGTATATCCGTGCGGACCTGGGTGTAGCCGGAAAGAGAAAAGTAAGAGGGATCTTGGAGCTTAGTTTCACTGAAGCAAATCACTTCGGAGATAAATTGTTTTAAGATGGCCTGCAGCGAGTCGTAATTGGCTCGTAGCACGCGGGTATTCCATATTAGGCAGAAGGTTGATGGCGTTAGAGCGTTAAATGGTGAGTTGCACATAGGGGCAGGAGTATGGTTCAATCGTTATGGTCTGGGCGTATTCAGATCGGGGGCGGTACGTTATCTGTGGATACATCATGAGCGTTGGTTAAAGGGTTTGCTGGTGATTGGTGCGTTGTTTCTTTGGTGGTCGTAGAAGAATTTGAAGGTGATGTCGGGTCGTAGGAAGCTAAAAGGCAGCTTTACAACCGGGGGTAGATCATAATCTATAGTCAGGGAGTGTCAGTTAGGTAGAACGAGGGGCATAAGGTAAGGTGTTGAGTCGGCCAAGTAATCACACGATTGATTAGGGTCAGTAGTTGGGGTGGTTTTGCGGTTTTATTTAAGCATGGTGATATCAGAGTGTTCTTGTCTATACAGTGAGGATAGTCTGGCGGACCGATTCCATGTAGCTTAGCGAGCGAGAGCTCTACAAGATCTCTCTCGTCGGGTGAAGGTATTTTCTCAGACATACTTTGCGAGGGGCTATATGAGGTATATGATTTAATGTCGTAAAGCCACGTTTCATCTGAAGAGCTCATTGCTCCCGGGGAGCGTGGGACATCGTCATCGAGTCGGGTGCGTTGTCGTTGCAGGGGCTCAGAGAGGAAGAGTTGGAGAGAGAAGTTAGAGAGCGCTTATATCTTCCACCTCCCTCACGATTGCTCCGCGGGGGGCTAAGGATTTCACTATCAGGAGTAACATTGGGCAGCGATAATCTGCAGTGAAAGGGGGCGGGCATCGGCTTACTCTGAGTAAGGATAGTTTCCAGATTTATCGGGCCCTCAGTAGAAATAGGGACCTGAGTAGTTGGGTGATCGCCAAGGTCATCATCGACTGGAATCGCTGAGGGTTCAGTTGCTGGTGACGCAAGGACAAGTTCACTATTTTATGCATATAAAGGGGAGTGAGGTGATCGAGTTCGGAGTCTTCCCCTTCGACGTCTCTTCTTGCTATTGGGAGGTGACTCGGATCTTGAAGATAGTTGTACCACATGTACTTCGGGCACCAGTGGCACTCTTCGACAGGGAGAGGTGGGCCGTGCTACATCAAGACTAAGAGACAAAATTGCCTCTTTCATTACTTTGCCTTTCTGCGAAGGTGTAGCTTGCTGCTTCAAGGAAATGATAACCATTCGAGCTAGAGAGGCTGTGGTCGGATGGTCGGCACGGAGTGCCGATGTACTAGCTTTGGGTTGAGCGACAAGAATGCTAAGAGAACCACTCGCCACATCGGAAAAGGTGTGTGTTGACAACGTGATGCCTTCTTCATGCATGTCTATTTTCGCTTGACGTCTAGATATGCCAGATCGTAGGGATCGAACGTGGATCTCTTGATGGTAGAGGTAGTGAGGGCACATCTTGTGGCGGGCATGGTGTGGGCTGCCATAGTTGAGGAATTGCGTCTCTTCTATGCAATCTGGAGCATTGTGTCCCAATTTTCCATATCGGAAGCACGGGTTCTCGGTGCTCTTACAATATTTTGCCGAGTGGGCAAATCTGTTGCAGTTACGGCACTGGAGTGGGGTAGGGTGTTCTTCTTGGATTCGTATACGTGTTCCTGAAAATTTTATAAACGGTGGTATCGTTTTCTGTTTTAGAGTTATATTAGCAACCTTAAATGGGGTGGAGTAACGAGAAGATGGTTTTTTGAAAGTACTAATCGACTCAAACTTATGGTGTTGGTCTGTGAAAACTTCTTTAATGATGGAAGAGGTAAATTCATCTGTAGCATCAGGTCCTGGGATAAGTTATCTACTAGGACTGTTCAATTCCTGACATTAAATTCATTTTTGTCACTGGCGGAGGTTTTTAGAGAGCCGAGAGGTTGTAGGCTGAGCAGGCATTCGGAAAATGACTCTGTGGTAGCGCGGACTATTACTTCCGAGCGTAAGTCAGCGATTGAGAAGTCAGGGGTAGCCTAAGGAAAAATTTCTTTTAAGGCGTAGTACGTGTGTAAACACAGACCTTTTGTTCTCCTGGAACACGTAATGATATATAGAGAGACCAAGCAGAGGGAGCTAGGATGCTATGTAGGTTTGTCGTCGGTTTTCGGCGGAGGTTAGGGTGCTGTTGAGCACGAGAAGGTTGAGTAATATTGCGCGTGGGCGACCTCGGAGTGGTTGTTGCGACGCTTTCCGTTTGAGAGCTAGATAGAGGCTGTCGCGTAGGCCTCGAACTCGCCTGGTCCGAAGAATAGTCCATGAGCATATCCGGCGGAGGAGCAGGGGTCGGGTTATCGGGAGTTTTTTTTAAAATTTCCATCATTGGGCATGGGGACCCTGTTCTTATTGTGGAATGCAAACGCTTATCACTTCACGCAGTAGCCCGCACTGCGAGGGGTGAATACGGGGCCGGCAAAGCCGGCAGCCACTATTCGGGGAAACACCTCCTGCCCAGTGGCCATGCAGCCCATCAGCATGGCGGCTCCACCTTGGGCTCGGCGTGAAATTGATAGTTCGTTGAAATAAAGAAAGGGGGTGTGAAAAGGATGAGGGTGGGGAAGGAGCACGTTTTTAAAAACCAACCACACCAAACCGAGCTCACGGGTGAGAGGGCGTTGTATTTCCCCCTCTCAGCTCCGATCCGGAATAGTTGACTGAGAAAGCTGGTCGGCATCCACCCTGTGAAATTAGAGGCAGACCAGATCAAATTTTGGAAGAGATTGTGTGGAAAGTGAGGATGTAGGGTAAGAAAGCAGGCTTTCAGAAGGAGGGGAGAGAGGCTAAGCTGAGGCCGGACGGAGCGCTGAATTCCGGCAGTACGGCGGCCAGGATGGCAAATCGCCGCGCCCCTTGCGGGGCACATACTCGTTAGTTAAACATATAGGCAGTGTTGCTTCGGCTACCGTAGTGAGAGGGTGCATTGTGTGTGTTTGGTTCCTGCTTTACACTTCTGCTTTATTACGTTATCAAATTTAGCCATTATAGTAGTGGTGTTGAAACAGTTTACATACAGTGAGTAATTGCATTTTTCTTTCAGATTTAACTCTCAATTAATTTATAAATTAAATAAGTTTAAACGAAAGTATATAACAGGATATATACAAACTAAGTTGAAAACATGAATCGTCGAGGATGTATAAATAGCCCAGACAACTTTTGTTATATCTGTGGAAGATATACTCCAAGCAACAAGCAGAAAGATTTTGCTAAATGAGTGGAAACTGAATACAATTATTATTTTGGTTGTAAAGTTGGTGACTAATACAAGCCCTGGGCACCTCACAAATCTTTTACTGTGTGTCATACGGGGATCACAGTATTTAAATGGTAAACGGAAGGGTATGCCTTTTGCTGTACCAATGGTGTCGCGTGAGCCAAAAAATCATGTTTTTGATTGCTACTTTTGTATGACAAATATTGCGGGATTCTTAAATAAGAACAAGTCAAAAACTGTATATTCAGATTTTCAGTCAGCTATAAACCAGTCCCCCATAATATGGAGATGCCAATCCCAGTTCCTCCATCAGCTAGTGCAGTTAAAGAAGATGATTCATCACCTAAAGAGGAGGATAATAATGACGATGAAATGTATGAGGATGATTCCAAGGAAAAGAAGATACAGTTAATAAATCAAGAAAGATTGAATGATTTGATGAGGGATTTGTCATTGTCAAAGGAGAATGCAGAACTGTTGGGCTTTAGACTACACCAATGGAATCTTCTACAGGACGGTGCAAAAATATTTACTTTTCGTAAACGCTATGAGACCTTAGCTGCCTTCTATAAAGAATAATATGGTGCTTGTTAATGTACTGATGTTAATATTCTGATGATTCAGCTATGAAACGAGCATTTACCTGATGAATGGAAACTATTCATTGATGCAAGCACTGCTAGCCTCGAAGCTGTGTTGCTACACAATGGTAACAAAAAACCTTCAATTCCTGTCTCACTTATTGTTGGGATGATAGAGACATATGACTCAATGAAATTTATTTTGGAAGCTGTTCATTACTCGCATCATAAGTTGAATATCTCTAGTGATGTAAAGGTAATTTCTTTATTTTGGGGACTGCAACTAGGATATACAAAGAATATGTGCTTCTTATGCCCATGGAACAGCCGTGATGACAGGAATCATTATATTGTCAAAAAGCGGTCCGAAAGAGAAGAACACATAGTTGGCCGATACAATGTGAAGTACATGCCTTTGCTACATCCACAGAAGATCTACCTTCCACCAGTTCATATCAAACTTGACCAGTATCTCAAAGAGAAATTTGGTGCAAAGAAAACCGATGCTAAACTTAAAGCTAGTATTTTTGTAGGGCCGGAGATCAGAGAATTGATGCGTGACCGGTAGTGCAGAAATAAACTAACTCCACTTGAATTGGCAGCATGGGATGCATTTGTCCATGTAGTGAAGAGCTTCCTTGGTAATCATAGGGCTGAAATCTATGAAGTACTAAGTGGACAACATGCTAAAGGTCTATCAACGAGTGGGGCGTCGGATGTCTCTTAAGATGTATTTCTTGCATTCGCATCTAGATTTCTTTCCATCTAATATTGGTGATATTAGTGACGAACATGGGGGAAAGGTTCTAGTGAGATATCGCAATGATGGAAAGCAGGTATCAAGGCCGCTTCAACGATAATATGATAGGTGACTACTGCTGGTTCCTACAACGTGAGGATCCTATATCCAATATCCACGTACAAGCGCAAGAGCAAGAGTCTCAAACATTTTTTAAGAAATTTATAGTTAGGTGAGTACTACTTCTTTTATATGTAATAAATAACTTGTCTGGGTCTACAAAAGGACGTACATAATGACAAATAGGGTGCCCCGATTACAAACCTTTGCACAGAAACGTCTTATTCTTCGCAAACTCGTAATAATTATATCATTAATTGATCCAAGGTGACAAAGTGAGCCATATACCTAGTTACATAACTCAAGAACATTACGTGCTAGAACAATTAGTTAGTTACAACAACATTTACTGAAGTAGCAGAGGCAAAGTTAAAATTTGTTGGATAGTGTAATGAGTTGAAATGAAACCAAAAAATTGAGTTGAAAAAGGAAAACAAAAAATTAAAAGAAATATAATGACGTAAAGATATCTTCCAACTAACAGAATTGCGCAAATGGACTACGAATCATGTAAATTCATAAAAAAATGAGGGGAGCTTTGCATAAATAACAAAACAATACCTTTTAAAAGAAACAATAGAAGATGGGGATTATGCATACATAAAAAAGTCTTTTCAACTCACTCTGTGAGCCCTATGCAATTGATTTAAGGACTATCCAGTAAATGGAGTGAGGAGCGAGGAATTTATCTTAAGCTAAAATAAAATACGGTTAATTTTCTGGATGCGATATAAGTCTATATGATCCTCTGACCAAAATATGAATCTATAAACCATTGGGCAAAGATGCGGAGTTTTTTTGGAGAAAAAAGTGACTAAGGTACAAATTAAAGAAGTTCATTTTTTTGTCACAAACCTTGTAAGAACCAGTCGGAGCATATCTGCAATGTACAGTTAGCACAATTAGTCATTTCATGATTGACGCTATATTGCGTTCAGAGAGTGACAATTTACTATATTATTTTTTTACGCGATATGTAGTGTTTGTGGTATATTTAATTAATAATATATTAGATAAAAGATTAACCAATAAAATAAATTAAATTTAGCAGTTTTCTTTTACGTTATTGCGATATTTCAAGCATTATTCTCGAAACGTTTTGATATGGTTTTGTTTCAAAACGAGGCTACAAAGTTTCACAAATGTGGCAATTTTCGAGCGAATTTAACTCTTTATATTTATTTATATATTTATTTGATTTGTAATCATGAATATCACACAAATATTGGCAGTAAAAATTGGCTTTTTTTAGAGCTTTAATTAACTTTTCAATTTAATGCGAGAGGAAAACACCAAAACAAATTATAGCCATACCATACAACCATATCCAAGTAGTTTTAGAACATATATAAATTATTATATTTTAGTTAATTTACTTTTTGCTAAAACATTTTGACATGACTAATTTGGGTAATTGTATAAGGAAATGTCCTTAATTGGCCCTAATGTCAAAATATGGGAAAACTAAGAGATAGAAGAGGCCCGTTAGAGTAGGTCGGTGGCTGACAATTTCATATCTGATGCAAGGTGATTTATTTACTTCTCGGATAATTATATGAAAATGGATTTTGGGGTCACTATCGAAGGGTTGTAGCGATTCCACGCACGACTACTGTCTGAATGAGTTAACTTTGTTTAAAGATCATCCCTCAAAAGGTGAAGGAATTTTTATTTCTTAAAGAAACGATATGGTTGTCTGTACATGGAATATACACTCTCTAGCCAGCGACTTTTGTGCAGACAAGTCTTAGTTATGTATTTGATGGTTGTTGCCAGGTGAGCTTCTCTAAAAATACACCCCAAAATGGGGGATAGTCGTTAGCAAACTGGTTGGGGTTGCTAACCAATTGGATCCCTCGCAGGCTACACTGTCGACCCTTATGACTGGTTTCTTTGATTCCCAGCCCTATTCATCTTTCCTCTCTCGGCTTTCTCTCAATTTCTCATTCCACTACGTGCTGCTTTGTTGAAAGGGCGTCTCCAGGAAGCTCTCTCTAAAGTCTCGTGATGATGTATGTGATATTTATTTGGCGAGTGTTTGTTTGGTTATAAAGTATTTCTTTGTCACTGTTGATTCTAAATAAAAGTAGGACAGTAATTGTCACAATCATACAGTAGCTGATTTTTTAGTCTTTTGCCTCGCGGTTTTCTTTATTTTTTGTCTTTATATATATATATATATATATATATATATATATATATATATATATATATATATATATATATGCTAAAAATCACACAGGAAAATGAAAGGCGGATTCCAAGTACTTTCGAACTTATTCAGTTCATTATCAAGGAATCCTTGATAATGAACTGAACAAGTTCTAAATTACTTGGAATTCGCCTTTCATTTTCCTGTGGGATTTTGCATTTATTGCTCTACTCACGCGCTACTTCATTGCATTCAATGAGAACCTCACGTGTTACTTTGTGAGTTATTCTTTTCATATATATATATATATATATATATATATATATATATATATATATATATATATATATATATATATATATATATATATATATATATAAATAATAACTTCTTCATTGTCCTGCTTGCCATTACGCACACCATTAGTAACCTTCATTGTATAGGCAAAAAAAAGAAAACCACAGCCTCCCCAAAATTGCCATAAAACATCAAAAAAGGCTAACAAACTTAATAAACAGCCTATGATAAATGCAATTAGGGCCCTACTCTTACTAGGAACAACACAGCCACAAAGTAATACTTTATAAGCAAACAAACATTTGCCTGAATGATTAAGACCGTTGCGATGTATATATATATATATATCGTTTCGGCCATAATGATTCGAGCACTTAGATTTTCATCACAAAAATTATAGTAGCTTCAACACAAATAATAGTAAATAATACATGATAAATTTGAATATAAAATAAGCATGGCTATAAATTGTACATGTTAGGATGGATGAAACCCCAGGTTAAGTGCAAAAGAACATTTTTATTCCAAAAACATTTGGTCAAAATAATTAGGACAGCGTAATTCTATTACTTGTATCTTTGAGACAACCAACTAATTTATGGTAGTACCATACTTACGTGAATACTTAGCACTCTCAGTCTTTATCTTGTCAAGTTCCGAGCAGTGAACATCCTTAGGGAACCCATTACATTTGCTCTATATCCAGGAGATAATTGGTACGTTGCATCAAGAGGATCATCTTTCCATCCTAGCTATTGCTGAAAGGGTTAAACGACCTAAAAGTGACATGCATAATATTAAATTACGTTAAGATACCGCAGGATCATGTATTAATGTGATTTCTAGTGGTAGGCCTAGGAAAACTTCAAAAAGAGACAGCTAAGCCATCGTTCGTATCTCAAAACCGAAGAGTACGAGAGAGCAGCCAGGATTTCTCCAGAACTAAATGAAACTCTGGGCATTAGTATCTCTAGAAAGACAGTATCAAGCCGCCAAACGGAAAGATCTTTAAAACCTCGCAGACGAATGCGCTACTATAGCAGAAGATGTCAGTGAATAATTGATAGTAAAGGTCTACACACCAATTACTAATATATTGTAACTAAAACAGTTCGCTGGGGATATGTTTGCGTATTGACAACTGGGACGCTGCGCAAAATCACTTTTTCTCGTTTGCGCATCGTGCGGGTCGCCTGAGGCTCATAATATAATTTAACAGGCAGTCTTTAGTCTACAGCGTGCATTTGTGGAGATATCACCTTCGACCCTCCATATTATCCTCCTTCATACTGTTTTTGGTCGTCAAATTTTTTTCTGGTTACACTTTCACTACTGCGTTACCTGGTAAACATTGTTTATTGCAATTAAAAATCTTTTACGTTTTAGATTATGATATTTTTATTATTGGAAATATTTTAAAATTATTTATGGACAACAAAACCACATGGTGTAGCTACCCAAGAGAGTCGCCATATTAGATTTGGTGAGGCCACGTTGTGCTTTTTGGGATATTATTATAATTTTTTAGTCGCATGCGGCTTTATATCTTACTATGGCGGTGGGTCGGTCCCCGGTTTGCTTTTTTTTTGTTCTGGTAATAATATTGTAAGTATTCGGCCGATTCTAACGAAATTTGAAACATTTATGTTGTTTTGCATTCTGTTTTGAATAATTCAATTGCAAAGGTTAGCCGGGGAAATATTCAGCAATAACATCATAACTATTCGTCCGGTTCTAACTAAACTTGAAACCCTTATGCTGTTTTACCTCTTTTGAATGATATAATTGCCAAAATCCTCTAAAGATTAGCCGGGAAATTATTTAGCAATAGCATCATAACTATTGGGCCGATTCTAACGAAATTTGAAACCCTTATGTTGTTTTACATTCTCTTTCGAGAGATATAATTGTCTGTCCTCTCAAGGTTAGTCTGGGAATTATTGCAAGTTTTAAAGGTCGTAAGGTCATAAATCATAATAAGTGAGATCACGCGACTTTGGTCAGCGGACCTTATTTTCCCGATATCCAAATTTTATTAGGTCGTGTCAGGGTTAGACGCAAGAACGGACCCCACTGCAGATCTGGTTTCAGTTGTTTGATGGCAGGGACTCTGGCAGCAGTGACTTAGACAAACAAGCGGACTTCCCTATTGAAGTGGATGCCATCCAGGACGACTTGCATGACGCAGGGACCTGTGTGTAGGAGGAGACCTACGGGCCACGAGTGGAAGACGACCTTCTCCCAATAGTCCCTCTTACCCTCGTCGAAATTTAGGGACAAAGACAAAAACAGTGTGGCGCAGGGCCCCAAACCCACGTGTATCTTGAAGACTAGCATAGAAAAAGGCGGCCCCACAGTGATTACTGAAGGTACTAAGACTCCTGGAGAAGTGTTCTACTTGGTTTTGATGACTCAATGCTGGCTTAATTGTGCCTACACACGAATGATAAGGTGGAGGTTCTACCGCAAAAGTTCAAGACCCCATCAAAGTCCATGTTCTTGTACCTTGAAATTATGCAACTCAAGGCCTTACTTCAGATCTTTATGATGTGTCGGAGGAGGAAGGACTACCCTCTATCAACGGTGGAGATGTGATCCCAGGTGTATGGCTGCTCCTTCTACAGGAGTACAATGAGTGCACGATGCTTTAGTTTCATTCTGAGGTACATTCGGTTTAATGATAGTGCCGCAATAATACATCGAATGAAGGCGGATTGATTTGCCCATATACCTGGTACACTGTGATTCGCCACTGCATCAGCAACTACCACCCGGTGCCTCACCTGACTGCTTACACCTTCAGAGGATGATGCGTGTTCCGTATGTTTATACCGAATAAACCATAAAAGTAAGTATATTTGTAAGTATGGTTGTAGCTATGGTCATGCACAATTTAAATAATATTTCTTGCCTATTAAATGATTTATAGTATTTATTTTATTTACGATTCCCCTCCCCCCTCAAAAATGGCACGCTTATGGATGTGCCCAGTAAAATGAATATTTCACTAATATAAATACTTCAAAATTATTGTGGGTTTTAGCATACTAATAGGTGATTGTAAAAGATGAATACCAAATTCCATTCAGATTCATAAATATTTAGTACTCCTAATACAATTTTAAATTTACGGCTGTTTTTTTGAGAGTAACAAAATTTCCTTTTCTTTTCTTTCCAGATTCCTCAGTAGTATTGCTACGGCACTCAACCAGGGCTTGAAATGTAGCTCAGGATCTCCTTTTTTTTGCCATAACTCCTTATAGCCATCGATCTTGTCTCTGGAACCTAGATTTTGTGAATAACAGTAAATATATATATTTATGTTTTTTTAATATTATTGTAAATAAAACAAGTTAGTTTTAATTGAGTTTCATTTAGTAAATTTGATAATGTAGTAAATAGATGTAAAAATATTCACACCCAAAATGGTAACCTTCTGCCTGATGGCTGCTGAGCTATGAAGCTACTGACACGTCGTAGCTCACGTGCAACCACGTTACTTTAATCCTGACCAAAAAATCACGTTACTTTACCAGGGTTAAGACGAGTAGGACGAGCGGAAACCTGCTTAAGCAATCTTGTTGCTTGCCACCCTTGAAAAGGACTTGCTTAGGACACCCATTCTTTGCTCTACATAATCAGTTTTAATAGTGGCATTATATACATGTGTAAATATGCATAATATTGTAAACTTTCATTATACCTTAAAGACAGCGGAATTTAAAACAGCCGCTGTGGTCCAAAGCGATTCGAGCTGAGGTACCAAATCACGATATCCATTTCTGAATCATGCTTTAGATGACTGTAAGAGTAAAAGGGTAGGTAGTAAGTATGATGCATCCTTCCTTAGCATCGCGGACGAGATTCCAGGTACCCATGATAAAATGCATATAAAGATCAGAATGCCACTTAATGGTTATCTATACGGCAGTCGGGATCGATCCTCTTTGAGGGAGCTGTTCCATCCATAGTGGTCCTTACACTAGACTCTGATCATGCAATTCTTCGTGACCCCATGTGGTGGGGCCCCACGTTCCGCATAAGGGATATGTGGATATGAGTGCCCAAAGTAAAGACAATACTACTCCATCCGCAGACCTCTGAAACAGGAGAGAGCGGATATCTTATGCTGTGAAGGGGGGGAGGGATATGATAGCTATGGTTTGATTGGAAATGTGAAGGATGACGCGTTTGGTACTAAGTAATAGGCAAGTACGAGTTCTGAGTTACAGCGTATCTGTCTAATAGCCGTCCAGCTCATTATCCTCTCCCTCTCTTGCTACTTTTAAACGTCTCCTGAAGACTCCTCTCTTCAGAATTGCCTTCTCTACCCTGTACACTTTCTCTACACTCGATACACAACCTGCACTCTGGGAGGGCTAACAGTCCTGAGGGGCGCATTTTCAATACCTATTATTATTAGGATGTGACTAAAACTCTTGTGTCCGCGCTGGCTGCGATTGAACACTTGCCTCTACGTCAGAAATCCAATGCCGTATTAACTACGTTAACGAGAGCTCCTGACTAGAAGATTTGAAGGATATTACAATGGAATGGATTTCAGAGATCTTAAATATCTATCAATAATCACCAGGATGTATTTAAATCCATGATATAGGAGAAAGTGACAACTGATTAAGATATGAATTTCAAGAAATCACATATCTGCCGATTGTCTCTAGGTAGGGGCAATTTTGTATGTCTTGAATTACGCACTCTCTGACAACCAATAGTCTAATTCTCGATTTACCTAGAGAATAGTATATAAATTTTCGTCTCCTAAATTGGAAAGGTCATGAATTAATTCAAAGAGCTTTTTAATGGCAAAATTCTAAACAAGTGGGTGTATTTTTGCTTAAAAGGTCTCAAACAAGATATACACATGATAATTTGGTAAGGAGTGTCATGAATCTTTTATTTGGGGAGTCTAAAACACGCTTAGTTTGAGAACTTTTTGTTTGTTCGGAAGCCATGGAATTGTAGTCGAGCTTGGTTACGAGAGATAAAGATATTGTCTGAAGGCCAGATATTTGACTTCACTTTCAAAGAGTTTTAAATTTGAGGTTTCTACTACCAGTGTGTGTGAGTGGTGCTGATCTGGAATGGGAAGGAGAGAAGTGTTCTCAGCTTAGTCTCCTGTCATTTGAACTTGTGATAGAAATGTAGCGTTGTTATTGTCTTGTGATTGTGAGGACTGGGGTTGAGGGCAACATATTGAGAATTTCTGAAGTGGGTATCCAGGAATCTGTGCCTCTTCAGCCGTTGTAATTTCAACAGAAGCCATATCATAATATTCTTTGGGAATTCTGACAGGAAAATGAATGATAGCGACTTTTACGATAAGATGGATTTTAAGAAAAAGATCGAAAGCATTTATGTGAGCGGTGTGTTCACTCCAGATGGCTTAGTGGAAACCTTGTAAAAAAGAGAGAAAATACTTTGTTTCCAGATACGCGACGGATAATTCCCTAGAAAAGGTTGAGTACTTGGACTCTGTATGTTAAAATTTATTACATAAACAGACAAGTGACTCATCTTTTTCTAAGAAGGCAGCACAAATTTTCCAAAATTAAGCTATTTTTGAATAGCAGTGGAAAATTGATCTTGTCTGCCTTAAAAGCTGTTTTGGTGTCTTGCTGTAAATAAATTGGCTCTTAATTTGTCCCTAACTCCTGTAAGGAGATTTATGAGCTTAAAGGGGAGGGTAGCAGAATTGTTGAGGTGACATCTACAAAAATTTCCAAGTCTCATAGATTCACGCAGCCGTTCGAATTTTTTAGGTGGAGGTAAATTTTCTTTCGCTACGAATTTTGATGACTTGGGCAATATAACAACTCGGGCCGAGAGAAGATGTCCTCTAGGTCGCAATATTTGCTTTTTTGAAAATGTAGGAACAGCGGGAAATAAACTTGCTAATGGGACTTTCTGACTGTTTGCGCAGTAAGCGCGACAAGCCCGGTGCCTTGATCTTACTTACTCTGACTATAAGATAGATTTCAAGTCAGACCTTCCGGTTGCATGGCTAAATTATGCGAAATAGGCCACAGAATTTAAAGTTCCATTGCGCTCTGATTTTATTCTTGGGCCTATCCTAAATACCTCGATGGTATCAGGTTACTTTAGGTCGCCTCTGAATAGGCCGGAGGCTTGGTGCCCTAGACGGTAAGACATCAATTGGTTGAATGTTTTTTGCTGGGGGAGCTTCTTTTTGAGAGGCGCCACTCCTAGTGAGGTGACATTTGGGGTCGCTTTTGCCTTCAAGACTCCTTTGGAGGGACTCTTGTACACTAAACTGTTGTCTGATTGAGTTCTTAGAGAAAGCTGGTTTCCGCATTATTATTTAATTATTTAAATTGTTGGCTGCATGCTCATGGTCCAGAGAGAAACATGTATACCTAGCTTCAATATTCATTTTAGGAAGATTTTTTTCGTTTTTTTGGTTTTATTTCTTTTAAGTTTATATAAGCCTGGTCAAAAGATAGGCGTTTTTGTAATTTCTGTGGCTTATCTCTCGCATGAGGTCATCAGAGATGATACTAATATTAAATTTAAAATCGTTTCTTAAGTTTAGTCCTTTACCAAGTTTCTAGGAATCTCTATCTCGTTTAGCTGGCCCTTTTCGTATGACTAAGGTTGAGGTCGTAGATTTTCTCTGAGGATTAAGAGTTTGATTAATTATTCATTTTTACTATCTAAAGCAGCTAAAACCGTAACTTTTTGTTTAAAATCAGCTACTATTTTCGATGTTAGAGCTAAAATAGATGAAATCTATCGTTCGAGGTGGAGACTGATGCCCTAAATGTAGCCATTGGAGCCCCTCTAAAGCAAAATAGACGGCCAGTCCTCCGTTTTTAGCGTGCTTGATGAGAAAAAGGCAAACATTATCTTTAAAGCGGTTATGTAGTTACAGCAAATTCTTATTGGTGGGGAATTAGCTTGATTAATTACAGATCATAATTCAGTTTCTTACATGTTTAGTTTCCACTTTAAGAGCAATCCAGAACGAGTCAGCTATCACAGCTGAGCCAGAGATAAAACGCTTGTGTATAAATTCTGATGTGTTCTTTGACCCTCCTCCTCGTTTCGACGATGTAGCTCCAGTTGGTACATCTGGTGATTCGTGTAAGAGAACCTGAGGTACTGTATATAGAAACGCTACTAGTAGTTACATATGTAGATTTTTTATTAAGTTCTTGTTTTCATAAGGAATAGAAGATTGTTAGAATTTTATGTAGATTTAGTTTTAAGTTCAAACTAATCTTTTTGTTCTATTATCTAAAGCTAATTTCCAAGTTTTAATTTTTAATTAAAATAGAAAGATATTGTAGGGGAATCGACCCTCTCCCTCCTCTCTCTCAGTTAAGACACGGGACGGTGACCACAAACATCCGGGCCGTGGTTCAAACTCGACCACAGTGACCTCGCTCCTCGTCTCAATGAAAAGCCAAACGGTCAAAACTGCAAGATCTCCCCTAAGACTGAGTTCATTTTCACCTCAAGTGCGAAATTGGAGACCCGTCTCCCTCAAACCTGAAGGTCTCTCAGAACCAGAGGTACGACCACCTGAGAAAAACCATTGGAGTAGAAACCCTCATGCGGCCCGTCCACAGTTACCCTCCCCCCCTTCTACCCCTATCCCAGTGGGTTGGCGATGTATATATATCAAAAATTTGAGGAAAACGTGGTAGAATACGTGAGTCAACAGGCTACGAAGTTCCCGGCAAGAGCCCCGGGCTACCAAGAGAAGGGAGTAAGAAGCAGCTCATCCTTGAGCTAGTTCATGGTTATCAAACCGAACTTTAAGTTAACTTGTTCAAGTTCAACTTATTCTCGTCAGAGAAACCTCATCCCGCCCTATCCTGGTGTAGCACAAAATCCTCGCCCTTGAGGAATACCGAAATGAAGAAGAAAAAGCTCCTCCTTGAGCCCGTTATCTGGTGGTCACACCGAACGTCAAGTTAACTTGGTTTAAGAGGTAAGTTCAACTTACTCTCGTCAGAGAGACCCCTCCTATCCTGGTGCATCCTAAAGCACAGGGATAGTCCTCGCCCTTGAAGAAGACCCCCCCCCCCTCCCGAGTCCACTCCCTCTAGGCCTCCCCTGAGTCAAAATATTCAAGCCTTACCGCTTCGCTAGACAGTGCGAATTACCCCCCAGAGTAATCCGAAGAGGAGAAAGGAACATTCTTTCACTCTTCCGTGGTGATATCCCTTCCTGCCGAATGCAGGTGGCTTCCCAGCTGCCGCACTCGCCAAAGTCCTTTGTGGCTTTCAAGTTATTCGTCCGCAACCTTCATCTGGCCAGTCGGCACGCGTCATCGAGACAATAACATTCCCGAGGTAAAGTAGCTCATTGAGTGCAAGGTCAGACTCAAACCCGTTCTAAGGGGTAGCCACAAAGGTAGTTGCGGCCGGTAAAGGCCGTTAGCATTTGTTTTTAAATTGGAGTAAGTGATGGGTCAACCATCACTATAATGTCAAGTAGGTCAAGTTAGAAAGCCTTACTGAAAAATTATTGAAGTCCTTACTGTGTATTTAGTTCGTAATATTGATATGGTTTATGTTTATTTGTTTTTGTGTTTTAATTAAAGTTTTAGTTTGTTTTAACAATTTTTTATTCTATAGAATTGCTACGTATGGCACAAGGAACCCTTAAAGTTTAAAGAATTAAATAATCAAGATAATAATAATCAATCTATATAGCACTCTTAGAGAGATATAACGTTAGTCAAGGAGTCTTCTTTTTTGTGTAGTACGTAAACAACCCATACGTACCAACTCCTTCCATCACTTGGTCCTTCCTTTCCTACGACAGATATTAACAAAGATCATACATTTATTATGGATAGAAAGTGATCCTGATGTTACTCAAGTAATGGAGATCTAGATTTGTAAAGCTTTTCGATCTTGTAAAAGAAATTACAAATAATGGTTTTCTCCTATATATAATTTGTCACTGTAAGCTTTAGTTTGTCAATGGAAACTTAAATTTTTTAAAAAATTGTTTCAGTAAATTAAAAACAAGCATTGAAGCTTTTCCTTATTTTGCGTTATTACACTACTCTCACGAATATTCACATAACTGGAAACGAAATAAATCTTTAATACTGAAAATGAAAGTATCAAAAGCGGCAGGTTCCGCTAAATTCTATCCAATTCACTTTAGAGGATTAAAAGGTGAACTAGCAAAACCGTTTGTAACAATTTTTAACAAATTAATTAAAGAAGAAGTATTCACTAGTTTAGTAACAAATATGACTCCGATTTCTTAAAATAGCAATACAAAAATAATTTTGGAAATTTCAGCCCGATTTCCATAACTTCAGGTGTTGGTAAACTATTAGAGTTTATAATTAAATCCTGAATCGTGAAACATTTGTAGTCCTAAAACTTAATGATACTCAGCAAGGTTTTCGATGATAGGAGTGGTGTTCATGTAGATTTTTGTTCGCGAAATGATTTTAACCTTTGAGAAGCAAAAGACTCAATGAAGTTTCATGAATTTATTGATAAACTCTAAAAATTCATCTTATAAAGGAATATGTAAATAAATGGATCGAAAACTGGTTATGCAACCACAGAGAGAGTAGTGGTAGATGGCATTGACTTTCTTTGAGAATCGGTCACCTATGGTCTATCTATCGATCGGTTCTTGCTGCATTCTTTTTATTAGCAATACAAACTAGTGTATCTTGAAAGTATTTTTTCATACAAAATTTATTAATTTTTGGATAATACAAAAATGAAGAAATGAAGCAAAATGGAGCTATTATTAAGGAGATTGAGTTCAGTATAGATAAGAGTCCAAAATTGTCTAGCAGTGAATAATATGGTGGGTCATAATCTAATCAGGATTACTTTGAAAAAAGATTTGGGTATATTAATTTAGCGACCTAAATTATTAAAATGAATGCGTTGTCGCAGCGGACTAAGCAAACAGACTTCTGGATTACATAGCCATGATTTATTTATATTAATCTAAAGATATTATTCTTCCAATATAACTATAATGCGCTTTGTCAAACCTCAGTTAGAATATGTGGTTCAACTTTGTTGTCCTTATCTTAAAAAATACATCTTAACCTTGAAACACGTTCAACGTAGAGAAATGAAATTAAATCCTGAACTTTAAAATAAATCAAATGAATCTAGACTGAGAGAACTTAATTTAATTTTCTTGCAAAGTTTAGATTGTAAGTTCAGTTCATCTGAGTCTTTAAAATACTAAAAGCTCTCATTGATACATATAAGTATGAGTTGTTATTTGAGTTAGATAACAGAGAACTACTAGATATAAAGTTCTAACAAAAAAATTAACAATGCGATCGCACATAACTTTTATCGTAGAAAAACTCTACTAATCTCAAACTCAAACTAGACTTCCAGGACTTATTCCTCCTAGAAATGTCCATTATACTTGTTTGCAAGCACATCTTAGCTATTATATTTCGCTTTGTTTTGCAACTAGCAGCACTGGTGTGGACTAGAGTTTGGGGCAACCTTTACTCACAGACTAAATAATTGTAAATCTAGAGTCACAAGTTCCCGAACATGTCTCTCCTAAAATACCCACCCCCTCCCTCAACCATTGATATTTGATCTCATCCCTTTTCCTCTTAAAAATAGTAAACCAGGAAATTATTTCTCTTCAACCCTTTGCATCTCAATTCAAAACATCATTACCATCTTTTTGAAGACTTGATCATTTAAACCGTGTTCAAGATCCATTTACATGGTGGAAAATATAGTCAAAACTGTTTTTTTTTTACATATCACTTTAAATAAGTAGGCAGACCATTTATTAATTAATATTTTGAAGGTTCTTTAAGTATATAGGGAATTTTGTAAATAAATGTGCAAATTTATAGAAAAAATAGCACCTGTTTGCTAATATGAGTGGAATATGTGAAACAATCGAATACTTGTTTTAAGCGGGAAGACAGCAGGCGATATTTTTAAAATTATGAATCTCATTGTGAGCTGATCTGGTTTTTTAAAGCTATCATCGGCTTAAATAGAAAGACAGGCCGTTGTCTTCTAGAGTGAAGACAACACTGCCATGATCAGTGAGGACCACAACCCTCATCAAGAACACGCTAAACAAAATGAAGAGAAATCAAAGGAGTACCAGTTAGTTATTTTTGTAGGTCAAAGTGTGCCCATTTGTAAATGAGACCATTTAAAAATGCTAAAAGCTGATCTGAAACTTCATCTATGCTAGATAATTCGAAGGAGAAAAGCTACTCCCCCAACGCCTCCTTGATGAACAACTTCTCCTTGAGGAGAAGTTGTTCACTGTCCAGAAGATCCAGAATGCACAAAATGATCATGCTTGTGCACAAAATAAGAATGATATTACGATTGAACAGTTGATATCTCTCAGGAGACAGAAACCAGCTTCGGTCATAGTGTGGCCGGACGTAAACTATATTGGCTAAAACACCTCCCTTATTCATTGAATAGTAGATAAATATGATAAACATGAGTTTTGAGGAGTTGAAGGAGAAAATCTTATCCTGGGTTGATTCCACTATATGAAATGCCAACAAGAAGGGCGATAAGCTAATTTTAGTTGGTTTTGGTCACAGTAACTTGACCTCCAAGTTCGGCAACTTTGATAGAGCAGAAGGCTGGTAACAAATTTATTCAAAATATCGATTTACAGTAGTGCAAACAGGAAACCTGTTCGGAGAAAATATCAGCTGAAACCTTGCGTGACTCTTGCGCTCAAGTCATACATAGACTTCGTTGTGGCATAAACACAAAAGGTGATCTAATCAAAATTAGATCATCATCTTGTAGCAAACATTTTTTTTTTGTTTTATTCTAATCATCTGCGGTTCCTATCTTGGTTGAAGGCCTATAATACAATGTGTAATTGTATGTTGCTAGTGTAATTGGCCAGCGCTGAAATCGTGCAGCTACTAGAGTTAGTAAACCTGCCTTTCGACTAGCAATGGCTAGCAATGGTTTGTAAGTTGCTACTAACTTGAATTCTTTCCTACCGTACAGATATATGTGAAACTCCTTTACACCATATGCAAGAGCAAGACCGTCTTTCTCAATTTGTGAATAATTTCTTTCTGCTTTATTTAACAACCTTAATACATAAGTAAATAGTCTTTCTGTACCATCAGGCATTTCATGAGCTAACACTGCGCCCATTCCTACCTGTGAGGAGTCACAAATAAATTTTACTTGCATTTTCATTCTGAAATGTGTCAAAGATTTGGGTAAGGTTATTTATGCTTTGATATTCTCAAAAGGCTTATTGCATTCTTCAGTCCAGTTCAACTTTACATCTTTGTTAAACAGTTGATACAATGGTTCTGCTATTGTAGCTAGATTCCTAACGAACCTTCCATAGAATGTTACTAGACCTAGGAATGACTGAAGTTCTTTTACATTTTAAGGTCCCTTTGCTGACTAAAATGCCATAAATTTGTCATCAGTCTTGTGAATTGCCTTGACTGTTTATAATGAAGCCCAAATACTCAACTGATGTAATATGAAATTAACACTTATTCATGTAAATCTTTATACGATTTTCAAAGATTCGTTTTAATACTGTTATTAGTCTTTCCTGGTGCTCTTTTTCATATTTGTTTGCAACTAAAATGTCATTTACAAAAACAAATACACCTGGTAAAACATTAAAAATTTTGCCAATAGTTTGCCGCCATATGGCAGGACTACTAGCTACACCATAAAGAAGTCTCTTTGGTTTAAATAACACTAAATGTGTGTTTATGGTGCAGTAATCTCGAATTTCTCATCCATGACTCACTGCTGAAAAGTTTGCTTCATGTCAATCTTTGAAAAAACCTAGCACTCCCCTAGAGCGGAAAACATATCAGAAAGAAAATATCAGCGGGTTTAGTGTGACTTTGTAATCTCCACACAAACGAACGCCACCACCTTTCTTGACTACTGGCACAAGTAGTGTTCTCCAATGAGAATACTTTACTTTTACCCATGTTCCTTCTGACTAATCTTTTGACCTCCTGCCCCACTGATGCCTTTAATGCATATGGAATGGCTCTGAGTGCACAAAACCTAGGTACTGCATCTGCCTTAAGAGTTAGGTAAGCTTTTACATTTTTTACTGTAACATAAGCTTCACTGAAAATTTCTTTGAACTGTGATATAATCTCATCTAATGAAACTACTGGTACATGACTGACCTTTAAAACACTTAAAATATCTGGCGAATCTAACTTGATGTTATTTAGCAAATCCAGACCCATTAGTGTCTGACCTTGACCTTTTCTAATAGTGACTGGCAAATCTGCTGTTTGTTGATTATAATGTATCTTTACATTAGCCAAACCCACAACTTTAATACAATGTGAATTATAATCTTCGAGAACTTTGTTAGAGGGTTCAATAAACAGACCTGGAATTCTGTGTGCTACTTGTTCTATCATCATCGATACATGAGCAGCTGTATCTACCTACATGATAACTGGTTGGTATACCATTTATGATGACTGTCACCATTAATCTCCTTTCATGGTTACTAACAAAATTGATCTGAAATGCAAATTCCTGCTCAGTAGTGTCTGTGTCTTTTGACACATTTATAGTAGAAAATAAATTAATATTTTGTATTGCTTTATGGAAGCTAAATACACTACTAAATGATCTTTGCGTCCACAGCAATGATGCTGTTTTTCAGTGGCAGGACATTCTGTTGTCATTTAGATCATGACCTACCCCACCACATCTGTAGCATGTACGAAATCTAGGTTGTTGCACTTTTACATCATGTTGCGGTATTTTACTGTTATCCCCCTTATTTGTTGTACTTGTAGGCTGTCTAGCCTCAGATTTCCTTGTGTTTTTTTGCTTTTGCTAGCTTGCCATTGTTTTTGTGGTTTCTTTGAATAAGTTGATAACTTATTGACATTACCTTGGGAATGATTGTGAAGACCAACGTTACCCTCAATTATCTGATCTTTTGAATTTGATGCTTCTAGTACCCTGGAAAAGAAAACATGTCTCTTTTGCACATAAATTCTCTCCGTATTTACTTATATTCCTCAAATATTCTCTGTCGCAAGCATTTCTACATCTTTTTGCAGATAAGGTCACCAGAGTTTCACCACATATTCCATTAGCGGCCTTAAGATGGATTTTTGTATTGGAAGAACGATCTCTTTAGATTCGTACGAAAAATTTTTAATGTGAATAAAGCTTTGTTCACCATTTTCCACGTCTACTAACTTTGTATTGAAAATTTTAAGTCATGACGGGCACTCGCAAATCTTTTTTAGTTTAAAAAATTCAAATCGATTATTACTAATTTTTAAAAAATCTTTATCATAAAATTTGGCGCAAACTTAGGAGTCTGTTTATATAATAAAAAGATCGAAATTAACCGTATCCATCGTCACTTAAAATAAAATAAGAAAAAAAGAAAACAGTACCTTACGAAATTGAATGGGGTGGAAGGCAAGTTTGTAGTAGAATTTCACAGGAATCTGTACCAGGATCAATTCTTTTTCTAAGGCTTTTGGTTTTTATTTGCACAGATGACGAATTTTAATGTATAGTCTTGAAATTCGCTGGCGATATAAAACTGGATCAAAAGTTGTTACAGTTATAACCGAGAGAAGATTCAAAGCGCAAACTAATATTGGATTAGTTATTTAAATTAGACTTGCCTGAATACAGATAAGTGCAATGCTTTACATATTGGACTATAACCGAGAAACTTAAATATACCATATATTAGTGATATTCTTGGCTAAGGTGGACACAGAAAAAGGCGAACAAAGCCTTATTATTATTAACAAATTTTCCAATAAATCTAAAGAGATCCTTCTTTCAATATACAACTCCCTTGTAAGGATAGCCTTTGTAATTTTTTTCACAGCATTTGCAGAATGATCACTACTTTTTATATTAACCTATGCTCACACATATACCTATGACCTTATATGATTCCATTTATGGGTTTTTTCATGGATAATTTTTAAATTTAATATTTTTTTACATTCAGACTGTGCAAGCCTTGATGAAATATTCTGTTTAGCAACAAAAAGGTTTTAACCTAAAATTGGCTGGAGGCTAGTTAATAAATGTGCTATTGTCTAACCATGGCTATTTTTTTGCAAATTAGTCTTAGTTTAGACCTATTCTAAGCTACAAAAGTGGTGTTTGTGAGACACATGAATTTGTCTGAAAAGCAATGCTTACAACCTGTGAATATTGTTTCATTTTCTTTAGCTCCAAATGCCTAGGAACCGATTCTAAACATAATTTTCATGGTAGATAAAGCGTCGGTTCCTTAATTTAATAGTTACCACAAAACACAATGGCTTGTTAGCAAACAAACACCATTCCTACTCCTATATGCGATCTCTGATAGAAGTAAGCTCTACTTTGCTGTTTTTGTGAACTGAAAGGATTAATTTATCCTGAACTCCTCAAAAATAAGCATTACTGAAGAACTTTTCGTTCAACAATGCACGGCCACACGGAACACGTTTAACCAAATAAAAAATAATTGCGTTAGTTTGATAAGTTTTTCCTTCTGATATGGAGGAAATGGAAAAGGTTATCAAAACATATATTCATTCCATCAATACCGAATAAATTCATCTAAAATGGTATACACTACTTAGTTAAACGAAGAGGGAGCATTGATAATAATAATAATGGAAACAGCTAAATAAATGTTATGTTAAATATGATTTTTAGGTGTTTTATTTTTCATATTAATTACTCTAGGTGGCATTGGTTTAAAACATAAAAGAACTTAATATTAATAACGATAAATACAAACATTTAAAAATCACTATATGCATGGGATACGCATAAAAGTCAACTGATCTTAATTTTCTTTCTTTTGTATCAAATCTAATGTTGTTCCATTCTTTTCTACAAACTTCTTCTTTCATAACTTTGGAAAAATCTCAATGCAGTAGGAGTAGATGTTGTCAAGGCTTTTTGCACCATATGTGGATCAGATTGGATTTACGGTGTTTAGGTCAGGAAAGGGAAGGAGGTGACATTTCGTTTACATGTTGGATGAACAAATTCATGGGTGAGAAAGAGTTGATCCATTGCCAAAGAAAGAAAGAATTGGCTGCGGCTTCCATCAAATGAAAAATTTTACTGTTTACGGTCTTGATAAGAGGACCGACTCCACAGGAATTTTTCCTATTGGAATTCGGTTATTCGCAATATAGAAGATTCTATACAACATAAGCAACCGTTAAGATTTTAATACTTAAAACTAAAACGCGTAAACCAATGAGGGCATCTCCGCCAAGATGTTTGAAATCAGTTGGTTAAAAATTTCGTAAATTTAAAGAAAGTTAAATAGTGTGAGAGTTACATGGCCTGATTGGGGTTGGTTGAATAGGTTCAGGAGAGCTGCGTGGCCCCCTGATCAAAACACACAAATTAGTCTTTTTAGAATAATCTTGCAATTACACTGCCGACCATAATCAGAGAACAATTTATTACATTATTTAAAAAAATATGATGAGTAAGTGAATGAAATTTCCATACTACATAAAAACATGCATTTAATATACTTTACTAAGATTTCATATCGTACAATCCTATATTAATAAAATTGTACTAAATAAACTAACAAAAGAAAATATTAACACACGCAAAATAAGAGAACTATTTTTCAGGAACATTCTACAAGTTTCTTGTAATCATCTCTCAACACTTTGCTCGGTAGGTAAGAACTCTACCACAGCCATTGTTCTTCTATTCAGTTTTCAGATATGCCATCACACGATAAAGAGACTCATGAGCTTCATCGAAATATTGTTCGCTCGAAGACTTTGGGGAGGACTCTTTGTACGATTTCGAGAGAGGAAGGAAGATCCAAGAGTGTGGTTTTGTGCTCTCTGAAGTTATAAATGATAAAAAAACCGAGAAATCACCTGCAAGAGTCGGTTGAGCCCGCCTAACCACCGTCCGAGAATCCAGAGCTTCATGTATAAACAGCTTCTCTATGAAGGATCCCTTCGAGACTGCAGCAGGAATTTCTTGAAATATTAGGAGCAATAGTGGCAAAGAAGCGAGCCGATTCACAGTGTCCCTTCTCCTCCCCGGATCTGGTTTAAATGGTAGTTCCCAAACAACCAAACCAATGATCAGTAAGAAGAACCAGAAAGGGAAGAATCGAATATGCTGAAGCTCATCTTTTGGTAGGGATGTAGATTAGGAGAGAATTCATTTCAGTAACGAAAGTAAATTTATTTTACGAGTAGTTAGATCTAATGGTAGGCACTTTGTTAGATGCGGTGCAGGTAACAGACTTAACCCAAAATGTGTTAAAAAGTCTGCCAAGCATGGAAGAGGCAGCGTCAAATATGGCGGATGTTTTCGTTTGTAGGGGTTTGTGCGTATTTGCGAATAATTTGAACGGTAAATACAAATGTGCATCTAAACCTCATACAACAGTATGTTCTACTTTCACACCGAATATCTATAAACCAGAGAGCAGTATTTATGCAGAATAATGTGCCATACCATAATGCGAAGCCAGCACAATGCTATTTAGAACAAGAAGATGTGGCATGTTTGGAGCATGGATCTAAACCCAATTGAGAACCTCGGGAAGATCATTAGAGACAAAGTTCAAGACCAGTAGCCTTCAATTGTGATGGATTTATGGACAAAAATTGGTCAAGAATGCGACAAAATAATACCAGAATTTTGCTAGAATCTTGTGAGGTCCTGTCGTCATCGTTGGGCAGAAGTAATAGAAAATAAGACTTCAGCACCTCATATTAAGTGTTTTCAGTTTCAATGTTGTAAAATCTTCCTTTACTTCTAGTGTTTCCCTGCTAAGCAATTCTGTTAATGATCGTTCTCTTATTGGGCAGATGTGAATATTTTATTTTATTTTATTTAGTATAATTTCTTGAAATATACGAAGGTATCATGAAATCTTCATAAAATATATTAAATGCATGCCTTTGTGTACCTTAGAAATTTCATTTATTTATTCATTATACTTTCGAAATTATTTTAATGAAGGAAAACCGTTCTCTGATTATGATCGGTAGCGTATGATTTCTATGGATTTTCCCTTCCTATAACTTCACCAATTTCTTTAAACGGCACATGATAATTCTGAGTAACGTTTACTCGTGGGTTTTTGCGTCTTTATTTCAAGTAGTTTTGACTTTTTCTTGAACCGAGAATGAAGAAAAGTTATATCCCGGGGGTACTTTCAAACATCTTTGTTTTCCTCTTTCTTCGCATTCCTCCTTTCTCTCTTATTCCTTTTTCTTTAGCCTAAATCCATCATAATTATGACGATAACAAAGCTTTAACTAAAATGTACATAAGCGTGCGTCTGAGAGAGAGGGGCGGGTGGCTTGCCGTCAACTCTGTGACCATCTGGGGTGAAATAAATGGCGAGTGAAATTTAAAATAATAAAATGTAAAGTATTTACACCCTGACTCCAGAAACTGAGAATTCAATTACACCCTGGTGGAATGGGACTTGCAAACGAAGGTTGTGTCAGGAAAAGGAATAAAGAGAACAGAATTAGGGAGAAAATTGATTCCTAAACAAATCTGTAAAATTTAGTGTCTCGTCTAATTCGAGTATTTAATTAACTTATAACGAACTTTTGTAGGGCCAAAAAATAACAAGCTGTTGAGATGAGCCAACGCCAACTTGATGCTTTGGATGAAACACAGAAAAGTAACGGGAAATCAGTCTATTTATTGGAAAAATATGCGGTTGAGAAGAGAATTCTACACACACACCTAAAAAAATAAAAATACATGGAAATTTCTGGTCCGAATTAATTGCACTGCCCCTCCCTTTTAATTAATTGCATCCTCGGCATTTATAAATTAATTGTCTCATCAGTCTTTACAATTAATTTTCCACCCATTCATTAATTAATTGCACAATCCGTCCTTTTCAATTAATTTTACCACCAGTCATATTTAAATTAATATCCCCACCTGTCATATTCATTTAGTTTTACAACCGGTCCTATTCAAATAATTGAACTAGCAGTCCTTTAAAATTAGTTAAACAAGCAGGCCTTTTGTAATTCTTTCATTAGCAGGCATTTTCAATTATTGTACCACTCTTTATTTTCCATTAAGTTGACCACCATTATTTAAAATTAATTGCACAACCTGTCATTTTCATTTAATTGTTACACCAGGCATTTTGAATTAAGTGCACTACCTTTCCCTTAAAATAATTACACCATGAGTTATTTTTCAATTAATTACACTAACTGTCGTTTTCATATACTTTCACCACCTGTCCTTTCCAATTAATTACATCACCCGCTGTTTATTAACAATGGCACTACCCGTTCCTTTCAAATAAATTATCCACCCTGTTTTTTCAAATAATTTCCTCACTCGTCCCTTTCCCAAAATCGCATCACCAGGCCCCTTCTATTAATTCCACCCTTAGGTCCTTTTAATTAATTACTAAGGAAATAATTTTGCTCCCTGTAATTAAAATTGGCCGGGGCTTTTACCAAATTGTTCTTGGTAGAACTGAGAGAAAATAATAGCAACTACAGCTACACAAACATCTCCCATTATCGGATCTTTTTAACAGCGCTGACCGATATAGCAACCTTGCTGGAGACGACACCAGGAAGACTGCGCCCCTCCCATCCACGTCATACCTCTATCTCCTTCACACCCTTATTAGCTATCCGTCACAATCTATCTGGGGGAGATGCTCGTATTATTCTTCGCTTTTTGGTTCTAAGTAAATAAATACAATGTAAAAGAGGAGTAAGCCTCAGGGTAGGAGCAAGATCTCAAATAATAATCCTATGAACACCTTAATGACCTTGGATTGGATCGTAGAATTGGCGCACCACCTGACCAATGGTTTTAAACAACATCAACGCCTATTTTGGGGCAAATAAGTTTATGGAGTTATATTTTCACTTCCCTAACTTTGCCTCCTCAATAAAACCACATTTACCCTCTCTTTCCATTAAAGGAAACACTGCCATGTACACACGCACACACATACAACATCCCAAATTCATACATAAACATTACCAGTCCCAATGTGGCCTCTTACAGGAGCGCCAAGGTATCCTTGTATCTGCGATCTGAGCATCGCAAGGAACGAGCTGACACCATCTCGCTTAAAACCATTGCTGTTCCATTACCGACCAGATAGTAAACTCCTCATAAAGATCTGTAGGGCAATCACTGGTTAGCCCGAAGGCACCAGGAGCTGGTTCTCCTCGGAGAAAGAAAAGCCTCCTAAAAAACTGTATTACTGTGTTTTCTAAATATCCAACCACCGAATGAACCCTGCGTGGCCGAAGGAAGGGCAACCCGTTCCATTTCAGGGGAGTGTGGATTAGAAACCCGCTCGGCGCGTTCCGTAAAAGAGTGTTGCGTTACCTGTGAAAATGAATGGTAGAAGACAGCGTTGTTGTGATTGACTATTTCTGAGATAGCGCATGCATATGGAAATACCTGCGCTTATGCGTCAGATTTGGCGTACTGCCTATTGGCGTCTAGCTCTCTACGAACCCATTACCTAAGCGTGAAAATCCAATGGTTCACTTTGAGGGAGGGAAGGTATAGAGAGAGGGGCCGTACAGTGTTTTGTCACTCTCCATCGAGCAGAAAACCCATCGGAGCCTTAGGTAGAGCCACCCGTACCACATCAGGGCAGTGCGGGTATGCAAACCTCTTCGGTAGATTCCGAGACAGAAGAGAGATGCGTATTGTGTGAATGGTGTTTGGGGTGCCTGCGGTGATATGTATGTGATGTTGGCACCCGCGCGTCAGAGAACACACAGCTCATTGCGACTAGCTCCTAATGTAAACTAAATTTTTTTTTCTATGCTTGAGGTGGAATTGAGCCCAGGGCCTAATTGGGACAGTCTTTAAAGACCGGCCATAGCCCATGAGAGGTCAGTGGGTCGAATCTCTGTGAATCTTGAATATAATTCAGGTGTCACGATGCTTGCTACTAAGCCTCATTGAACCTCTCTTTAACTCAGAAATCCAAGGTATAAAAGAAGTTCTTAGAATAAATGACAGTACTGTATCATCCCTCGCAGAAAGCCTCAAGAAAGCTCAGCTACATCTTCGGAAGTGACCTGCAACTCTGCTTATAACGTAAGTTAACATCTGCATTTTCATAGTTTTAACTTAATCGGAAAAACGGGTCTTTCATATATATATATATATATATATATATATATATATATATATATATACATCCAGGAAAAACTTCCCTAAATTCGAACTTGAATAACTCACTCAAATCAAATAAATGTAATTGAATATCAATGAGAATTACACTGTAAAACACTGAAAAACAACGAGGATGAGAATAACATTTTCTACGGGTGTTTTTTTCGGAAATCACGAATATAATAATATCAGTCTCTTTCTGCGACCCTCCAGTTTCTCGAAAATTATCATTTTACTTACGTTAAATACACTGATGGTTCCGTAGGGATTGAATTCAAACAAGATTGAGACGAAACTGATAACTCTAGAAGGTATAAACGAATTTTCTATAATATTAATAGGGTGTTCCTAAGGTATTTGTCAACCTAACCTGTAAAATCTATGAAAATAAACTCAATATTTTTTTAGTTATATGGGTCCAGATCCATGGTAACTCTTACGTAACGCTTGATAATTTTGTAACTTATATATAAATTCTTCCTATTCTTACTTTTTATTTAATATTTGTTGCTGTTACTATTTATATAATTTTTCACAAACTAAACTCTTTTTTCTTTAAAGGATGCTAAAAATGCCCCTAAAATGCAAAAATTCCCCAGACGGTTTCTGTTATATATGTAGATCAGTTGAGAGAGAAAGTTACCCCCTCCCCCAATTCATAGAACCCAACGTCAACCTGTGGTGTCTAAGAAGATACACCTGCACGCATAGACAGCTCCAAGGCAACCGCGCGATTTTCGCGGACCGTATAATCCGTTTGGGTTCCATTCTCCGCCAGATCTACGGCGCCAAAAGCCTTTGCGAAAGCTTTGAGGCTTCCGAGACTGTCCTCTCCCCATCCCTGGCGCGCCAAGTCTACTGAGATCCTCGTTCCCCTTTTGGGGGCCCCTGGCCACCCGCTTCTGACGAGGCAGAATAAATACTTCGAGAAAAGCTTGGAGAAATGAGTACCATACAGCCCCATCTTAGTTAGCAGTCACGTACCATCTTGTACGCCCTACCGCACCCCCCTAAAGGCTTCCACTTTTGAATGCGACACGTTATCTCTACCCGGTCTTGCTCCTATCTAAGGTCAGAGTTCCCGCCGACAGACGGTAGATACGGACAGGCATACTCATATATACCTCGGTTATCGACTTCTTTCAAAGACTAGAGTACTTCCTCGCTCATTTCTCAGTGAGGTTAAAAAAGAAGGAATCTTGTAAGTTAAACTTTGTAGCCCACCGTTTACTCACCGTATTCAAGCCTCCAGTCAATTAGGCTTTATGTGAGTCTCCGCTATAATTGCACTCTCCCATTTTCTCTGGAAGCAATCTTCGTATATACTCTCTCGAACTCTGGTACCCGTCGAGTCATTTATTACCCCTCCACCCCCTGTTTGGTACCAGGGGTCTTATTTTATGTATTGTGATTAATTTACTTGTGCTATTAATATTTTGTTTGTATATAGTAAGGTTATTCTTCTACCATTAGTTTCTCTAATCCCAGAACCTCTAAGAATTGATCATTTAGGCCAACCGCACTCGATTTTGTTTATTTAAACCTGCCACTGGGATCTGTATCCCGATTCTCTGGAGTGCCCTCTTCACGGTCCCCCTACGACAAGTTTCATTATGACAATACAAGAGTGAGTTGACTAAACATGTGAAGAAACTTTATGAGTGTTACTTTGGATGTAAAGTAGATGACCAGGAGAAACGCTAGGCACCTCACATATGTTCTTTCAGGTGTACAAGCTCCCTTTCTGACCTGCTGAAAGGCAAAGAGCCTGACCTCATGGTTAGCGTACTAATGATCTGGAGGGTGACAAAAACCATTCAACGGATTGCTACTTCTTCTTAACATATAGTAAAGTTTGGTATTTAATGTATTTTCTTTCCTGGTCTTTAGTATTTTTTCAAGAGATAGAACTACATAATATGTTAAACTTCAACTATTTTTGGAAGTGATTACAGCCAGTAATATCCATTTTTAGGCTGATTGTATTTTATTTCACTGCAGGACGCAACAGAAAATGCAAGAAATCGATCATGTATACAGATCTTTAGTCTGCTATTCACCCAGTTTGACATTTAAGTGCTATTCGCGTATCACAGCCACCCTCTGAACTACCAAGTAATAAACACGAGCAACCTAAACGATTCAGAATCATAAGATACACCATATTTGGCACATATTCTATCTGACAAGAAAACACACCTCATCACACAACCAGAACTTAATAATCTAGTTCAAGATCTAACACATAATAAGCAATAGAGAGAAGTTCTGTCCTCATGTTTGCAACAATGGAACCTGTTGGATGAATATGCTCGAATTACAGTATTTATGAGGTTTTCTGCAGATATACAGCAATTCCTTACTTTTGAAAACAACTTGACTTATTGTCATGATATCAGACCTCTCTTCAATGCCCTTGAGCTGACCTATAAACCAAATTAGTGGAGTTTATTCATAGATACACCCTTTTACAGCATAAATGTGGTTCTGTTGCATATAGGTAACACCATGACTTAAGTTCCAGTTGCTCACTTTAAGAGACATATGAGAACCTTGCTTTTATTCTGGACATAATAAGTTACAAGGCGCATGAGTGCCTAATTTGTGAGGAATTGAAAGTATTATCCCTATTTAATGAGTTACAAAATGGATACAAGTTTATATGCTTTTTTTGCAAGTGGGACCGTAGGGTCATATCAGAAAATTATCTATGCTCAGAATGGTCAGCTCGGAAAACTATGACTCATGGATGCCATAATGTAATTCATGAGGCACTAGTTAAGAAGGAGATAATCATGTTGCCACCAATATATATAAAAATAGGCCTAATGAAGCAATTTAACAAAGCACTGCAACATAACAGGCCATGTTACCAGTACCTTTAAGCGATCTTCCCTAAAATAAGTGATGCCTAGATTAAAGAAGGCATATTAGCAGACCCTCAGATTCGTCAACTTATAACTGATAAGGACTTTGGGCGACAATGGATGAAACTGATCTTGCGGCCAGACATGGATTAAAACATGTGTGGTGCACACAATATGTGCACACACGAATCCATAAAGTAGCAATGTGTACACTGAGCCAATGTAAATAAATATATGTGTGTGAAACGAAATAAAAAGAAACTTAAATGAAACATTGTAACATGTAACAGGATATTTTAGAGTCATTCTCATTTTGATTTCCCAAAAAGAACAAAGACGCGGTGAAAAAGTGTTAACTGGAAATGAAACTAATTATTCAGTGATTACAAAGGGGAACCTTAAAATGGGTTAGCTCGATTGTAACGACACTCGGTGAGCCTCAAATTACAAGCACAGTATTATATTTTTATTTTTGTTAAGGAAGACGAAAAAAGTGTTTGACTAAATTTCACCGTTTCAGTATATTTTCTCACGTGAGAAAATATTTTTAAAAGTATAGTATATGTATATATATTTGTATGTTTTCAAATGTGTCTAAGTATAAAACGAGCAAATCGAGGAGGAGAGAAATCATTCGAGAGAAATCATTTCGAGGAGCAGTTTCACATATCGCTCGCGGGTCATACCAATCAAGTTATTTACTCTGCATTAGGATATAGCATTTACACAACTGATCTTACATCAGGACGAGTCTTATTCATTCATCGTATTAAAGCACCAACATTAAAAGAGCGGTATTTAAGCATCATCAAAGATAAGCTCGTGAAATCGATAATCAATGTAATTCGAACACCTCCTCCATTTGCTACCCAAAGCCACTAAATAAAGACAACTGTAGTCTTCTTATTTTCATCACCATTTTGCTCGAAGGCAAAATCATATCAGAATTGCTGCTCATCGCCAAGCCAAGAATATTCATCATTAACTTTTGGAGTCAGGTAATAATTTCTCGGAACGTTATCGTATCACCCAAATCTGGTTTAACGATCAACGTTTCGCAATAATCTTATGTGGAGCGCAATAGCAAAGAGGACCACAAAACGCGGTAGAATATAAATATATCTGGCGACCAACAAAACCATCCTTTCATCATCCAAATCCCCCCATACATGTATGTAAAGGACTTCTGGGAAAGTACCAAGGGGTTCATCGAGAGCCTATAGTAGAGAGCCTCATCAAATGGTATCAGGATCTCGGATGTAATATGTCACTGAAGATACATTTTCTTCATTATTATCTGCCCATCTTCCCAGAGAATGCAGAAAATGTGAGAGATGAACATAGAGAGATGTTCCATCCAAATATAGCGTCAATGGAAAATAGGTATATGGGAAAATAGAGCTCTGATATGCTGGCTGATTTCTGCTGGAACCTGAAGCGTGACACACTTGAGACGTCTTACAAACGAAGAAGTAAATACTAAAATGTAGGTTAATAAACTTTATAATGCTATCATTATTTATTAATGAATTAATTACAATGTACATATTTAATTTGACTTTGGGAACGAAATACATTCATGGTATCGTGGAAATCGATATCATTTGCATAATTATTAAATCAGTAATTTACAAGAAAATGTTACGTGATGGGAAATTTTTGTTATCAAATTAGAATTCAGCACTCTCAACTTCATAATGAGATCTATGTTTTTTTCTTGACACTAAAATTTGTTGTACATTGTTATTATACAACAATTAATATTTATTTGTTATCTCTAAAAATTTCGAACAATAGCATTATAATAGTATTGCTACAATAAGAAACTACAATGGTGACTTAATTTTTTTCTTTCCGATTGCTCCTAACAAGGAGTAATGTCTAAAGAAATTAAAATCAATATAACCCTTTGAAATAAATGATTAATATGTCCACCTTATGTATCCCATAGAGCCCTCTATCGCATTTTTAAGGAATAAAACATTTTATGATATCAGAAATTGTTATGTTTTTTTTATTTATGAAGAATGTTTTTTCTTAAGTTCAGATTAACTAAATTTATTTTTTCTATTGAGATAAACTTTTTCTTGAAGTAAATTTTATAAGAAATAGTCTTTATGGTTACAGTCAGGTGATTGATGAGGCTAGTAATCCGTTTTGATAGAATGAGAAAAATTTTCTTCTAATAAATGTGTTGTTTTGCTAATATGAGATGCGCCTAATCTTGATGGAAAGTGAAGTCTCCTCTAAGATAGAGCTGGTGGCAAGCAGAAAGCAGGCCGTTTAGATAGTAGTTCGATGTAATTTTCTGAATTAACTTTGGAGTTTTGTATAGCAATAAAATTGATCCTCGTTTTATCATTCCATAACACTCCTGTAGAAACCATTGATTTTTTGCTAAATCTGGAAGATTCATGTTGAAGGCGGGATAGATGGATATCGTATTTCTGAAGGCCATAGACTGTTATTTTGACTATTTGTGTGGTCTTACAAAGTGAAATCTTTTTCGTCAGTAAAAACAAAATTTCTAGGATCTTGAGATGAATAGCGATCGAAGAGCAACTTACAATTTGTCTTTCTACGTTGTCTAAATTACTATCACGAAGGGAAATGAGCATTCTTATTTCCTACGCATAAATATCACATGCTTTATATATATATATATATATATATATAAATATATATATTTAGAATAAATAAGCAGGCTGCATTTATGAAGTTCATTATTGTATTCTAACGTCTTGGTACCGTGTCGCTGGTAAGGAAAATTACGGCAAATTTTTTAAACAACATCTATCAACCTAAATTCAAATTTCCATCTCCATGTAAAGATAACGTTATATAGTTTTTCAGGTTATGGGTTTCTTAAACCAAAAATTCTCAAAAGAACTTACAATATTTAAGAAATTATTTTACCTTACCGAATTTAAGGTGATTTTTTAAAATAAACATCTTCTTGTACAATACTTCAATTGTAATCACGCCAGTAGTAAAGTGCTCCGTCATTTATAAATTCATTTGCCACGGATGTAATTTGAGGAATTACATCGGAATTACGGTGTGCTCGCTCAAGGCAAGATTCTGTGCTCATATAAGAATTAGCCACAAGACCGGAAGGGTTCTGTCAAAGAAAGAATTTTCGCCACTTTAAATACCGACTCTTCCTTCCACCTACTACTTCGGCTCTAAAATATAAACCAACCGCCTAAATTTTTCTTTCTTCCTACGCCCCTCAAGCTTTCCCGTCAGTCTTCTTTCAACAACCATTTGTAAAATGTCAGTGATTTCCCTAGAAAGGTATCGAATATTTTTTCTCTAATTAATATAGTTAAATTTTTCTATTAATTAAATTATCCACCATTTAAGTAACAACACAGTAACCTGTAGAGCTCTGCACCCCCTCCCCCTACATATTAGCTGCCCAATTAATCTATTAGATCCATATTTTTTTATGTTGTACATATCATGTAAACGAAATGAAATTCCGATTATATGTTCTTTTCTTTATCTAGCAAACTAAATTAAAACTCAATAGGAGAAAGCCAAACCAATATATATATATATATATATATATATATATATATATATATATATACATATATATATATATATATATATATATATATATATATACCGGGTGTTTAAAAAAAATTGATATCCTTTTGCAATCAATAACTTTGGTAGTTCCAATTCAAACGTCTTCAAATCCGAACGGCATATGTAGAAATAGGTCAAAGTTTTATGTTTAATGTTAAATGTTTTTATCTTTACAGGTATAGAAAATTCATTCACTAGAAGTGAAAAGGCATTTTGTGTGTTGGAGTACGCGCGAACACAGTCGAACAAGACTGTGCAACATGCATTTGTAAGAGGGCTCCCTAAGTAGTCATCAACGGCAATGCAGATTTGGACATGGCACATAAATTTCAATGAGGAAGGCTGTCTGTGCTGGGCAAAAGGATCTGGACGACCAGTAACATCGGGAGAGACGGTTGAGCGGGTTCGCTAAAAACTTTTGCAAAGCCCCAAGAAGTCTAAAAGAAGAACAAGTCTGGTAACTCAGATTCCTCTAACGACAGTTTGGCGCGATCTGAAGAACGACTTGCTAATGAAACTCTACAAGCTGCAGCTAGTTCAAGCCATAACGGCAGATGACAAGCGAAAGCGCAAACAATTCTGTGTTGATATGCAAGAGAAACTTGAAGAAAACGAGTTCAAGGAACATCTTGTTTTCAGTGATGAGGCCACATTTCATACTAATGGCAAAGTCAATAAGCGTAATGTTCGCATTTGGGGCGAAGAACATTCCCATGCCACAGTTGATCACGTGAGAGACTCACCGAAAGTTTATGTGTTCTGCACCATCTCCAAGAACCATCTTCATGGCCCGTTTTTCTTTCAGGGAAATGTGACCAGCCACGTTTATCTGCAAATGCTTCAGAACTGGCTAATTAATGGATGAGCTCATTGTAAATGAACAAGAAGACTTCATTTTTCAACAGGACGGAGCTCTACCTCACTGGAAGCTCAATGTGCGAGCTTATTTCAATGACAATCTGCGAGGGAGATGGATCGGGCGTGCTGGTGATAAGGACAATGTGCTGTTGAAGGCGGTGCGCATATTGAACATTTGTGAAATCGTTCATGGAATCCACATACCTTTGATTTTCTCATTCAAATTTGTAGGAATAAATCTTATGTGGCTTAACATTAAGCCTGTTCAGTTTCATTTGCCTTGACTATGTAGTTTCTGTGATATTTACATCTCAAATGATATCAAAAATTTTTAACACTCTCTCTCTCTCTCTCTCTCTCTCTCTCTCTCTCTCTATATATATATATATATATATATATATATATATATATATATATATATATATATATATATATATATACATAGGTGGAGAGGACAAACCAGCCAAATACTGCTCGCAACCAGATAAACATTTTGTTCGATAAAAGTACCCCTGGGGCCATCCAATTTGAAACTGAAGCATCGAATGGGTGACGGATCTCCACCCTCGTCCCCGATACAGAGTGCACGTGCATTGTTGTATCCGATAGACTTTTTCCTTTTGTTGGTCCGGAGCATGATAAGTTTGCCGTAGTGCATTATTACTTGGGGCGCGCCAATAAATTCCCAATTTTTCACTGCTACATTTAGTGCACGTATTTTACTGGTTGGGCTCAAGTTGTTGCAGACTCCATCAGGTTTTGATCTGTGCTAATTGGTCAATAACCCTAAGGTTTCTTCCGCCCCGTGGATCAACCCATTACTACCTGTTCCTGCGCGAAGAAGAAACTGAAAGCACTTACACCCCTGGAACCCTCGTGTATCCCTGAATTCCAGAGTGCGATGACACATGACTTTGCCTAAAGCCAGAGGGAATGTGATTCTCTTCGTTCCTTGCAGTCCAAAGCTTAGAATAAACCACGCTAAACTGTCAGACGGAATTAGTTTATTTCCTTTCTCATCAATGACGACCTCTTCTATCGAGTGTGCACCGAGGAAAACGCCAGCGAGTCCCGCAGACTATGTTTACCCCGCTCCCAAGTCCCTCCAATCCTGCAAACGGCTCATGATAGCCTGTTTACTGGTCACTTTAGTGACAAGAATACCGCTCAGAAGATCTTAAAATAGTTTAATGGGCCTGGCACGACCGACGAGATTCTGCGATAGTGTAGTACGTGCGCCATTCGCCAAAAAATGCCCATCAAAGGACGACTCAGACCTGTGCCTTTGCAGAAGGGACCACTAATATGTGAACCCTTCTCCCGAGTAGCTATTGACCTAATCGGAACGATCCATCCTCCGTCAAGCGAAAGCCGTATTAACGTTTTAACGCTGGCCGACTTTACTACCCGGTTCCACGATAGCATCTCCCTCCCCCAAGCCCCTTATTTCCATCTTTACCCGTGTGGGCCTGCCCAAAGAAATCCTTTCGGTTCGTGGTCATTAATTCATCTCCGAATTAATGGAGTACGTTGATAAATTATTGCTGATCAAGCCCCTCTTTACCACTCGTTTTCACCCTATTCAAAATGAAATATGAGAGAGGCTAAATGGAAGCTTCCTGGCCATTTTCAGGAAGGTATGTGCAGATCAGCCCATTAAATGGCATCACTTTCTTCTGGTAGCCCTCTTTGCATACCGTGAAATCCCCCATCGTACATTAGGATTCGCCCCCTTTGACCCTTTATATGGTAGAAACTTCAGAGGCCCTGTGAGTATCCTAAAGGAACTTTATTCTAATCAGAAATTGGATCAAAATATCAAGACTTCTTATTCGTATCTACTGGATTTAAGAAGGAGGGTGGAAAAGAAAGGAAATTTTACTCCGGAAAAGTTTTACTTCTCCTCACTACGGGCAACAAAAATTTGTTGAGCCAGTAGAAGGGCCACTACCACATAGTCAAGAAGAGTGGCCCCATCGATTACTTTATTGAACTCCCTCGGCAAGAAAGCTTTTCCATGATAATATGCTCAAGCGGCACCACCGGCGCGCTAGCATCATACAGATAGTTGCAATCGAATAAGAATTCCCCATGGAATCTAGTTACCCCCTTGGACCCCTTTTGCCTAATCCAAGTCGCTTTCCTGGAGCAAGACAATGAATACTACCCACTTTGAGCACAATATCCAACTAATCACCGTGCAATCAATCGAATCCAAACCATACCCACTGCCTATACACCTCCGGGAAGGATTCAATAACGAAGTCAATAAACTTCTAAGGTTGCAGATCCTCGAACCTTCGGAGACGAGTTATTGTTCCCCAGTTGTCATGGTAAAGAAGGCCGATGGCTCTTATCGAATGTGGATCGATTTTAGAAAGCTAAATTCGGTTACCGTATCCCTACCGTATCCGACCCAATCCCTATCATAGATCAGAACCTTTTTAAGATGGCCAAGTTCATCCCCGAGTCCAATTTATGCAATGCCTATTATCAGATCTCCCTGAAGGAGGAAGTGACAAAATTTACTTCTTTTCCCACTGAGTAGGGGCTTATGCAGTTCCGACAGCTCTCCTTTGGTCTGGTGACGGCTTGCAGCAATTATAACCGGATGATGTTAGAAGACTTACCCAACGTCACCTTTTATTTTGATAATGTTTATGTGGCCACCCAAGATTTGGATCAACACTTGACCACCTTTCAAGCCCTTTTGCATTGACTACGAGAACACAACTTGACAATGGCTCCGCTAAATTTCAATTTACTTTTGGCACTATCGATTACCTCGGCTTACATATCGCGAATAATCGGTTAGCCCCCCAGCAAGAAAAGATCCAGGCCATCGTGGACATGCCGTTGCCTACTAACAAAATGCAGCTGCGATGCTTCACAGGCTCTGCATCGTCTATCGTCACTTCATCCTCAACCTTGCGACTATCGCCATCTCCCTCTACGAACTAGTAAAGAGGAAGGCCCCCAAGCACCTCAAGTGGACGCCCCTTTCGACTCACAGCTTTAACCAACTCAAGGAGAGGTTGGCCACCTCTCCTATCATCCGCCTCCCTAACTCGGACAAACTATTTGGCATTCGCACCGACGCCAGTAATGACGGTATAGGATTTGTCCTCCACTAGTATGAGAATAACGGCAAAAGTTTCCCCATCACCTACGCAAGCAGAAAACTACTTGCGCACGAGAAAAATTATGCGGTAATTTAGCAAGTGGAACTCACTATCATTTTGGGAATCTGTAAATTTAGAAAGTAATTATTAGGCAAGGAATATGTAGCGGAAACGGACCACAAACACCTATCATACCTATGTAATGTCAAGCATAATAAAGGTCGGTTGATACGTTGAAGCTTGTTCCTCCAGGAATTCCAATTCCGCATTTTGTATTTAAAAGGTACCGATAACTGTATGGCTGATAGTTTAGATCCTTTTCCAAAATAATTCCAAGCCATTTCCTTATTTTTTTATCCATGTATTAATTTTTGTTCCTAAAGTAAATTTGCATATTTAACCATATAATAAGAAAATGCGTATCCTCATATATATATATATATATATATATATATATATATATATATATATATATATATATATATATATATATATGTTGGGAACAGCTTCTCATCTATACATGTTTTGTTAAAGACCAGGTTAGGTTGTATTTGGATTTTATCAATTTTATTTTGGGACGTTCCAACTGGCGAATGCATTTTATTATCTGGTTAGAGATAAAAATCAGTTGAGGAAGATCCATTTTAATTTTACAACTAATTTGAGTTTTCGCCGTGAGCTTTCGCCTTTCTTAAGGAAACTTCAGATGGAATTCTTCGTTATTGTTGAGGCTGCGTTGATTTGGTGTTTTCCCTTGGTTTTACATCCTTTACTGGTTAGGTCATAGGTGTGCGTTATCGCGATAACGATATCAGGTTATCGCTTATCCGATATTTTTTCCGCGTTATCGATTCATCCGTATCACCGATACTTTTGGTTGGATAATTTCAGTTTTTTTGTTCCAGTTTAGCACAGCAGCGAGCCGCGCGTGCCTTGGAGGCAGAAATAGGTAGGTCCGAGCTGGGAGGAGAATCCTCCAAACCTATGAGGAGATGAATGAAAGCCTCACTAGGTAAAAAACTAAGAAACAGTATTCAAATATTCTTATTATTTTATTATAAAATAACGCTATATATAGTCAATAATCAATATTGTATTATAATTTTGGATTTATCGATTTATCGGTTATCACCTTATCGGGCAATGAATGTATCGTTAGTTATCGATTATCGATTATCGCTGATAAGGTTATCGTTAACGATTTTTCGGTTATCTGATACATTTTTTCGTTATCGCGCCAACCTATGGGTGAGGTAACTCATTGGCGGTTGTGAGCAGCGAAGAATGAAATTGATTTTCGTTCTTTGGTGCTTTTATACGTCAAAGTCGGAATACCACGTTCTCTTGGTCCAACATTTTCGTTCTACTTAACAAAAAAGAATACATGCATAAACTAAACAACATATGTACTTTGTGATACCTCAATTTTGTAAAAAAAAAATAACGAAAAACCCAACCGAACAACTGAAGAAAAAGCCAACAAACTAATATCCGAAAAAAACAGTATTCCGAATAGAATTGAACTCTTTCCTAGCAAAAGTGAATATAGCCCCAGATACATCTACGGAAATTTAAAATCACATAAGCAAAATAACCCCCTTCGATTAATCATTTCCCAACTCTCAACGCCGACATACAAACTCGCCAAACGTTTGAATTCAATCATTACGCCATTCATCCCATTAAAATTCTCCATAAAGTCGACCAACGAATTTGTTGACATTCTTCATAGTTCCTCACCATGAGGTACCCCAGCCTCACTTGATGTGGATAGCCTTTTCACCAATGTGGCAATAGAGGAAATAATCGAAATAATTAAAAAGAGAGTTTACGAAACCTCGACCTACCGCCACCACGAATGGAACCCCAAATATTAAAACAACTTTTAAGAATAGGTAAAACCGAAGCTCAATTTCGAAGCCCAGATGGCAAACTTTACCGTCAAATTGACGGGGTAGCGATGGGATCACCACTAGTTCCTTTGTTCGCGAACTTCTACATGGGAAACCCAGAAGAAAGGCTCTTAACTAAAATGACGAACTCACCAAAAATTTACACCAGATTCGTGGATGACATATACCTCACAATTGATAATGAACACCAATTATTACAACTTAAAAGAACCATAGAATCCCATTCTGTTCTCAAATTTACATACAGAATTAAGTGTAAATGACCGTATTCTCTTTTTGGACGTAAACATTAAACAAAACAGCGACGGAAAATATACCATCACCCTCTATGGAAAAGGGACAGACTTTGGTCGATGCCTTAACGCCAAAGGTGAGCGCACCGAAAACTATAAAAAATCGGTAATGAGCTAATATATAAGAAGAACCATCAAGAACTGCTCAACGTGAACCGTACTTGATGAATAATTTCGAAAATCAAAACATATCAGGATCAATAATGGCTACTCAAACATAGAATTCGACAAATTACAGAGAAAATTCTCAACTCCAAGTTAGAGGTAAAGGAAAGAAGAGAAAAAGGAAAAAACTAATACCACTCTACTACAAGAACCAAATGATGGATGCTTACAAAACAGACAAAAGAATACTACAAAATATAAAAAATAACACTATCAAAGAAAATAACAAGTTATCCTTACGAATTTATTATAAAAACACAAAAGAAAGCAACTTATTAATAAAAAACAACCTCCGCAAAAACGATCGATCTTAAAGGCTACAAATGTGTTATACAAATTCCAATGCCCCCATGAGGACTGCAAACCTCATCCAAATAATCAATATATAAGTATGACCACTACTACCATCAGCCGGTGCCTAATAATGCATCTGAAAGAAGGAGGAATAAAAACACACTAAAAGAAAAGCATAACGCACAAATTACAAAAGCAACTCTGGTCGAAAACACTACCATACTCAGAAGAAACCCTGACCTTCGCTAGCTGAAAAGTCTGGAGGCTCTTCTCATTAAAGAGATGGGCCCAAACTTAACACCCAACGCACCAGTTTCGAGCGAGTACTTGACCTTTTCTGCTAAAGGAACGTGGTACTCCGACTTTGACCTATAAAAGCACCAAAGAACGAAAATCAATTTCATGACTGCATTATTTGCCAGCTATACTCTTCTCTCGTGAACTCGTGCGCGCAATCGTAAAAAGGAGGTACAGACAAGCAAAATATATATTTTTTTACAGATCCCTCAGTAAATCAGAGTTCTGACTTTGAAAGACCACCTTTTTTTCTGAGTATTACGAGGAATGAAACCCGACGGGAAATGACTTATTGTCAATTAGACACTACAATTATATAAAACAATAAAAGCGAGTGAAAAGTGACAAACAGTGCGTATCAGTGCAATTCATCAGCCCTCCGTGCTCAATATCACTCTAAACAAACGAGTGAAAAGGGATAAACAGTGCCAAACCTTCAGTATAATCCAGAAGCCATTCGTTTTTAACATTAGTCTAAACTAGTATACTATAAACCAGTGCTGAATCTCGACTAAAATTGTATAAATGAACTAGAAAGTGTATAAAGAATATTAAGTGCAGAATAATAAAGCGATCGAACAAACTCATGATTTAGCTCGAAACTCAGTGGAAAACTAATAAAGAGATCAAACCAATTCGCGCGATAACCAAGACTCAGTGGAAACTAAATGCTACAACATCCTAGTGTTAATTCCTTCTAAACAAGAAAAATTCTTTTTTCTTTTTTTGAACAAACTTAATTCCCTTGTACAGTTCATCAAATTTACGCTTGAAATTGAATAGAAATGAAGTATTCCTTTCATTGATTTATTAATACAGCGCATGCCATCTGGTTTCAAATTCTCTGTCTATCAGAAACCCACTAATTCTTCTTCTAATATCCACTTTTACTCCTCTCACCATATTAAAATCAAAAGATCAATTTTTATTTCAATGTTTATCGTGCACTTCGTGTAGTTAGTCCTGATTTTTTTTACTCAGAAGTTTCCAAAATTTTTGACATCGGCCATAAACTTTGCTATTTTTTTCATTTCCTTGATAAATGCTTTCAGTTAGCTAATAACAAGAATAGTCTCGTACTTCCTTTTAATTCATCCTTTGCTTCTCTCCCTCATATTTTAAAATCTCTAGGCATTTGTGTAGTATTTAAATATAATAATACTATCTCTAAACTATAAGTCAAGAACGACCCTTCCCCTATTGGTAATGTATATTGCGTAAAATGTATCGATTGCTCTAAATATTACTTTGGCCAATCAGGTAAATGTTTAAAAAAACGAATTTCTCAGCATAAATATAATGTCCATTGCGGCGAAGAAAGGAGCTCATTTTATGTTCATATGTCATATCTTAATCACAATATTGATTGGAATTGTGTTAAAATCATCTGTCATAATAACGATACAATTTCACGCAATATCATTTAATCGACCTTTATTAGTAAATTCCCATTTTTAATTTAGGTCCTGGCTTATATAAACTTGATGGATATTTTTTAATTATATTCACAATGTACTGTCGAAACTTTTAATTTGAGACTAAATATTTATATTAATCCTAATAAACAATTTAATTTTATTTTGTGTGCATCTATGTAGACTTATGTTTTGCCTGTATTTATTTCCATTTGAGTCAATTCTTTAGAAAATTTGTACTTATTCTACCTTAATTTTTAGATCTGACCTCTGAGGTTAATCTCTCGTTAAAATTTTTCTCCCTCCCTAATTGCTTAGGCGGTATTTTAATCCTCTTGTCAACCTTTAGTCTTTTGAATATACCTGATTTAATGATCTTGGTTTGTATTTATATTCGCTCCTCCTAAGGTTTTCATTTCATATTAATTCATTTTGTTGATTGTTTTTTTTCTTTTTTGTGAGCGTTCCCTCTCCTCTGTATCATCCTTATAAATATTACAATTTTCAATACTTTTGTTATTCCTGGATAAAGAACTCGAAATAAAGTTCAAAAGTATTTGGAATCCTCGTATTAATTTTCCATGTGGGCTTTGCTGCATTTATTGCTTATTCACGCGATACTTTGTGAGTTTTCCATATATATATATATATATATATATATATATATATATATATATATATATATATAATGTATATGTATATACGTTTGTAATGAAAAATGTAACGATGCATATTAAATTCTTTTGAGGAGCCTAAATTGCTGTTGCATGCGTTAAATTTTCAATATTTTTCAAAATCGTCCTTCGCTTGCTAAGTGCGCCATGTCGGGGAAGGGTTCTCTTCTCCCCTAAGCCACCCGTTGCTGGAGAAAGAGTTTGTCGTGATGGGGATATCGGTTTGGAACAGAAGTGACTTTCCTGGCTAATTGGCTGATTGAATCCCTCAAGGGCACCACTCTTCCCTGAGAAGAAAGAAGATTAAGAAGCATTTTACACGTCCTCTTGTCTCCACACTCCAATTATTTTATTCTTTTATTTGTAGGGGCTTTGTATCAATCATCTATTTTCCCGTACACTAACCCTACACACTCATCCTTACAACTCACTTACACGAACACCAATCATATACGAATTTCCCCTCCTTCTCCCTTCACAGAATCCTATGAAGACTGCAAATTCCCTCCCCATTGCAGGAAATAGTGCCGAAGAATGCCAATCGTCCCTGTGATTAAAGCTTTACTACTACGCTCAAATCAGCTTCAAAATGCTTTAAATATTCCTGCTATTGTCTACGAGTACTTACAGCTCATTGCAACCTTATTCTCCTAAATAGTGTACGTTTTAGGCTATTTTCAATGTGTGGTAGAGCATTTAGTCTAGAGAGTGGTGTAAAAGTATGCATAGTATATTTATCATATTAATTTCATTTTACAAGGATCAAGGAATGAATTCTTACTTCGATAGTGGTTATAAGCATTTTGTTACTATAGTTACACTTTGTTGATTAAGCAGTAAATTGGAAGAAGATATTGATTTCAAATCTCCTCTTACCTATCCTCTCTTCATAATGTTTATGCATTCAAACTTCAATGCGTTTCGTGAATTTTTTTCGGAAATGGGAGCTTCACCCTCCAATATTTTATCGAATTAAATTTTATTTATGGACTCAAAATCACCCTTTACAAAATTACAAAACAATCAGTACCACTGTGGATATTGGTTCTAAATTTTACATACTAGTATATTCCTCATGACTCCTGATGCATTGTTGTTTCCAAAAAACTTTTAAAGCTGCAAAGTCAAAGTTGACACTCATATAATTCCTTTCATCTGCCTATACAAGCCCATCCAAGAGGATTACTTTTTTTACTTATGAATATACACCTTTGCCCAAAAGTCTAAAACACACCTTATATATTTATATATTTAACATATTTGATTATACATTTTAGAATTGTGTGATAATAATGTATACTTTGGTAAACTGTTTGAATTACATATCATTTTACTAAATGGACTAATTAATAAAATAGTGTTTTCTAAAATCAGACTTTAAATAAATTCGTCAGGTTTATCTTAAATTTATAATCACGTTGTATTCATTATCGTTTGAAGTAAGTAATATTACTAAAATCAAAGAATTTACAGAAACATAGGCACCACAAACCAAACTTTTCTATAGTAAAAAAAGTAGAATTTTTCATATGTTGTGCAAACCACTATAAAATGATATTAAGATAGCGAGAAAGAGTAGTAACAAATATCTTACAACACGTAAAGAAGACAACTAAAATCAGGAATTCTCTACAGAATCACAGAAAAAGATCTTCTAAACATACTAAGGAGATCAATGAAGTTCTAAAATATCAACCAGAACAGTTGGAGGGTTACTGAAAGATCAAGGGCTGCTGAAGATCTGCAAGGCGAAAAGGAAGCCATGGATATATGAGAAAAGCATAAACACATAACCAATAGTTTAATGTATCTGATCGGATTCAAGTAACTATCGTATATGTAAGGAAGACTATTATGTCGCTTGTCGTAGCGTGACCCCACAGAAAAAAACATGCCAGAAATTGGGATAGAGATCCCAGTGCGAGGGTTAAATAATCAAAATTGAATGTAGTTGGCATAAATAATCAATTCTTTTTTTACTAAAGAAAAGTTTGGTTTGTGGTGCCTGTGTTTCTATAAATTCTTTGATTTTAGTAATATTACTTACTTTGAACGATAATAATAACAACGTGATTATAAATTTAAGATAAACCTGACGAATTTATTTAAAGTCTGATTTTAGAAAACACTATTTTATTAATTAATTAGAAAATATTATTAGCAAAAGTAAAAAAATGACAATAAATAAGATGAACCCGAGGTACCAAACATTAGGGCAGCGATACAAATGACTCGACGGGGACGAAAGTCTGAGTGAGGAGAAACGGTGATTGCTTCTAGGGAAAGGGAGAAGAGTGCAAATGGCGGGGAGAATCACGTAAAACCTAATTGACTGGAGGCTTTGGATACGAAGAGTAAGGGGGGCGGTACAAAGTTTCACTTAAAAAATTCCCTCTTCTTTAACCTAGCTGAGAAATAAGCAAGGGAGTATTCCAGACGAGAACGAAGTCGATGCTTAAGTGATAGATGCCTGTCCGTGTCTATCGTCTGTCGGGCGGGAACTCTAGCCTTAGGTACGAGCAAGGCCTGGTAGAGAGTTGACGCGTTGCGTTCTTAAGTGAAAACCGTTGGGAGGAGGGGAAAGTCGTACGAGGCTGTACGTGGCTAATAACCAATACGAGGCTGTAAGGTACTAATTTCTCAAGCTTTTCCCGAAGTATTTATACTGCCTCGGCGGAAGCGGGTCGCCGGAGGCCCCCCAAAGGGGACGGGGATCTAATTAGACTTGGCACGCTAGAGGGGGGATATTCTCGGCACGAATCACAGTCTCGTGCGAAGGTCTCCGATGCTGTAGGTGTCCGACGGAACAAAATTTAATAGAGGCTGCTACTACTTCTGCCCAGCCAGTGAAGTACGCACAATCGATGTAGCATGTAAGAATGAGGAACCGATTGGTGCGCTACAAGTAGCCGTGCATGACGGCGAATTTATTATGGTGGGGGGCTACTGGGAAAAGCAGCTTGTCTGAAACCACTATGCAGGTGCACCCGGTATCTCTCACAAGAGTGGAGACACGTCAGCCATTAATTGTTCCTGATTCGAACTTAAGGCCTCGATGGGTATTCTTATCAAACAAAAAGTTTAGCTGGTCGCCACCGGGACTTGAGGTGCTCGAGGGAGGATAAGATTCCAATCGTGTTGACGGAGGCGCAGACGTGGCACAGATCTGGTGTACCTGTTGAGAAGAGTTATTCCTGACATGAGAGTTCTGGGGGCAGTTTGTTTTCACGTGGCCCCCACACCACAAGAAAACAAATGATAGGTCTCCTGGGGAAAGATTACCTAGGGAGGAGGGGGCTGAAGAGAAGGGTTTTACATCTCGGTGTTCGGACGAAAAGAGTGTTTTCGTCTTTGATGGCCCAGTTACCTTGGCAAACTCGTTTCTACTTTGCGGGATGAATTTACCATTGTTTTGCTTGGGTTTTTGGGAAAGGGAGGCCGTTTTCTTCCCTTCTTTCAGATAAAGGTTGTGGCCTGCTGAATAAATGTCAGCTTCTTCTGTGCATTCCTTGAATGTAAAGCACCGTTGGTCTTTTACGAAAGATCTGATTTCAGCCGTAAGTGCCGCCAGCAACTGGTCTCTCAGAAAGAAGTCAACAAAGGCATAGTAGTCATGCGGGATTTTAGAAGCATCGAGCGAAAAGTTGAGGTGACGCTGGAGAGTGTACCCAAACTGATGGTATGTTTGGCCTGGTTGAAGGCGGGCATGTCTGAATTTGGATCGGTAAAAGTTTTAGGTCATTTTATATGCAGCCAGTGACTCCGATTTTATGGTTGAATAATCAATTGTTGCCTCTGAGAGAAGTGATATGAATATATCTCGGAGTTGGGAATTTAACAAGGGCAACAATTGAGCCACACCATCTGCCTCGATCTCCCAATGCTTGATTTCAAAGATTTTATCGGAGTGGATTAGGAAGGCTCCGAAATCCTCGCCGAACTTGAAAACCGGAAGCTTAACAGACACTTAAGGAGGAGCTTGCGACCTCGAGCTGATGAATAGCGTCTCGTTCCTGGTCCTACTCATTTCAAGTTCCTAAAGGCGGATTCTTTCCCTTTCTTCCCGTTCTTCTCTTTTTCTTCTTTCTTCTCGTTCTTCTCTTTTGCCTCTTTCTTCTCGTTCCTTCTCTTCTATTTCTTTTTACTTCTCGCTTCTTCTCTTCTCTTTCTCTTTGTCTTTTCTCTTCTCTTTGCGTCCTTTTTTTACGCGTGGATATAAGCTAGAAGGTCCTTGCCACTGAGCCTAAGCGACTCTCCTTGCAACTTAAACGTGTTAAATAATGATGACATTTTATCGCGTTCGACCAACTTGCAGAAAAAGAACCACAATTAAAGGGGGAATGATTTAGACGCAAAGGGAAAGTGCTGGTAGGCTTTGGTGGACCTACGATTTCTCACTTAAAAAACAAACAAACACAGTAATAATTATTTTGCACGGCGCAAATTCCTAATTATACTCGAAGAAAACGACAAACACACAAAAAAAGATTAACTCCTTTACAATACGGCAAACGTTTTATGTGGCATGAAAAGGGTTAAGGTTTCACAGGGTAACAAAATTCAAACAGAAGGAAAAATGAGAAATGTGTAAGGACTTTTCTACATTTTCTAAAACCAGAACTTTTAATATACAGGAATAATACACTTTAGTATCTGTCATAGGTTTAAATGAAATGATGTCAGATACTACGGGTGACTCTAAAAAGCTTGACACCACAATATTTTATAGATGTCGTAGAGTGACCGCACAGAAAGAAGCACGCCTGCAATTTGGATATAGATTCCAGTGCGAGGGTTAAATAATTCAAATCGAGTGCGGTTGGCCTAAATAATAATTTCTTAGAGTTTTTGGCTTTTAAAAAACTGATTGTACTAAAATAACTTTACTATATACAAAGAAAATAATATTAGCAAACGTAAATAAATGACAATAAATAAGATGAGACCCGGGGTACCAAACGGGAAGATATATCAAAATGACTTAACGGGGACGAGAGTCCGAGGTCAGATATACGGTGATTGCTTCCAGAAAAAGGAGGGGGGCGGAGATACCAACTGACTAGATGCTTTGGATACGACGAGTACGCAGGACGCTACAAAGTTCAACTTGCAAGATTCCTTCCTCCTTTAAGCTCCCTTAGAAATTAGTGAGCGAGTACTCCAAACTAGAACGAAGTCGATACCCGAGGGATAGATTCCTGCCTGTGTCTATCGTCTGCCGGGCGGAAACTCTGACCTTAGGTAGTAGCGAGGCCTGGTAGAGAGGTGACGCGTCGCGTTCGTAGCTGGAAACCGTTGGGGCGCGGGGCTGGTGATACGAGACTGTACTTGGCTGCTAACCAAGACAGGGCTGTAAGGTACTAATTTCTCAAATCTTTTCCTGAAGTAAGTATACTGCCTCGGCAGAAGCCGGTCGCCGGAGACCCTAAAAGGAAGACGGGTATCTCATTAGACTTGGTGCGCCAGGGGGGGAGGGATATTCTCGGCGGGTATCACAGCCTCATGGGAAGGTCCCCGACGCCACGGCAGTCTGGCGCCGATCAGGTAACGTGACGGTGAGAGAAAGAACACCCAACACGGGTCAGCCGACTGTGTGAAGTTCTCGCTGTTCCCTTGGGGCCGTCTGGGTATGCAGTTGCATCTTTCTCAGGTGCCACGGGTAGACGTTGGGTTCAAGGGGGGTAGGTAACCTTCTCTTTCCCACATTGTTGTTTTAAATTCAATTTATTAATTTCATTTAAATATATTTTTGACAGAAAATTATTTATAAATATTTTTTTTGTAACAGTTTTGTAAAGTAGTCTAAAATTACTAATATAGCCAAGGAAAAAGATTCAGCGTAAGTTAGATGCATAAAACAATCCCCATAAAAATAGATAGATGGAATAAAAAGGATAAAATTTTCATTGTGCGCAAAGAATGAGGAAGAGTTGGAAGTGGATGAAAAGAAACGCTCTATCCTTGGATTGCATAAAAGATTTAATCAATATTTAATAATAAATTTAACAACAACAAATGAATCTAAATGATTAAGTCTTCTAGAGAAAAATCGAATATATTGCATTTTTATTCCTTAGGTGTTTTTCTTTATTGATCCCGTTGCTAGATTCTTTTAAAAAGAAACAGAATGCAAAACGTATCTTCATATACAGTTTATGATCAATTTTACAAATCTTCTCTTCCGACAAGTTCACTTAAGAATATCTTTCTTGGAAATGAAGTAAATATAAAAAGATTTCCGCTCGAGTGAAAAAGTTTGATTGTTCTTTGGAAACTAAATCTTAAATGAGAATTCATTGATCTTTTACACTTATATTTTATTTTCTATGTTTCTTCTTTTTCTTCCAGGTGCTCTATTCTCTCTATTGACGACGGGGGGGGATCGATTAATTCATTCTTACTTAATTCATTATTACTCAAATGTTTATATTTCTATAGTGTAAGTCAAAGGAAATGAGATCATGTAAATAAAAGGCCACAGACTCAAATTGTATAGAACACTACAGACCAAAATAAGCTGGTAAAGATAAGCTACCGGAAGTGATTTCTATCTGTAGGCTTTGATAAAAATTGAATTACATTAGCGAACATTTTTTCCCAAAAAGGTTTTGCAGTGAATTTTCACATTGATTATGATCAGATTTAAACGCTGATGCTCTAAATTTCATGCTGTTTTAAATTTAGTTTTTTATGAAATTAGTACTATTAATGTTTTCTTCCAGATCTAATGATGGTTTCTTCAATTTTAGATTAATGCATAAATGATCCTAAAGCATTATGTTACATCTGTGGCTGCTACACAGACTTGTTAGTCAAAGACGTAATATAACACGTTTGTGTGCCTTACATATATAGCCTATTTTGAGGTACCCCTCGGTGACTAAGGCAAGAACTGTGTACCACAGCCTCGCAAAATTGCGATGGATTTTTTCGTGACTGACCCAAAAAACTGCATACTATTTTTGCCTGGTCAAACCAGACATAATATGTCTTATCTCACTTATTCCATCTGTAATTTGGCCTACAATGCATTTTAAAAAAATCCCAGTTCTAATTTTTAATGGTTTTGCTTCCTCTAACATATGTAAAAGCAGTAATTCTGATCAAGAGTTTCAAGAAATGGTCTTAGAGTCCAAAAACTCCATGTCTAATGCGAAGCAGTATTTAGCCCCTCAGATTTTCCTCAGGCTGAACTGAATGAGTTTTCCGGTGATTTAACATTATCCAAGAAAACACCGAAGTTATTACCTTTCATGCTAAACGAAACAAACTTTCTTGACAGCTGTGCAAAGGTCTCATAGTTCAGAACACGGGGCAAGGTTTTTATAAAGAATTTTGCAAAGACAAGCAGTATCTTTATTGTTACCCAATTCTAGATCTTCTAGTACAGTTAGGTGATTACTCGTATAACCCTCCAGACCTGATATTGGTTTTGGATAATTCTAAGTGTAGCCTCAAATGTTTCTTGCATAATGACAGTTTTTTGTGCAGTCCCAATTTATCACTTAGAGCGTTCACGAGAAATGCATGACAATATAAAATTTCCAATTGACCTATTTAAATATTAAGTGCACAACTAGATCATTTGTGTCCACCTAAAATGAACAGTTTTCTTCTTGGCCTACAGAAATGTTTCACTAAGTTCGCATGCCATCAATGCATGGAGGACAGTCAAGCTCGAGACAAACACTGGAGTCAGAAGAAATGTCCCATCTGTGAAATTCTAGAAGCATCTGTAGGGGTACCAAATGTATGAGAGAATCTTTCTAACTCGATAATATTAATAGCAGAAAAACTTATCCAGTCAAAAAAGAATGGACTAGCCAGTCGTGTAGCATGCGTATCGGAAACGGAATCAAGAGGTACCTCATTCAAATCTCAGCTAGTCCAAATAAATTTAATAAAAATCTTTCAAGGGAGAAAACGAAGACTCTTGAAGGACCAACTCAACCAGAATACGGAAGCCAAGGAAATTGGAAGAAAACGTTTTATGGGCCAACTTGAAGAAAAAGGAATTCAGTAAAAACAAGAAGATCATTCGATAACAAGACAATACCGGAAATGAAACAAAGCATAGCCCCCCATACATCCATGCTAAACATTGTGAATGACCCGATCGTCAGTTAAGAGAAAATCATTTACCACTACTCCATCTCAAATTTGGCTTGATGAAGTAGTTTGTGAAGGCATTGAGTACTGACAGGGAATGCTTTCAGTACATAGTTTCTAGATTAGCTGCCCAGTATTTTGAGAAATTCAAAGCAGGCGTATTTGATGAACTTGAAATTGGTATATAGTGGAGAAATTGTTAGAAAGATGAATGGCACTAAGAAGAAAGTGTGGCAATCTTCCGTGGCGGTGATACACAATTTTTTGATATTTTTTTAAAATTTTAAGAGCCCATTAGCGACTGCATACCAAGGCAAGTTTCTTGATAAGAAAGGCCGATATCTATGACGATTTGGTTGCTAACATGCCATTGGCCTTTCATGATCTTAGATGCAGCATGAGTGTTAGTATTCCTTACCCGAATAGTGAACTTCACCATTTTCCATAGAACTTTAGAGCTGTAAATGCCAAACAGAGAGAGAGAGCACTTCCACCAAGAACTCATGATGATAGGAGAGCGCTAGCAATGGCGATGGGACAAAGATATAATGGCGGATTACAATTAGAGTATCCAACGAAATGACCCAGGCAAAATTTTAAACGCAAGAACTACAAGTGCCTATTTTTGCCATAATAGAAACAATTTGAGCTTGGTAATATTATCAGTCTTTGAGAATTGCATCGAAACAGACTGATAGTTGGATGTAATGGATACAGGTTTCAGATGTGACTAGTATTAATACATATTTTAATGTTGCATATTTGATTTCTTTTGCTTTTATTTAAAGTCTAGTACGTATTTTGATCAAAATACACGCTGTTTATAATAAATACAGATTCTTGGCCGGAACGGTTGTTTCAAACCAAATTTTGACACAGTATGACAAGAAATTGCCCTAGATAGAAAAAAATATGTGATGAGCGTCAAAATATCTCAAAATTTTAAAAGGATGAATTGAAAAATACTCATATATTAGAGAGAGAATCATACTTGAAATTCGATTTCTTCATACCTAAATTATGTAGGAAATACTGCCAGTATGTATCAAATAAAAATATCCCCAGGATTTCATTATGGCATATTTTTAAGCAACCCCCAAATATTTCAATATGACAGGAACCTTAGAGACAAATAAAGGCTAAAAATATTTGATGGAATGATATTGAGGAGCAACATTTCCGTATTAAGCATAAAAGTGCTTTGCATATTTCTTTCTCATGCATAATCTAATCTACCCTAACCAGAACCTGCTTACTTTGATAAATGTAGTTAGTCGAAAACGATGATGACCTTGCGCTATGCTGAAGTAGAAGAATTTAGGTAGAGCAGGTTCACTGCATCTGCTGGGCTAGTTGGTGGCTGATAAGTCCAATCTTGGATTTGCACAAACGAGCACATCTATTGCAGGGGAAGTTGCCGTCTGCACGTGATGGTACATGCCGTTGCTGTCTTCTTTGTTCCGCTAGGGTCTTGTAGCGGGTTGTGAGTAGTTCTTCTGTGTGGCACGTCAAACGCCACTCTAGACAGTCAGCGGTAATTGTTTCTATGTTGTTAGGCTCAATGTCGCATTTATTTAGAAAGGTTTTGAGATGGTCTTTAAAGCGTTTAGGAGGCCTTCCAACATGTCGCTTGCCCAGAATAAGCTCTACATACAGGACTTTATGGGGAATCCTGTTTTCATGCATGTGAATGGTATGTCTCGCCAAGCGTAGTCGACGTTGCGTGAGGATGGACTCAAGAGGGCCAATTTGTGCTAATCTACGAATTTCGACATGGGGTACCTTATGCCACCACTTGAGCTCTAAAATTTGCCCTAGGCAGTTGATGTGAAAGGCCTCCAGCTTTTTTAACTGGCGCTGGTATAGAACCCATGATTCACTGGGTTACAAACGTATGGAGAGACAAATTGCCCTATATATAGAGAACACATTGGTGGTGCTGGTGATGTCCCTGTTAAGAAAGACCCCGCGGAACAACCTTCCAAAGGCAGCAGAGGCTAGTCCAATACGGCGTTGAACCTCACTGGCTAGGCAGCAGGAGTTGGTAAGTACAAAGGCCAGGTAAGTGAACTCTTTTACATTATTCAGTAGCTGTTGTTAATAGTGAATTCAACTGGCTGACGTAGATCTTCACACATTCTGAGCACTTCAGTTTTGTTGATATTTTTGGCGATTCCTGAACGGATATAGACATCAAAAACAGCGTTGATGGTGTGCTGGAGACCATCTTGAGTAAAGCATATTATGACATTGTCATCGTCATACTGAAGCTCATGGATTGCCTCTTCTGTTACTCGTGTTTTTGATTGAAGGCATGGCAAGTTAAACCGATTGCCATCCAAGCGATGGCAAATGTAAGGAATAGATTAAAAATAATGTGACTAATTACACATCCCTGTTTAACACCCGTATCTATCAGGAAAGGCTCTGATTTTATCCCGGCACTAGACACGCGTGCTATCGAGCCATGATACAGGGCTCAAAGAGTTCCCAAGAAATAAGCAAGTAAATGCAAGCTACTTTCAGGCATTCTAGGATTGTTGTATTTTTACACATAAATTGTATTTTATTTATTCAGATAAGGAACAAGAAAGAAATGACTTATTAAAAAATAATTTTATATATAATTTAACGCAAGCATATATATCACTTTGTATTGGAGAAAGGTTTAGAACAACGCTTTGACAATTATTTAGTTCACGAAATTTTAATGGTTATTTTGTTAACAACTGATCATGGAATGGTAATCAATAATATTAGTCAATGATCGATTAGGTCTATCAATAGTTTGATCAGAAGCTTAAATGAACTAAATAGGTTTGTACAATTTAGTAGTTTGTATGGATTTATCATCATAAAATTGCGTAAAAAATAGTTTATAGCATATAATAGAAGTGGTAGTAAACCAACGGATGGTTGTATCTACTTACCTCATGAAGTAAATATATTTATTGGTTGTTAGTATATCATATGAAGGCATAGTCAATTGTATAGATATGGCTGTTAAGTTTCCGCCAAATTATAGTTCAGATTGAGTTTCTGTCTAATAAACTATTCCAGGGCTTTTAATCAGAGTGACATTTTTAAGAAATTTCTAGAAATAAAATTTCGTATAACATCCATAATCACTGGGCTAGAAAAAAAAATTCCTAATTTTATAAAACTCACGTTAATGCAAGCCAGCGGTTTGCAAAGAGGTACGCCCACCGTGAAAACCTTCCGTAAAATAAGTAAAAAAGTAAAACAAAAGTTGGGTATATGAACTCTTGTTATAATCGATGAAAAATCGGGAAAGGTTATTATTGAGCTAATTGGAAAGACAAGCTTGAATAAACCTGAATACGGATGAAAGAAAAACCACTTCAACTTTCAAAACTTCAAAAGACAATCACTAACCTGGTATTTAAACATATGACTATCGCTCACGTATCACAAAACAAAATAAAACAAATGAGGTTGAGAAAATTAATTGATGACAGAAGCTACAATTCTTTTATGTCTTTTATATTTAAATCTTTATTAATACTCTATATTATTAAACCGTCTTCGTTATAAAAATCTTCGCTACAGTTTATAATAGACGACCAGGTAAATTTTAACACTAGCGTTTCTATAATATTTCGTTGTACATATGACTTATTTTTAGAAATGCTAACCACGTTTTCCCAATCTATTCTATGAAATTCGAAAGATGAATTTTATTATAATTTATGAGTACACTATTAAAAATGCGGGGTAAGATAGGGGTAAATTAGAAAAGCATAGGGTAATCTATGAAAAAAGGGTATTTATGTTGATGGTTTACCCTTGTTCCACGATTTACCCATTAGGAAAAGGTAAATGTTTCTATAAATAGCGTTTACCAGTTCTCCCTTAAATCAAGGCTTTAGATTTTTTCTTTAGTGTGATACATTGTAAATTTGTGTTAGGAAAAACACCAAAATGCAATAAAGAATACGTATATAATCAAATTCTAATGTATCTGTGATTGAGAAATTGGAAAAGTGTTGAAAACAGTATTCGAATATTATCAGGTAACTCTTCCAAGAGTATTGCCAGGTGTCTCCTTTTGGTGAAAAGTGCATCCGTTAATGCTACATATATAATTACACTTTTACGAAAAGAAAGCGATAAAAATAATGAAATCATAATTAAGTAATATCAACACCTTAGACATAATCGCCAAAAGATGAATATTTCGAAAAAAAACAACATACAGCACCGTTGGAGGGCATTTTCCCGGCACACTACAATCAAGATCATTTAAAGTTTCCGCGCAACCCGCCATCTACGCTTCCTTGGCCTCGACGTGTGTGTTTTCATTGTTTTGCCATCCAAGCTGAGCTAGGCACTCGGACTCAACATTCTTTAGCAAACGTACGCACACCGAGACTGCTTTTACATTCTAGCAGAGCAAGACTGGCTTTCTTCACATCAGACCAGCAGCAGTTCGAACTAAAGGAATGTAGCCTTTTCCACCAGTTCTCACAATATTATTATTCTAGTAGCAATTACTTAATATTAGGGTGCGCGCGTGTGTGTATCAACGTACACATTTTTCCACAATACTTTCTCTTTTGTTGTGTACAATTCTACAAGTATTGTGGTCTTGTATCTTCAGTCACTACATACAGTGCTTGATATAATCTACTCATGCATTCATTTTTAGAATATAACAGTTATGCATCATGTTTTATTGAGTAAGAATATATTTCATGAATTGTTTATGCAATTTCTTCTGTTTATGCTTAATTTGTATTTAAGAAATTGGATTGGTTTTGCTGTGCAACTAATGCCGTCACTCTTCAGAGAGGATGAACAAATGATTTTAGTGGAGAGCATTGAGGTATGTTTCATATTTAGTCTCTTTTTTTTGTTTTTATTATGCAGTTTCCAACTGCATAACTTGATAACTTTTTCTTATAGTTATTTTCTATGCCTTAGTTCGGTCTATATTTATTTATTGACCATATTCTACTTCCACAGAATTTCAATGCAATTTCTCTAGTGTTGGTTATGGATGAGGGAGAGTTTCAACTATATTGGGTGTTTAAAATAATTGATATCATTTTGCAATCTAATAACTTTGCGAGTTCCCGTTCAATTTAACAGCATGTGTAGGAACCTGTCAAAACCTTGTGTTTAATGTTTGATGATTTTATCTTTAGAAGTATAGAAATGCCATTCACTGGAAGTGAAAAGGCATTTTGTGTGTTGGAGTATGGTCAAACACAGTTGAACAATACTGTGCAGCGTGCATATGTGAGAGAGTTCACTAAACAGTCACCAACGGCAATGCAGATTTGGACATGGCACACAAATTTCAATGAGGAAGACTGTCTGTGCAGGACAAAAGGATCTGGAAGACCAATAACATCCGAAGAGACCGTTGAACGGGTTCACCAAAAACCTTTGCGAAACCCCAAGAAATCTAAAGGAAGAACAAGTCTTGAAACCCAGATTCCTCCAACGATAGTTTGGCTCGTCCTGAGGAAACGCTTGCAAATAAAACCCTACAAGCTGCAGCTAGTTCAGGCCATAACGGAAGATGACAAGCGAAAGCGCAAACAATTCTGTGTTGATATTCAAGAGAAACTTGAAGAAGACAGGTTCAAGGAACTTCTTGTTTTCAGTGATGAGGCAACATTTCATACGAATGTCAAAGTCAATAAGCGCAATGTTCGCATTTGGCGCGAATAAAATCACCATGCGACAGTTGAGAACGTGAGGGACTCACCGAAAGTAAATGTACGAGTATTTTGCGCCATCTCCAAGAACCATCTTCGAGGCCTGTTTTTCTTTCAGGAAAATGTGACCGGCTATGTTTATCTGCAAATGCTTCAGAACTGGCTAATGGATGAATTCATAGCAGATGAACAAGAAGAGCTTATTTTTCAACAGGACGGGGCTCCACCTCACAGGAAGCTCACTGTGCGGGCTTATCTTAATGGCAATCTGCGAGGGTGATGGATCGGGCGTGTTGCTGATGAAGACAATCTGCTGTTGAAATGGCCGCCACTTTCACCTGAACTGACACCTTGCGATTTTTTCTCTGGGGCTATGTAAAGGGACTGGTCTATATCCCCCTTTTTCGTGCAAACCTAGATGAACTCAAGCACATAATCACTGCTGCACTAGAAACTGTTGCCAAAGACATGCTGCAGCGTGTTGGGAAGAAGCTGGACTAACGACTTAACGTGTGCCGTGTCTCAGGCGGTGCGGATATACCTTTGATTTTCTCATTCAAATTGGGAGGAATAAATCTTATGTTGCTTAACATTGAGCCTGTTTAGTTTCTGTGATATTTACATCTCAAATGATATCAAATTTTTTTAAACACCCCGTATATTAATGGGAAACCAATTCTCATAAGCAAAATGGTAAATTTCACAACAGCTTTTGAAACTCTCTATTCATATTGGGTCTTTGGAATTAAATCCCCAAAGGAACTTAATAAAGCAATAGTATTTGTTGATAAATACCTTTTCAATCTAGGCTAAAGAATTCCAAGCCTCATAGCATCATGGGGCAAAAAGCCTGGGATTGCCTAGGTTAGGTTAGGTTAAGTTAGGTTAGGAAAAGCTATGTTAGCTTAGGTTAGGCATTTGTGCTGTACAACAGCAATGTATTTATTTGCAATAAAATCTTGTTTTATATAAATTACTGCTTTACCTTTACCTATTTCTTGGAGCTTTTTTTTATTTAATTGAGAGTTTATATAATAATTAATATTTTCCAGATGACGATCAACAATTTACTTATGTTCTTAGTTTTGGAATTTTTTCTTTAGATTTGATTGTTTGATTTTCTTTCCATAACATTGTAAAGCATTTATTTTTTCTTGCTACAAATATTTAGATTATTCTTTGTATTTAGTCATTTTGAATATTTGTAATAACTCTGGTAGAAAATTTGTATATACGAGTATTAATTGCTTCCTTTTATTTGGAAATGGTATATCAGCCATTTAATTTACCTTTATTTTGGGATAACCAGATTATTTAAAAAAGGTAAATGAAAGAGGTAAATATGGGCTGTAACTTCACCTTATGAAAAAAAGGGCAAAATATATTCTAATTTACCCATATTGGAAAAGGATAAATCGTGATCTCATTTACCCTTAAAAGGGTAAGCTATTTGTGAAAATAAGTTTACCCTTCACTTACCCTTATCCTTCCCATTTTTTTTTAGAGTGTAGTTTGACTTTTTCTACTTTTATGTTTATGGGGATCAATTTGTTAGTTGGCCGATATAATCCTTTAGGTAATCTTTACATGGAATTTTAGAAGTAAGATCTTCTATGATGTGTGAAGAGTTTTTTTATCAAGAATTTTTTAATTTTGTGAAATTTTAAAACTAAATTTATATAAAAAATCCTTAGAATCTTTTTTTAAGGCAAATAAGTTATTGTTATAAGGAAGGGCGATGATGTTTACTGATTAAGGCTTATTTAAAACTTGTTTCCGGATACTTGTGTTTGTCAATAATTTTAATTGTGGTAATTTAAATTTGAAAGACTTTGCTACTAGGAACATCTTAAGGCAATTATGTAAATAGACGAGAAGTCTGATTTTTTTATTGAAATGAAATGGGTTGAATGGAAATGAATGTAAGAATTAACGGCAGTTGATTTTCTGTGGACCTTATATTTTAAAGAAAGTTATCTGTTATTGAATTAAACTATCTAAGAATATTAACAGACCTTGATCTTCTTTTCCCCGATATCAATGAATGGCTCGTTAAAAAAGAAGAAAAAAGGAAAAGAGCCCTTTCTCTTCGGGGGAGGAGCCCTCCGAGTAGGGGGCGATGTTCTTCGTCTTTCGGCGAAGGACTAAGCCGAGGGAAGTCAGTCTGGCTTCGAGGTCCCGTCGGATAAGAAATGGAACGAAGTGAAAAGTACATCTCCTACTCCTACAAAGAATATGCCAACAAATGAGCAAGGGGCTTCGAGAACCTTGGGGCCACTAAGTGAAAATGTCTGACTCAAAAGCAAATGTTTCATCAGCGCAACAGACTAACTGCATTCATCGGTGAGGATGAGACTCCTTTGGTAAATTTGGCAAACCCTATCCAGAGTGCAGAACTGAGTGGTCTTCAGACACAAAAATGGCACAGGTGTGCTGGTGACAGCGCACCCTGTTATGAACTTTGTAAAAGTAGTGTATTCCAGGGAACTGTTAAAATACTCTCTTAATGAGCTAGTGGATCAAGGCGCAGTAAGTGTCGAGTGGGTGTCCAAGAAGCAGGGATAGAACTCTAAACCCACCCCAAGGATGCTTGTACAGTTCGACCACGATAGACCACGATGTGTCCTTTTTGCACCATTTTGGTTACATGAATAAATCCTGCAGACGCACTAATTCGGCTCAGCCCCAATACCCTACACCAGAGGCGGGCAACCTTTTTCAGAGTGAAAGCCAGATGAGACATTTAGGAGCATGCCACGGGCCGGAGTGACAAATGAAACTCCCAAAGTGAAAATATATATATATATATATATATATATATATTCTATTGAAGTCCTAATCTGTAGCAGCGTTATTAATTATTAATTTTAACTTGTATTTTCTTAATATTTCTTACAAGTTTTTTAACGGGGTCTTCGAGGCGAGAAAAAACAGCCGCGAATGACATTCTTTATTCTGAGACGTCTTTCGACCATGTTAGGTCATCTTCAGGGAATGAACAGAAATGGAATTATTCCAAAATTGCTACATTATATATAGTATTTCTACGCGAATTTATGAAATATATAAATATATATATATGCAAAATTCCCAGAAGAAAATGAAAGGCTGATTCCAAGTACTTTCGAACTTGTTCTGTTCATTCTCAAAGGTGGAATATACATGTGAAACAACAGAGTGATGCTCCGCCCATGTACAAAGATAGGACGGAGAATAGAAAAATATTATCAGAGACGGGTTTAGATATCGGGCATTATCACTCTGTTATTTCTTATATATATTCCACCTTTGCAAAAATATTCGTCATTCTTAGAGAATGAACAGAACAAGTTCGAAAGTACTTGGAATCCGCCTTTCATATACTCTGGGATTTTTTGCATTTATTGCTCTACTCACGCGCTACTTTTTGAGTTTCTCATATATATTATATAAAAGATAACACAAACATATATCATATTTAACAAACCTATAGTGAAATAATTAATGAAAAGAAATTTCGGTATCTCCTGAAAAAAAAATTAACTTTGAAAAAAAAATTAATAATTCGAAAATCTGGATGAAAAATAGTCGCTGCCCTTCATCTTGTGTAAGAGAATGATTAAAGTCATTCATCAGTTTCACACCTCTTTTTTTTCACAACCAATGATAACTTCAATAGTGCTTATACACCTTGAAGCAATTCTATATACTAGTCTGCTTTCCCACTAAATAGGTTATTTAGAGAGAAATTCGTTTGGCAGTTTAAATATGCAAAAATATTATTCAGATTTTGACGTTATGAACGTTGATCTTGTTTTTTTCTTCAAGTAATTTTTTGCGAGGACATTAATGTACTTTGGAGGGGTTTCTAAAACTTCAGTCAGTAGGACATTGAATATTCGTCGCTTTTTCTCCATACCACAAATGCCGAGCAATTACTTTGTATCCAATTATCAAAATTTCTCCGTCTTGATTAAGCACAAGTTACGTGTGTAAATTAAACTGGCGCATAGTTAGAGAATGGAGTGTCATAGCAAGTAGTAACATATAGATTTACCCCAAATATAACGAACCGTTGAAAACTTTGTTTCTTATGTCAAGAAAGTGTGAATTGTTTACGAAAAAAGGAAAATCTCAATGTGTTGATAATTTAAGCCATCCATCGTACATTATGGTATGCACCAGGTTGAATCTATCGAGTAACTTTATGAACAACGTCTCCAAGAACTATTATTGTGAGTTCTAGCAATTCACGATAGTCATCGCGATAATGCTGTTTCTGAAATTGGTTCTAAAGGAAGAAAATAAGGACATTTTATCTAACATCCTGGTTCAGTGGTTGAAGTCATTTCGATTAACTTATTCTAAACTTGTTTGACTCTTTTAAAACTGACACTGAAAACCTTTTGACTAGAATTCCGAGAATGTAATGTCGATAAAAAAAAATGAAGTAAATTTTTATTAAATCTTTGTTGAATAGGAGCACAACCAATGTCCTGTCAGTAGGGGTCAGGTTCTAACTTTCATAAAATAAGAATTTACACACTTGACTTTACATGAAATATCTCTATCGTGTAGGTTATGGGCGGGCAACCTCCGGCACGCGAAGGCTTAGCATCTGGCCCGCCACCTGTTCGACACAGAGAACATGAGCTTGGTATAGACCTTGAGGAGACAGGTTAGTTTTACCTTATATCATTGTTCACATGTGGGAAGCAAAAGTAACTTGTTTGTACATGCTATACAAGAAAATAAGAATAATATTGTCTAATAAGAAGTGTTGTAATGTAGCATTAGTTAAAGAATAATATGTGATATATATATGTTTGGAAGTCGATATCACACCCTAAAAACAGAGGCCCTGGTCGGTAACCGCAACTTCCTGGCATTTGGCCGAGTAACCCGATTACTTAACCCCTCCCCCCTCTCTCCCCTAGCCTCGAGTACCACCCAAAAGGCCTTCGCACAACCACGACCTGCACTAATCATCACATTTTGGGTTCGGCGAGCCTAACATTGGTTAAACCACCTATATTTCCCCTAAGAGTTGGTATTTGATTTCACTTCATAGACGAAATTAGAGGAGCATCGACCAGATGCCAGAAGGTGCCTTTAGGGCTAAGTAAAAGACGCTCGGAGAAGAACCGTTAGAGGAGGAGGCTTAATTCTAAAGACCTCCCCCCCCAATCCTTCCCCTACCCCCATTGGGGTGGCGAAGAAGTATATATGCCGAAAACTGCAGAAGAACGAGGAGATCGAGTTAGTCATCGATGCAACGAAGTCTGACTAGAGGCCCGGCAACCAACGAAAGGGACACAGAAGAAGCTCATCTTGAGCCAGTTCCTGATGGCTACAACGAAAATTAGCATCTTATCTCAGGAAGATCGAGTTTGCGATCGAGACAGCGAAGTCCGGCTCAGTGTCCAGCAACCATACGAAAGGAACACAGAAGAAGCTCATGCTGAGCCAGTTCCTGGTGGTCACACCGTAATTTAAGTTAGTTTGTATTGAGAAACAAGTTCAACTCTCTCTCACCAGAGAAACCCCCTATCCTGGTTTACAACATAACCCCAGAGATATTCCTAGCCATTGAGAAATATCCCAAAGGGAACTTTCTCCAACACTGCCCATTCGTCAAAGGATTCACTCGTTTGCTCATCGCTCGTCAGTGTGAATTATTCTAAGATTAACCAAGAGATTGGAAGAAGCATACTTTTCCTGTCCCGTTGGTAAAATCCTCTTACCAGGACAACTTGAGTAATTCTATCCGTCGACTACGCCGAAATCACCTGTGGTTCTTTAATCCTATCTCTGCGCCAGGCAAACAACGGGAAGGTCTGTGAATACGTCCACGCGTCTGCCCGCAAACAACATTCTTGCGTCTACATAAAAATTGAGGCCAAGGTCAATCTCTAACCAGATTACCTTGTGGTTGTTTTTTTTAAAGGTAAATAAATTTCATTATCTTTTTTTGAAGGTCAATTAGCGTTCAATATTAAAGTGAGCTTTGGATCATTCATTCCTGTATATTCAATTGTGTAATTTATTAAGTCTCACTTAAACTCGTTTAATTCATAACTGTGTAGTTTGCTTTGTTAGATTTCATTTTTTTGTTCATGTTTTAATTAAAGGTCTAGTTTCTTAGAAGTATTTAATTTAATCCTCGAAACGCTGAGCCTGGCCCTAGAAACCATCAACGATTAAAAAAAATAACGTAATAATAATTATAATATAGCACTCTTAGACAAAACTTAATCAAGGAGTTTTGAAGTACGTAACAAACCTATACGTACGTACACCACCACTCGGTCCTTGCAATATGACAACATAAATATTTGGTGTCAGGTTTCATGAATATTGGAAGAACTCAGTATAGTTGTTTGTCTTGCTTTCCCTTCAGGAATAGTAAATGTGCACCTAGCGTTCGAGGAAAGGTTAAACATAATATGTCTGTCTATAAATTTGTAGTTAATTGTCGGTGATTAGCCTGTTAATGTTATTAATTATTTTTTTGTGAAGTAGTATTCCAATTAGCAAAAAGTGTTGAGATAAGGGTAAGTTAGGCAGCTCGCTACTTGTTCGAGGTTTCATAAGTACCTTTAGCATATCGGTGAGCTTTTGGACGAACAGACAGAGATAAAATGGAATAGTTCGACAGATTCCACCAACAAGCCCAAGCGTTGGGACTAGGAGGCAGGGAACCAGTTGCCTACGTCCAGGAACGAGAAGACAAACAAGCACAAAGGGAAGCGGAAAGAAAGAAGGCGCAAGCCGAAAGGAAAGCAGAAGAGAGAGAACGAGTACGCGCTCATGAAAGGAAAATGAGAAAAGCTTCTGGCAGAAGCCAATTCCATAGGATCCCGAGCTGGGGCGACACAGATAGCTGCAATGAACCTCCCAGCTCATAAAGACAACGAAGACCTATGTTCGTACCTGACACACTTCGGGAAGATATTTTGGTTGAATCACTGGGACATAGAGACAGAGGAGATCGCCAGATTAGTGCCTCTGCTTAGTACTCGGCTTCGTGACGTATTCATGTCATTACTTTCTGAGGCTTCCGTGGACTACACCACGTGCAAACACGAGCTACTGGCCGCATTCAACCTAAACCCCGAAGAGTATCGGATCAAGTTTAGTCAGTCCAGAATTCAGCCAGGTCAAACATACAGGCAATTTGGATTTGTTCTCAGGAGGCACCTCCAATTCTGGCTAGAGTCAGAACAAGTGGGGAATGAATTCGACTCCCTCGCCGACTTCATGCTAAGGGAACAATTGCTATATACCCTTCCCCCAGAGATACGCTTTCGTCAAGGACAGGCGAGCCTCGTCATTCAAACACTGTGGAGGAAGCAGATCTGCATGTCCTAACCATAGGTCATACCCTCGAGAGGTTAGAAAAAAACATCCCTTTTCTCCCAAGAGGAGCGGGTATCCTCAGAAACCCTTTTCTCCAAAGAAAGGGGGGGGTATCACCTTAACCCCCACAAAATACCCCCCCCCCCTAAGTTCGTCAAGAGCTCCGGACACCCCAGAAACCCTATAACCTGCTTTAAATGTGGCACCCCAGGTCACATTAGTTATAATTGCCGCCAAAATTCGAGGCTCAAGTCGCTCTCGAGTCAGCAGGTACATAACCTCGCTGCAACGCTTGCCTAAGAACAACCTCCTAATGCTGCACCTTCTTTGATCACATTGAATTCCCATGACCATCAGGTGAACTTTGTGTTTAACAAAAATTCTCCCAAAGGACTAAAGTTCGAGACTGGGGACGTAAATGGTCGCCAAGTCTCAACCTTGTTACGCGATATGGAGTGCACTTGTATCGTGGTGTCAAATAAATTGCTCCCCCCTGTCAGCCCGCAGCACCAGAAGTTCGTGGTCGTTTAGGATTTCCTATGTAGACCAACCAAGTGCCCGTCGTCCGATGCCACATTCAGTCGCAGTATTTTACTGACTGGACCGAAGTAGTGTCAGCGCCTATTAGATTTTGCTTGGTAAAAATAGGCCAGAGCACGCAGCTGTCCCCAAATCCGGTAGCTCAACTCGTACTCACCCGAATGCCCACAAATAAGAGGTCCACGGTCCCCACCCCTTAATCTCCTCGTGAGAACTACGTAGAAAAAGAGCTTAGTTCCCAAGCTTTCGATACGGCCCCGGAAGTAAGTCCGACCTTCTCACCCGTGGAGGGAAGGCAGCGAAAAAGGAAAAAGAAAGTGAAGAAAGGAGAATATTGATGAACAGAAAAATAGAAGGTGGAAGCAAGAAGAATACAGATAAAAAGAGAAGACGAAAAAAGAAGAATACAGATGAAAAGAGAATCGAAAAAAAGAAGAATAAAGATGGAAAGAGAACTAGCACAAGCGGAAAGAGAAGAGAGAAAAGAAAAAGAAAGATTGCTCGCACATCAAAGTGCATCGAGAAAGCGTCTGATGATAGAAGCGCATAACGGGTATCCCCTACCCTCCGTAGTCTTCCCCCAGAACGAATCGTCCACGGAGTTACAATTAAAACCTTAAGTCGCCGTGAGATCCACGCCCATTAACGATCCCGTAAAGAAATTTTTTCCCGACCACATCAGATTGAATCCAAACCTGATCTCCCAGTTTAGCTTAGTAAAGGATGACGATGGGATTCCTGTTCCAATCACTTATGCAACCATGAAACAGGCTGTCCTAGCCATAATGGGGAGATTAAAGTTAGTCAGTTTCATAAAAAAGGTAGTACGTTGGTATACCATTACTAGTTTTTGACATACTTGGATAGACACAATAACCCGAACGGCCGACTCATGCGCTGTAATGTATTTGTCCGATAAAGTGCCGATAAGGTAAAGCCTTTGTATAAACTGAGACGAAACCCTATCGAGGGTTAGTTCATCTCCCGTTAATCTTAAAACCATTCCTTATTTTTTTGTGTTCGTGTTTTGTGTATATATTTAAGTTCTCGAAATATAAGGAAGTAGCTGGCAAAATACCACTTTAGAGCCAGGCTCCTTTTTTTTGTGTGCAATCGATGATTTGTTTTTTTTGTTTGTCTGTTAAATTGGGTGTTGTGAAACGTATTCCAGTAGGATGCGAGGCCTATTTCGATCACCTGCCTTTTACGCGCGCGCGTGTGTGCCCGAGTTCAAAGGAACAAGTTAATAGGATAATTGACCTAAGCTAATCGTAAGAATCAGTATTATGGTCTAAGACATGTAAGTTTTCTTTAGTCGATAATGTTGGTTTGTTTGTTTTTGTTTTTCACTGGAATTACTCTCCCCCCCAATAACTTCTTCAAAAGGAGGAATGTAGGGAAATCGATATACCCACCCTGAAAACAGAGGCCCTGGTCGGTAACCGCAACGTCCTGGCATTTGGCCTGTAACCCGATTACTTAACCCCTCACCACCTCTCTCTCCTCGCTTCGAGGACCACCCGAAAGGCCTTCGCACAACCACATCCTGCACTAATCATTACACTTGGGGTCCGACGAGCCTAACATTGGTTAAACCGCCAATATTTCCCCTAAGAGTTGGTATTTAATTCCACTTCATAGATGAAATCAGAGGAGCAACGACCAAATGCCAGAAGGTGCCTTTAGGGCTAAGTAAAAGACGCTCAGAGAAAAACCGTTAGAGGAGGAGGCTTAATTTCGACTTTCCCACACTCCTTCCCCTACCCCAAGTGGGGTGGCGAAGAAGTATATATGCCGATAACTGCAGAAGAACTAGGAGATCGAGTTAGTCATCGATGCAACGAAGTCCGACTAGAGGCCGTGCAACCAACGAAAGGGACACAGAAGAAGCTCATCCAGAGCCAGTTCCTTGTGGTCACACCAAAAATTAGCATCTTGTCTCAGGAAGATCGAGTTTGCGATTGAGACAACGAAGTCCGGCTCAGTGCCCGGCAACCCTACGAAATTAACACAGAAGAAGCTCATGCTAAGCTAGTTCCTAGTGGTCACACCGTAATTTTAGTTAGCTTGTATTAAGAAACAAGTTCAACTCTCTCTCATCAGAGAAACTCCCTATCCCGGTTTATAAAATAACCCCAGAGATAGTCCTAGCCATTAAGAAATACCCCAAAGGGAGCTTTCTCCAACACTGCCCATTCGTCAAAGGATTCACTCATTTGCTCATCGCTCGTCAGTGCGAATTATTCCAAGATTAACCAGAAGATTGGAAGAAGTATACTTTCCCTGTCCCGTTGGTAAAATTATCCTACCAAGAGAACGTGAGTATCGCCAAACGTCGACTGCCCCTAAATCACTTCTGGTTCTTTACTCATATCCCCGCGCCAGACAAACATCTGGAAGGTCTGAATACGTCCACGCGTCTGCCCGCAAACAACATTCTTGCGTCCTCATTAAAATTGAGGCCAAGGTCAGTCTCCAACCAGATTCTTTTGTGGGTTTTTTTTCAAAGTAAATAAATTTCATTATCACTTTTTCGAAGGTCAATTAGCACTCGATATTAAACTGTAATTTATTAAGTCTCACTTAAACTCGTTTAATTCATAACTATGTAGTTTGCTTTGTTAGATTTCATTTTTTGTTTATGTTTAATTAAAGGTCTAGTTTCTTAGAAGTATTCAATTTAATCCTCGAAACGCTGAGCCTGGCCCTCAAAACCCTCAAAGATTAAAAAAATAACGTAATAATAATAATAATATAGCACTCGTAAAAAAACCTAATCAAGGTATTTTGAAGTACGTAACAAACCTATACGTACGTACACCACTACTCGGTGCTTGCAATACCACGACAATATGGTAATTTCAACTTGTATCTTATTTTGATTTTTTTTACCCGGGCAACACTGGGTACCTCATTAAGTGGCTCATAAAGGAGCCATAGAAGCTCCTATGGGAAGTGTCACTCTTTTACTGTAAGGTAATTTCAGGCAGACACTTCCAGTGATTCCTAAAGGAACCAGGGCAGATGAGGTCCGGGTTTGCATAAAATCATCTTCTTTCTGTAAGAATATTAGAACACTGTCTCTAAACTGAAATATCAGTTTAAAGCTCTTTGGGGATTAACTGTCAACCCAATTTTCCCAAAACATTCTGAGACTGGAAAATGGCAAAATATCTCTTGATATCCTGATTGTAGAATATAGATATCTGCTGTTTCCTTTCATATTAATACTATTGATAATCTTAAGAGAATATTCAGCACAACTACAAAAACTACAACTGGCTGTGTGAAAGAGCTATATTACCTCCGAAGAACAACACTGTCTGCCAAATCAAAAACATCTACTGCTTGTGCTCTTAGGAAGTCCACAAATTTACAAGTTAGTTGATACAATTTCGGATCATGCACAAATAACTGATTATTCCACAGAGTTCCTAAACTGTCTATAACGTACTGACATACATCCTCACCACATTGAACTGGAAGTAGTGTCGTGGTATTGCAGACTATATAATATAATATCCTTTATTATTATGAAGGGGATAGCTTAGGCTATTAAAGCAAACCGTCCAATGACCCAACGCTATGTTGATGCGCGAATTTGAAAGGTCAGGTTGAGGCGCGGAGTCAATACCCTTAACTAATCAGGTCGAGTCTGAGGTTAGCGAAATTTGAATAACGAGTCCGAGAGTGACGTTCAGGTTAATTAAAGATAAACATAAGAAAATATAAATTTTATTTCCAAATTAAAAATGATCAAAGTGATATAGAGCAAAATTAAAGGTTGGATAATTGTTTATCGTTATTGGTAGGAAAGTCTAATTTCTATTAATTAGTTTTGAGCTACCTGCTCAGATCCAAATGGGCTCACAAGATTAAAAGGGCAAAGAGGGGGGCTTACGGATCGGAGGGCGACTGCGACTTCAAGGAGGATTGAGGAAAAGTAGGGGCTCGGCGAGACGATCTTGTTAGCGTCTTCAAAGGAGGGATCTTCGTCAAGAGAAGAGTGGAAAGGAAAGGTATTGTTGGCACCTTACTTCCGGCACTGTAAAGGCATAAGTTCTAACTATAGATGGTGCTCGGGGGGGGGGGAGCTGGAATCCTTGGTTATTCTTGGGAGAGGTATGGCTACCTCAGGGTAACTTCGACGTGACTGGGTGCTTCGAGGACCCGAAAGAGTAATCCACTGCAGCTGCTTCAGAAGACGGCGGGTGCAGAGGCTTCCGTTTGACCATGGATGACTTACCGGGAGAGAGTGTCCAGCCTTCGATTGGGTACACCTAAAAACATTAACTTTGGACGAGAGATGCCTGCTTGCGAGCGACCTTATACTTTAATACTCTTCTACGGCGGCTAAGGGGTTTAAATATGGAGAATCTCCTCATGCGGGAGATGGGGAATAACCCTCAATTTAGGTAATTCCCCGGGGAAGCTGAGGCGCCAAACTGGCAAAGATAAGCACTTCTTTTACCCTCTCTCTGTATATCCGGGGGGAAAACTGCTGGAATTTACGACCGCGTAGGGGATGTTCTCCACACACTACTTGGATCCTACGATGGAGGAAGGGCCCATCTGGGCTTTCTTCGCCATGCAACTTTCTGCTGCGTGGGGTCTGGATAACCACGTGGCTTCCAGCAACGTTGCTAAACATTTCAGAGAAGAGAAAAAAAAGGGTATCCTTATACAGGTAGTAAATCTAAATAATGTTGTTGCGCACTTTGGATCCTACAAAACTCTGTAATGGCACTCGGCTGGTGGTAAAGAATTTGATGCCTTATGTCAGAGAGGCAACCATTCTTACTGGAAGTGGAAAATGAGAGGATTCTTTATTTACAGAATACCTCTAAATCAATCAGAGTCAGAATTGTCATTTACATTCAGAAAACTACATTTTCCAATCCGTTTAGTTTTACAATATGAATAAAAAAAATCATAAGGTAAGACTGTATTAGTAGCATAGTTGCAATTAGAGGAAGCCTATTTTTCTTATATTCAACTCTATGTTAATTGCTCTAGAGTTGGAAGCAAAAGTAATCTGTTTGTATATACTGTAAAGAAAAACTAAGAATATTCCAAACCAATAAGTTCTGTAGTGTTGCTTTACAAGATTAACCGTCTTACTCTATTTCCGAACGCACATTTTAGCCGGGTAATGCCAGGTATTTCTGCTAGCATATATATATATATATATATATATATATATATATTTCAATAATTTAAATTTACATATTGTTTCAAATTGAGGAAAATTTAATGCTAATTAAACTCAGATATTGGATTTCACTTTCATTCTGGGCTATTTCATGAGTTATTAAAGCTCACCTCCACAAACAAATTTACACTTCTCCGTTAAATGTAACTGGGAATGCCATAATGGTTACATAGCCTTTTATTTGCTCTCCTTGTCATGTAAAACGAAGTAAACCAAGAAACAGACTTCTCCCCTTCCCAAATGTTTTATGGTAATCCATTACGCACCGCTGGCGATTTATTTGTCACCCGAAAGAGTGCCCCTTTACAACACGGAGTTCTCTCTGTTCTCATGCTAACTCCTTTATTCTGAATTATCTGCAATTTACCCTTTGCAGATTTGCTCGCTGCATTTAACGAGATGGGATGGAATGGGGGTGAAGTAATGTTAACTTTATTAGTGTTTTATAAATATTTAGCTTGTTTTTTATTAAGGCCTCTGAACTGAAACTGGTTTCGAAGATTTAGGCGAGTTTTTCCGCACGTTGAATAATAGGTTTTCCATAGCCTTTGGATGATAAAGTTAGAGCCCTAGCGTGATCCCATCTATATTGTGAATATAATCATTAGACACCTTTCTCTTATAAAAATACTCTGCTAAACTTTTCTGTTACCACACCAGTACATCAACTTCAGAATTAATTTTTAGCGCTTCATTTCATTCTGCGTTAAAGTTCAAATAGTCAACCAATTAAATCTATCCTTTTTCCACAATGGCTATATTTTATTAACTTAATCAATTGATTTTATTAAAGAACTTTTGCGATAATTTTATTTTCTCGACCTGTGCATAACAAGGAAAGCTCGATCAAATTACAGAAGGACACTTTGTAAATAACTTGGGCCAAAGAACACATTTTATTTTTGCAAGGTTTGCAAAAATAATTGATATAAAGAAAAAACATATAAATACATGTGGAGGAGAATAGCTAGTCACCTAGCATACTTTTTAACTCTAACTTCTTTCATTTCAAACAATACCATGATCCTACTCCCCTCCCCTCTTTATTTTATCGCATCGCCTCTAATCTCAACTTTTCTAATCTCGAAATACGTAGAGCGTCCGTTCTCAGTTTCATAATTGCATTAGGAACAAATATGTCTCTTAAGATACTCGTATATATATGTTATATTAGGTATTCAGGGGCATTTTTGGAAATGCATTCGCAAATAGAGAGGGTTGTTGTAGTGATTCCAATATTACTCGATTTTGAACGAACCTGAGATTTTTAGTAGTGAAAGTAAAATCGTAGATAATCATGGTTGATATAATTTGTTATACTTGATACATATATTGTTTTTCATAATGAGAGTGCTGAATTTCTTTGTAGGGTAGCAAAGTATGAGATCTATTTTAAGTTTCGGTGAATTACACTGTAAACAATGAAAATTAACCCAGAAAGGATAATAACCTTTTCTATAGTTACCTTTTTCGTAAATCACGAATATAACATCCTTCTATTTCTGCGACCCTCCAGTTTCTCTTAAATTATCATCTTACTTACGTTAAATACACTGATAGTTCCGTAGGCATTCAATGCAAACAGAATTGGGCATAAACTGACAACTCTAAAGGTTATAAACGGATTTTGCTATAATTTTAATGGGGTGTTCCTAACTTATGAAATTTATGAAAGTATACTAAATATTTTTTGTAACTTACTATAAATGCTCCCTATTTTTACTTTTTATTTATTATTTTTTGCTGTTACTATATATATTATTTTTCACACACAACTGTTGTTTTTTCTTTATAGGAGACTGAGATAAAATGCCAAGAGAATGCAAAAATTCCGCATACAGTTTCTCTTATATATCTGGATAAGTTACACTAAGACATTATAAGAGACAGTTTACTAAATATGTGAAGGAAGAAACTTTATGAGCTGTACTTTGCATGTTAAGTAGGTGACCAGTAAAAACGCTAGGCACATCACATATGTTATGTCAGGTGTACAAGTTCCCGTTCTGCCTGGGTGAAAGGCAAAGGGCCTGGCCTGATGTTTAGCGTACCAATGGTCTGGACAGAGCCAAAGGACTATTTAACGGATTGCTACTTCTGCTTAACAGATATTAAGGGTGGGTATTCAATGTGTTTTCTCTCCTGGTGTTCACTATTTTTTCAAGAGATGTATCAATCAAAAAGATACAACTACATAATATGTTGTACTTCCACTATTTTTGCAATTGATCACAGCCAGTAATATCCATTTTTAGTCTGATTGTATTTTATTTCACTGTAGGTCGCAAAATATAAGGCAAGAAATCTGACATGTATCCAGATATTCTGTCTGCTATTCGCCCAGTTTGACCTTCAAGTGTTATTTCTGTACCACAGCCGCCTTCTGAAATACCAAGCGATGGCAAGAGCGATTCAGACGATTCAGAATATCAAGATGCACCAAATGTGGCACAGCTTTGAATGTGACAAGAAACCACACCTCACTACACAACCGGAGCTCAATAATCTAGTTCAAGATCTAACACATAATAAGCAACAGAGTGAATTCCTGGCCTCACGTCTGCAACAATGGAACCTGTTGGATGAATATGGTCGAATTACAGTATTTATGAGGTGTTCTACAGATATACAGCAATTCTTTACTTTGGAAAACAACTTGAATTATTGTAATGATATCAGAGACCAATTCAATGCCCTTGAGCTGACCTATAAACCAAATGAGTAGAGATTATTCATAGATACATCCCTTTACTGCATAAAAGCGGTTCTATTGCACATTAGGAACACCATGCCTTCAGTTTCATTAGCTCACTCAGTCATTTTAGGAGAGACATATGAAAACATTGCTTTTGTTCAAGACCTCATAACTCTCAAGGAGCAGGAGTGGATAATTGATGCGGACTTGAAAAGTAGTAGCTCTACTTATTGGGTTATAAACTGGATACAGCAAGTTTAGGTGCTTCCTTTGTAAGACGGAGAGTAGGGGCTGATCAGAACCTTATGTACGCTCAGAATGGTTACCTCGGGAAACTATGACGCCTGGCTGCCATAATTTAATTCATGAGCCACTAATTAAGATCTAGTACATTATTTTTTTCCCTCTCCATATAAAACTAGGCCTAATGAAGCAGTTTACCAAAGCATTGCAACATAACAGGTCATGTTTCCATTACTTTAAAACGATAAGCAATGCCAAGATTAAAGAATGCATATTCGTCAACTTATAGCTGATGAGGAATTCAAGGCCACAATGAATGAAACTGATCTTGCTGCCTGGCATGCATTCAAAGATGTATGCAAAGGACTTCTGGGAAAGGACCAAGGGGCCCAGTGAGAGCGTATAGTGGAGAGCGTAATCAAGTGCTACAAGATCCCGGATGCAATATGCACTGAAGATACACTTTCTTCATCTTCACCTGCCCCTCTTCCCCGAGAATGCAGAAGATGTGAGTGCTGAACATGAAGAGTTGATCCATCAAAATAGAGCGTCAATGGAAAATAGGTATAAGGAAAAATGGAGTCCTGCTATGCTGGCTGACTTCTGCTAGAAGTTGAAGCATGACACACTTGAGACGTCTTACAAACGAAAAAGTAAATACTAAAATGTAAGTTAATACACTATATAATGCTAGCAAATATGCTGATTCATTATATATTCATGAAGTAATTACAATAGACACATTTAATCTGACTTTAAGAGCGAAAATCAGTTATGGTATCGTGGAAATCGGCATCATTTGCATTATTATAAAATCGGCAATTTACAATAAAATGTTACGTGATGGAAATTTTCTGTTATCTAATTCGAATTCAGGACACTCAAGTTCATAAGAAAATAAACATGAGATCTATGTTTTTTCTTGACACTAAAATTCGTTTAAAACATCAAAAGACAATTAAAGACACAAATGTATATTTTTCAAAACACTAAAAGGGACCATTTATTTTTTAAAATACAAATAAAGACAAAATATAATGATTAATACACTAATAGAGTCAGAATTTTAATTTAGGGCAGAAAACGTGGATTGCGTCCAAAATTGACTCCAATAAATCTTCGTCTCCCACGATGTATCTGCAAATGAATTCGATCAAATACGACACCACATGTTGACTTGAGATCTTAGATGTCAGATGCTACGCCATTCAGCTGATCTCCGTTATTTTTACTAATTAAAACACCAATAAATACACCAAATATTTATTGATCGAAACACCATTGGAGACAAAAAAATATTTTACTTCGGTTAGGTAAACTAAATTAATCAAAATATGTTTTTGTCTCTAGTGGAGTTTTGATCATGGCCAAGGATAAGACAAAAGTACAGATAAATGTTTACCAAGAAAAGTACACAAAATCAAATGAGTTCTAATCGATGTACTAGAACAACTCGGGAGAGAGGAGGTATATTTTGAGTAGTTGCGCGCCTCCCAAACCCCGAGTGCCTCAAATCGTCCCTGATCCACTTTTCACTTATTTTCAATTCCCAAATTTATCACTAAATTTTAAAGAACACCAAATATTTGGTGCCCAGATGCTTTTTTCAATGTTCATTGTTTGTTTCCTTTAAGAGTGATTTTTAATTCTCAGTAGTGCTATTTATTCGCCTTTACCTGCCTAACAGTGGATCAGGCTTCGGTGTTGTGGATGAAAAGTTTCAAGAATTGCAGGCAGACCAGCCTGACCGCTCCGAGTAGTATCTTCCTTAGCGTAATCAGCATAGGTATTTCCCTCCCTTTTCAATTCCCCAACTTCACATTTTGTTTTATAAACCGCTTCAAAGATTCATTTGAAATTGATTACAGTGGTTTAGCTGCTTAGGTCAAAATATTATTATTATATAACTTTAACTGTAAAATCTTACCCACAGAGTGTGGTCTACGCACATCAACACTCGTGTCTGCATTCCCACTCCGACCCCTTCATTTCTGATAAATATAAAGCCACCCATCATTTCCCACGCCAACTTGGCCCTTCATAGCAATGGACTGACATGTGATGTAGCATTAGGCCCAATAAATCCAAATCGACCCATAAGAAGATGAAACGTGGATTCCAAGTACTTTTAATGTGAATTTAAAACTTCTTAAGAAGTAAATGAAATATTTTTGCAAGAAATCAAAATTCAATTCTATTTTTCCTAGGGTGAATTATTTGAATGATAATATCTATATTCTTCTCTTTTCCCGATTCCATATATAGATATCACTATAAGCAGTGTATTGTGCAAATAAATAAATTAAAGGGACAATATGCTTTGCAATATTTAACGTATCCCCTGGTAGTAAAAACATAGTGGAAGAGAGAGAAAAGTCATACTTTTTGCTTTTCAAAAGCAGTCTTAATTTTTCATCGGTTTAAAGTACGATCGATGCAACAGAATATTTTTAGCACCAAAAAACTCGGAACTGATTGGTAGAAACACATTCAGATCAATGGAAAAGAAATATTAACCGCATCAATTAAATGATAACATAATTTTATCTATGCCTACTAAAAGAATAAATTCGATCAGTGCTGAGAAGGAAGCGGTGTAGAAGTTGGTTGCCGACGAAGACCGAACAAATTTGAAGGTAAGAGACAAAGGCTCCCCGCAGAAGGAAAAGTGATTTCAGATGTTTTCTCTTTTATTTATCAATGAATACGTCAGAGAATTAGGTTTGATAAGTAAAGTGAAAGCGCTTCGATTCTGTCTTTTTCTTTTTCTGCGTCTAACAACCATGAAAGGTGATATTATTCTACGGTTAATAGGATACATGACTTTTTGATAAATTATTTAACAAAATACAAATGTCAGAAATAAAATTTAGTATGTTATAAGTTCATATAAAGATGAAGTAAGAGTTGCTTCCGATAAATATTTGCTCGTTGCGGGGAACAAAATAAATTAAAGTGGCTGAAACTTCAATGAACCATAACTAATCACAACTAACGCAAAATAATCAAAAATCACTGCACCTCAAAATAGTAATTAGTGGCCGTCTTTAAAATTTAAATTGTGAGGAGCTACACAGTCATAGAATCGGCTCTACTGCACAAGATGAAACAAAAAATTAGAACAAAAATGCTGTAGTAAAAATTCTTCAAAAAGATTAACAAGGAAAAATTTTTCTACGTTGCACCCTTCTTTGGAATTGTCTTTAAGTGAGAGTGAGGGAGAGGTATCTTCACGTTGAAGCGTAAACGACGATAGAACACACACGGCAGAAAATTGTAACGGCGATTCCTTGCCGTAGCAATGTCGTCGAATAAGGAAGGAGTATAGAATCCATCTATAGTACCGCTGATAAAAACAGCCATTCGAGGGTTAAAGCTGCCTTAAAGAAAGAGTCAAGTAATGATAAATTCCAGTGAGTTGAAGTTAATTGGAATGTTTCCTGTTAGTCATACCGTGATATCTTGGGTTTATGATCATTTTTCATATGACAGCAAAGTATTAGAAATGAATACACCAATCTGGGAGAGATTTCCTACGAAGCTGGCGCGTAACAAGGCCATCTCGTCATCATTTTAAGGTCCAAGAAAGTCTGAAGTCTATCACTGTTCGGGAGCAAACATCTCTGAAACCTCGGTTTTGAATCAGTTAATACAAATTCTGTTTACTTGGAAGGCCGTCGATTATCTATTACAATATAAAAGTGATAAAACCCATGCACTGGAGAAATTAAAACGAATTAAGAGCAAGTAAATAAATTTATAGTTAAAACTGTTAGTTCGCTCATAAAAGGTTCTTGTCCAATTTGTTTTTCTGTTAGTCTCTTTCTTAAGATTTTTTCATTTCATATAGGGGATTTAAGAAATTGCTTGGGTAATAGATAATTGTATTTTTATTAAAGTGCAATTAATAGTGGGGCATTCAATTAGAAAAACATTTATTTATTTTTTTAAGAGATTTGTTCTCAATAAGTTTTCCCAGAGCTTCGCTGATGTAAATTGTTATACCCTCTTCTCAATTCTACTTATATATCAGTTTTCATTCTCTTAAATGCAAACGAAATATTAGACGACTACGCAATTGGAACTTACGCATCATTTATGGAAAAGTTTGTTTTCAAGGTATGCTGTCCATTGTGATCATGCTGTTAGTCATACTTTAAAGTTTTTATAGGTGATTTCAGTCTCCTGTTTATCCGTTAATTTCCTCCTTTATATATTTAACTTCCATCTATGTAAGTTTAGCCGTTCATTTAATTAAATTCTACGTTTCTTTGGCTATTAAAAATTTAAGTACAGTACTTACGCTTTAGACTAGAGAAAACAGGAATCTTGCATTTATTAATTTACTAATCTTAAGCTAGTAGATGAGGATGGTACCGTTGACAACGGTTAAGTAAAATTTATTGGAAACAAATCAGTTTCTCTGATGATATAGAGTATTTTTCTGGTAAAGGTTTGGTATTGTTTTATGTTATAAAGATTTGTTGTTCTCTTGGAGTTTTCTATCTCTTGATTTTTTTTTGTTTTGAGGTCTTTCCTAAAATCGTTTCATAATTCACTTTTTCAGTATTTCGCTCATTTCTCTAACTATCCCATGGATCATGATTTTTTAAAACTTAGGCACAAGTTAAAATATTTTATCCTGTGTTATAGTTTACCTTGGCTTATAAAGCTCAATAAGCCTGCTTGTTTGTGTGATTTGTTAGGCATATATGTTGCTTTACGTATAATTCTTTTTACAAGTGCGTTGCATTCGTTACAACTTTGCTAATCTCCTGTTTAAGGCAGACCCAACTGCGTGTCAAAGACATATGTAAAAGAGATATGAAGGCCCAAAATATCGCAAAACACTTGGAAAGGCTTAGCCTCAGAGCGAATGACCTGGACGCAAGTGTTATGTAAAGGCCTATCCAACTTTAAAAAGACACTGGTCAAACACTCTGAAACCAAGAGGCAGAGAAGAAAGGCTCCTAAACAGACAGATAGACCTCCATCATCATTTATCTGTTTGCGGTGCCAAAAGGACTGCCATTCACACATCGGCCAGGCAAGCCACAATCGACGCTGTTCCCAACCTGGATTGACATCCGAGAATGCAGATCCATAGTCTTGCTATAATGACGGATGCCTACTACTACTGAATCATGTATGCAGATTGGCTTTAATGAAAGAAATAATATATCCTTAATTCCAATATTCATTTGCAGAATATGTAAGGAATCTGATCTCTTTTGAAATAATTAGATCATAAAGCAAAGGCTGGCTAAAAATATGTGTGTGTGCTTGTGTGTGCACAAAAAAGTAACCAGAGTATTTTGGAGCAATTTATTGCAACACCAAGGTTCGATGGAGAATTCCGTCATTTTCAGTCCCATGTAAATTACTGATTGCAGAAGGATGCTTGACCTAAGAAAACATAAATTTACAAGTCAGAATTTAATTATGTTTCTGGTTCAACCTCTGCTCAATAAATACTTCCCGCGCCAGGCACTGATTAAATTCTGACTTCTAAATTTGTGTGTTTTTAGGTTAAGCATTTTCTCTAATCAGTAGTTTTCCTAGGACTGAAAAATGACGGTCCGTCAAAATCTAGTTTCTCAATAAATTACTCCCAAATATTGTGCTTTCTTTCCTTTATATATATATATATATATATATATATATATATATATATAACATGATACGAGACCATATATTGTGTATATTATTTGTTAAAATCGACAGCGATGGCTGCCTGGTTAAGCTTGCGCTGCAGCGTTTTAACGTTTTCAAAGACTTTCTTTTCAGGAGAAGCAATGTTAAACATCAAGATCATCCCCAGAGAGGTCAGAGTCTTTATCTCTCCATCCACGTGACTTCCTGACGCTGGTCGAGCTCTGCATTAGGTTCAACAGTTTGACTCTTCGTGAAAAAGATTACCAGCATGTGTCCGTGATGGCCATGGGATCGCCTCTGTCCGCCGTATTAGCCTTCTTGTTTATAGAGAGAGTGGAGGTTGAACCGATAAGGCATTACTCGGGCCACAAATGAAATGGCTCAGGTACGTAGACGACACGATGGTGATCGTCCCCTGACGCCTCAACCATGAGAATTTACTCCTCAGAATCAAAGAGTTTCAGTAAACCATTAAATTTACCGTGGAAGAAGTGAGACGACACCACGCTTCCAATTATCGATATGAAACTACAAAGGACCGACAAAGGCCTGAAATTCTCCATCTACAAGAAGCCAACCAACAAGGATGACTTTGTCCACTACCTGTCTGCCCACGATTCTCGGAACAAAATGGGCATCGTCACCGGCTTCTTTCTGCGCACACTGAGGATTTGCATCCAAGATTTCATCTCACAGGAGGAGATGAGCATCCTAGACTCCTTCTAGAAGCTGGGGTACCCTATGACTTTCATCAAGAGCGAAATAACAAGGTCATTGACATCGGCCTGCGTGCTGCATCAGCAGGGGAAGTGAGACCTAACAAAAGAGTTCATTTTAGCCTCTACTAGCCCTCTCGCCATCGTAATAGGAAGAACACTAGAGTCTCCCTTCAAGCTAGCATCAAAGTCAGAGATATCTTCACCTTAAAACCACCCATGGAAATCAATAAGAACTCTGTAGTCTACACGGTGCCCTGCAACGACTGCCACCAGGCAGATATACGGGGGCATGAACACCAGAGAGAGAGCACAAGCAAGACATTCGGACAGGGCGGGTCAGCATCGCTCTCACCGAACACCTGCGCGATGCCGACCACCGCATAAACTGGAAGGAAGCAAAAGCAATCGCATATGCACCCGACAAAAGAAGGAGTAAGGCATTGGAACCGGCATTCATAGCCACGTCAAAATCCTTTAACACCAACGCCGGTTTCCTCAACATAAGTCGGAACTTGGCCAAGCAAGTGGTTTTCCACTTTCTTTTCCCTCTTTACAATGGAAAGATGCAGAAGAACAACTTCACGACGATAAAACGCCTCAACACCAGCCTGGACTCTTCACCGACGAGCTCGGACTATAGTCATAGGTAAATTAAGTTCCATACGTATATAGGACGTTGATCTCGTTAATTTTTTGTCTGAAGACTGCTCCTTTTGGAAGACTTTACTTGCAGTTGGAAAAGCAAAACCCTACTACATCCACCTTTGGGATTATCCACTGAGATTTGTAGGTAAAGAAGAACGCTGCATTTTGATCTAGTTGAAATTGACTGGTCTTTCACATGGTCATCCGCGTGCGTGAAAAAGAGAGAGAGAGAGAGAAAAAGAGAGAGAGAGAGAGAGAGAGAGAGAGCACCGACGAGGGATTTCGGGAGCTTCGGAAAACTCACCCGCGTATCTGCCTGTTCCCACCACAGCAGCACATGTCTGGTTTACATAACCTTTCTGCCACTTAAGGTAGGTCTATAGAAGCCGCCTTTCTCTGACGTGTCGATAGCCCGGAAGGAAGACCCGCAGCGGGCGCTCAGAAGGGTGCCTCACTCTGGAGTGGAGTGGTCAGGGCAGGTAAGAGGACCCTGCTAGACAATTTATTTAGGTAAGGCAGCTAAGGTGAACTAGTGAATATTCAGGTACATGCCCCGCAATAAAAGTGAGTTAGATTAAAAAAAAGGAGCCCCGCAGTTGGGGCCTTTATGGACGACCACAACGGCGAGAAACTTGCCCCGATATGAGTCAAGTTACGATGTCAGAAGCCCACACGCTCTTAAAAGTGTTTGAACTTGTTTACTCCAAGCTGGGAATCGCACTTTGCGGCCTTAAATATCAGTTCTATGGATACATGGCCTATTGTGATACGAACCAAGATCTAGACAACTTGCTCATCCAAAAAACTCGAGAAAAACTAGAAGAAATTGATCTAATACCAAAGTTTCCTCAGCACGTCCCAGCAAAGAGTTCGACTATATGTCGGCATATCGACACCTATGTTGGTACTCACCCCGCAGAAGAGAACAAAAATGGAATTGAAGACAAATAGAATTAGGCAAAGATCGATGAGACATGTAAATTTGGAAATAAGGACGGTGAAGAGCACATACTTGTTTTCAATGTGACATTCCATACATTTGAGATGGCAACGAAGGCAGCTGAAAACGGGTTGGTTATGTTCAACTCCAAAATCTCCGTCAGCTGTATCTAAAGAGAATTATTTGTCCAACTTCAGAATTTTTGATGATACGCAATGGAGGAGCATGCCACAAAAAAAATGTAAAGTCGAGAAGAACGTATGCTCTGAGATTGGAATCTAGTCACACCTGGAGGGATTGCACGAATCCAAACAAGAAGCTCCTGAATTGTGGCAACTCCCACCGCACCTTATCGATGTCTTGCCTAATTGAAAAGGCATATATAACGGACAAGAAGAAAGCAATGATAGACGAAAGATATAGAAGATATACCACTACATATGCACAGGCAATGAAGAGGACCGATCAGGAGAAGATTATGATGCAAATCGATCAAATTATGAGAACCGGCCTTATAATGGGCATTTTCATGCCAATTTCGCCAATATCACGAAACTAAGAAGCTGTGCAATAAAGCTTAATAAAATGTTGGTCCAAAATAGTCTCAAACCGATGAGGTTTCCTGACAACCTACCGTCACGGGATCAATTCCACGTCTAAATAAAAAGCATGTCGAAAACGACTCCGAGGTCTCATTCGACTTCTCCTGACCCACGGCTACGTAAGCAAGATCATATTGAGGATAAGGTATCTGAAATGAAAACAAACTACCTGCCAGGAGAAGTCGCTTCCCCCAAGGAAATTGAAGTTGAGCTAGATATACGCAACAGAAACTGCCACGCCCGCTAAACCATTGCAAAATACTCTTGATTTATGAATGAAGATTTATGGCTATCCATCTGCACCAATATTCAGAAAATCCAAAGTTGGTGATTTGATTGGAGGGTCATAAAAGGTAAATACAAGTAGGATTTCGACACTAACATCGAGGAAGAAGAATTATTATAAAGATTCTGACGAGGCCTGATTCAAATCTGTTCCAAATCCTGCTCCATTCTAAACCAGAAACAATTTCTGAAGGAAAGAACAGGAAGGGTAAGGTCAGGAGCCAGAAAAAGAGGAACAAAAGTCAAACAGGCTCAAAAAAATTAAAAATGGCTACCCTGTACTAGATACATTGCGAATTTGAAGATCTTCTCGCTTAACGTAAACGGCTGGAACGCCAAAGATAGGACGTATAACGAAATTATTAGATCCGTCAATCCTGAAATTGAGCTGATTTTCGAGCATGGCTTAAATGATGAAAACGAGTATATAAAATTATACAACTATGTTTCTTTGATGGCTAACCACTTGAAGGTGAGGTACGGTGGAGTAGCCATTGCCTTCAGGAAAGGGATAAAATTCAAGGAAATTCAGGATTTGGAAGAATCTTATCTAGCAATTAAGATCTGCATGGCATATGATGACCTGGTATTTGCGGTCGGGTACCAACCTCACAGGTGTCCATATTTTACGATCCCTAATTTCCTACGCATCTTTAGGAGTGAAGCCTCAATTATTTTGATCACGGATTTAAACGCCCTCTGTAGTGAGACTAGTTACAATATAGCATTCAATGGAGCTAGTGACTCGCTGAACCTTTTAATTGACAGAGGCATAGTACAGAGAGAAGGACCTGATTTTGCCACTTTCTACACGTAATGATCGCCGACAACACAAGATATATGGTTAACCAATCGGAAATTCCCTCTGAAACAAGTGACCCTTTCGCTCTAACAGACCATATTAGTATGATATCCCACATCTCTATGTCTCCAATCCAAGTCCAAATTCCCAAATGCAGGTGCTTGGCGAGAACCAACCTAGGGACAAACCGTGAACATTTGCAAAATGTGCAGATTGACCAACTCGAAGGTGCTTCGCTGTAATAAATCGATGAAAAACTCGACCACCTAACGTCAAAGATCTTGGAAGCTGACCACCTAGCTGTCCCTTGCACGGGACACAAAATATTACCTGCTCCAAGTTAGGACTTTACATTTAAGAAAACATGGATCAGCTGTAATCAGATTAGTAGCTATAGACCCATCTCTCTGCTGGAATTCACGGGTAAATTAGGGAAAACATCCTCAACAACAAACTGATAATCTACCTAGAAACTAACAGCCTATACAAAAACTAACAACATGACTTCCGGAAGAAACATTTTACCGAGAGGCATTGGCGTTAATCACCGAAAATTTGCTATTGGTAAAGCCCAGAAATGGCAATGCAGACCTTGTTCTGCGAGATGTGGCCTCGGCCGTGACAAGGTGTGGTTACCGGCGTTAAAAAAGAAAATCAGCGATCTTTGTATGGAGAACATAACAAGCATACTCTGCGACTACCTAGAATGTCGAAAGAAAGTCGTAAGAGTACAAACATTGAAGGGGAACCATTCAACCTGGAGGCTGGGCTACCACAGGGGGGGTTTTCTCAGCCCTACATTATATGCGGTGTATACCATCGATCTGCCTTACATCAAGCAAGACCTCCCTCAGTACGTCAAGCTGGCGTATGATATCACACAGGTCATCAAGAGTATCTAAAAAATCTCCGTTGAGGTTGCTAGAAGAGAAATCGAAAACATCAATAACTGCGAAAAAATTGACAAAATTAAGACCAATGTTCATAAGTTTAAGATGATACCTATAGGACCTCGGAAGAAAGAGAGAGGACGTGCTAATGCGAGATGAACTCTACGCTTACTCCAGAGAAATTAACATTAGACGGGTAAAACGCCCACTACAAAGAGAAGATCGCCGCCTTCACAAGAAAGGTACAAGCTCTGTACCGCTTCAAATGGCTTTCTCCATGCAACAAGAGAAAACGCTACAAGTTATTGGTAAGTCCGATCCTCCTGTACCCTAAGAAAGACCGATGTTAAGAAAGCGCAAGATGTTCAAAACAATACTATAAGATTCATTACTAACATCACCCTGTGGGACCACATACCATCAGAAGTCTTATACGAAGCAACGGATATTGAACCTACCAATCTTATCCTACATAGATGAGCACAACACATATGGCCGAAGATATACCAAAACACGCCTGAACAGAGGCTGTGTCGATTTAGACTACTAAATGAAGAACTAGCAGATTTGAGATTGAAAAGAGCATTCAAAAGCAGTTGACTGTAAACCTTACAAGAGACTCACCCTATTTATTGACGAATATAACATATTAATAAATGGCATATAAAACTAAAACCTATTACAAGCTAAGAACAAAAAGATCCGAAGTGGACAAAGTCTTGAGAAAAATAAATAAACAAACAAATAAATTAAAGATTCGAAGTGGACAAACTCTTAATAAACAAAAGAAAGAAAAATCCGAAGTGGACAGCTTAATGATAGGAAAGAAGAATTATAAAAATAAATAAATAAATAAGTAATAAATCCAATAAAAATGTACAATGTATATACGTATATCAACCCAACTAGAAGTGAAAAATGAAGGACACTTAAGAAGGGAAGTGCAACAACAAGTCTATCATCTTCTAAATAAGGTCATATTATCGATGATAAAGGCTTGAATGCCTTCTCAAAAAAATGAGTAAATGAATGATATTATAAAACATAGAACAATTGAACAATTAGTGAGGTAGCCAGACAACCTGGTACACGTACTCTCTTACCAAAATACCACCTTTGTCTACCTATTCTCTACACTCTATCCCCACACCTTCTATCTTTCACGATCGTTGATCGTTCTTGTCTGAATTTACCAATTGTATCGCTGCCATACGCAAGAAATTGGACTTGGTAGAGCATACTCTCTGCAAATATACAGCGCCTATCGAGCAAAGATTTACTTTTGTACGAGCAACAAAAGCAAGCTGTACTTCACCTCAATTTCATAATTTTCATTCTCATTTTTCATTTTTATCTATTATCTCCTTCACCTTTTCCTTTCCCCCACCCCAAAATCATCCAATTAGGGGAAGGGGAGGTTCTAAAAAGAGAGAATAAATACTATTTTAAGGTTAGTCATATATATTACCATGACTGCCTAATTCACCCACCCCCAACCCCAAACCTGGGCCAAATGCCTTGCCTAATGAATGCTGTCATTTCAACCTCGTTCGAAATATGTAGTACAGTAGCAATTACATAATTGGAGACACGAGAGGAGGCAGGTTTGAGGATTAGCCTACTACCATCCTGTGCCAGAGGAGCGTTTTTGACTATGGGCCGGTTTGCAACCTCTGCAGGGAAGTCTAACCACTCCACTTGTAAGGGCCCACCCAAGATCACTGAGGGACATGAAACCGTCTCAGGTTATGGAGGATGAAACCGGAGTTTTTAATTCCGTTGAGGAGGCGGCACCCTGGTTATCGATGGTTGATTCCGCGCTAACCAGCAAAATATCGCTCACATTTCACTCCTCAAGAGGAGCCCACCCAGGTCCATTTATTAATCCATCATCATTTCAATTTTGACAGCCAAATTAGTAAAGGCGGGACCATTAGAAAGGGGGAGGGACCATACAACAACCGAATGGAAGCTAATTTGGAGTACCAAAGACTCCAAATTACATACATTGTATAGAGAATTGAAAATTGCCCTTACGAATCTCATCGACGGGCCCAATGGCTTAATTGCCCTATGCCACAGGCAGGACGATGTTAAACGCCTGGTGTCAACGGCCAGGCTAAAGACGTTAAACCGCATCAGCACGGCCCCAAAACTGTCGCTCCAGCTTCTAGCCAACCGTTCGTTACTCTGCCGTAAGATCGACCTTTAAGTGGGGTCACATACCAAAGAGGAACTAAAGGAAGAAATCGAATGAGAAAACCAACACATAAAAATAACGGAATTGATCAAGTTTGGACACCAAACCCACGTATTCAAGGTTATCTGTGCCACGGCAGAAAGGGAAAATAGAGCCATTAGCAACGGAATACTTGCCTTCGGAATAAGAATCTCGCCAGAGAAATTGAAGAAAGAGAAATTCCTAAATGTGCAAACATGCTTTCACTATTATGCCTTTGCAGAGCAAGTGACGTAAAACTCCCCACACAAGGACAGAAAAGGATTACAGTACACAGGAGAACAAAATAATAAGAAAAAACATTAGAGTAGAAGAAATAAAAAAGAGCCATCAGCTCGTTTATACAAAAGGTCCGAGAAAATAGGCCTCACAAAATATAATTACGAGAGAGCCCCTAGAAACATTATAAGAGCCATAGCCGCCCACTGTAATACCTACCTTAATATAAGAGAATACCTAGGAAAGATTAAGCTAGCTAAAAGGGTGTTCCTGCTTAAACAAGGGGAAACCATTTCAACTAGTTTCCAGCTACAGGCCAATCTCCCTACTAAACTTTCTGGGTATCGTTCTCGAAAAGATAATAAACTCAAGATTGGTCAATTTCCTCGAAGAAAACAGAAAATACAACAAACATAAGAATGGCTTGCAAAAGGAAAGAGATCCGATCATGGCAATAATAATGTAAAAAAACGCGCAGTTCAAATCAGAAAAAAGGGTACGTGGACGTGGCCCTCCACGATGTCGATAAGGCCTAGGAAAAGGTCTGGGTTGAAGTACTTAAATATAAGCTCCTTCGACTCGATCTCGGCATTTAGATGGAGAAAATGTTGGCCGGTTACATCTCCAGTAGGAAAGTCTACATTTCCATGCGAGGACCACGAGGGATTGACCTTCAAAATATAGACAGGGGTGCCTCAAGGGGGTGTGCATGAACCCCACCCTTTACGCGATATAAACGGCTACTCTTTCGTTCCCAATAATACTGGAGGGAATTAATATAAAATACGCGTATAATATCAGCCGAATTATCGCATCGCACTCCACAACGCCAAGATGGCAGGCCAGAACCAACAAAAGAGAGATAAAAATATAAAGGATTACGAAGATAAGTGGGAAATTAAGACTAATATCCATAAATTTAAAATTATTCCCATTATGAGAAACAGGAAGGACTGTATCACCATCGATGGCGGTAACTATGACTACGTGAGGGAGGGAAGTGCATTGGGACTTTGCGTTGGCTCAAGAAGTTATCACGTGCACACAATTGCAAGGATAACCAAAGCCAAAGAGGGTATAAGATTGTTATACACTTTGGATAACATGAACCTAAGACGAAAGAGAACGATTTATAAAGCGTTCATCGAATCGATCTAAGTGTACCCACCGATACCAATGCACACGATATCAAACACCAATAAAAGGAAAATGAAAAGAGTACAGAATGAAGCGACTTATATCATAACAAACATGTAAATAAGAGAAGAAAAAAGGAATGAGATACTATAAAAATAGCAGAAATAGACTCAATTTATTCAGCCCTAGAAAAAAAGAGAAAAAACATCTGGAATAAAAAAGAAGAGAAACACTTGGAAACGAGCAGAATCCTAACAATCCTAAAGAGAAACTCCACACGAAAGCAGTGCCCAAGCAGTAGGAAGTGAGCGTGCGATCTATACATGAGTGCACGAACGCAGTAACAACAAAGACGAAATCAAGCATAAGAAAATATAAAATAAAGGCATGAATGCTTTAAATAGCAGTACTAAAGGATAAGGAAAAACTAAACAAAATAATTAGAATAAACTTATATATAAACATATATATATATAGATCTGAATAACCTGAAAAAGGCATACCAAACTCAAATAACTAAATAGAAGTAAGAAGAATTAGAAGCAACCATCATAAATGATCCTGGCACCTATATTCTCATCACACATACTTACATTTCATCCATCCCCCGAAAAAAAATCTCTCATGCTATCTCTCTATTACCTCCCTCACTTCTCTCACCTTGAATTTCTTGTCCTTGTTTCTTGTTATTCTGAGGAAGGTACAGAGGAGTGAAATGTCAGTAATAAAGAACATTACACCACTTGTGGTTTCTCTTATGCTACCCTTCTCTCTCTATTTTTCTCTCTCTCATCTCTCTCTCTCTCTTCCTCTCTCTCTCTCTCTCTCCATATATATATATATATATATATATATATATATATATATATATATATATATATATATATATATATATATATAGTCTTCTCACTTTCGGCATCTGCCACGAATCTGGCTGGGTATCATGGTGTAACCAGCGACCGCTGGCAACTCGATAAAGGTAACATCTGGCAACCTCCGCAATCCTTGGCCAATTAATTCCCTCACCTACCGGAGAGGCACAGTATTGTTTTTGACACAACTCTCTTGCTCGACTGCAATCATCGCTCCACGACTGGTGGCAGTCTTTGCATCATCGTCTAATAAAGCTTCCCATTCACGCGAGGTACAAGGCCCCTGAATTGAGGGAATAAAAAAGAATTATAGCTGTGTACATTATTAATTATAACATAGTAACCATGTTTACTTAACGACCTGGTTTAATGGTAAACATAAACATGTTAGAAAAATAGATAGATAATATGATTTTAGCATATTATTGAACCTTAACTTTGATATAAAAATGAAATTAAAAAAATTGACTTAAATATAAAATTAAAAGAAAACTCAATTTTTTCTATTATTTTTAAGCACCTTTACTCATGCATAATTAGAATAATAAATTTAGACAAAACACCAATAAATTATTGTATTGTTACTATTGTTATTATGTTATTGTTATTATTGTTACTATGACAAATCTCACAAACACTACCAGACTTTGCTCATCGAAAGTTGTATGCTTCCTAACACTAACAATTCACATCTGGTGACTGCGAGAAGAGACAATTATGGATTGATAGAAAGGACACTAGGCAAAAGGTTACGTGACGATGACGGTGACGGTGACGCCGACAATGGAAGGTGCGGTTGTTCTATCGACTTTCAAGTCAATACTGACACTCGTGGTGTTTCCAGCAACTCCAAACTTTGCCATTTATACATTATTGCGTATTAAGAAATGGTTCCCACAAATATATTTTATTTTTATTAATAAACTGAAAATGATTTGTTAAAATAAAGTATTGTTCTCTAAAAGTTTGCCTGAAAATTAAATAAATTAAAAAAATCTACTGTAATTTCGGTTAGTCGACTTCTTATGCCTGAAATGCTCATTTTTGCCCTATTTTGAATAATTTATTCTGTTTTGCCGACCTCCTATGAGAATAGTTGGTCTCCGCACCTCACTCGTAATTACCTTCAAATAACTCCTCACACAAAGGTTATTTGCCTTCTACGCAGAATTTGGAAAGGTTCAAGAGAGTAAAGAGCCTTCTTCCTAGTTTATTAGTGCATAGTCTTCTCTTTCAGCTAGTAAAGTTAACCTTTAGCACATAAACACTTTCTCTGACTTCAATCTTAAAAACCATCTTTTTAAAGCTGTCTTGCAGAAATGCTACCGTCGGTTATTAGCTATGTGTTCTATTCCTTTAGTGTTTATTAAACGCTAGATTTATTTTTTAATTAAGGAATGCGTCATTTTCCAACGTTAGATTTATCTCTCCTTTACTCAAGACTGTGAAGTGATTTTAATTAAATGAAACAGCAAATTCCGCTCTTATATTACTAGTTCTTATAGGATTATAATGATACCCCGACGTGCTCCTCAGCGAGGAAGCAAAATCATACCGCGGTACTTTATAGCCACCAATACCTTCGTTTATAAGGAGGTAGAATGCGGCTCAGTTTTGTAAATGACACTTTCACCTTGAGAAGAGTGGCATGATGGTAATCTAAGTGAGAAGAGTGGTATGAAGGTAATGTAAGTGATGGGTTTGTTGCAGCTTAGAATATTTAGGGATGGGTTACTGAAACGGAGGTATGGGTGGGATAGAAGGAAAGTGAGTGTAAAGCTGTTAAAGAATTGAAACAATAGAGCAAGTCATATGATATCTACGTTCGAGTATGATGATAACCTGCTGTTAGTGGTTGAATGCGGAAAAGAGAAAGAGGATTCAAAAAGTTTAACAATGCACGTGATGGTGCGGTGGATAGTAATGGGATGCGATAAAGAATTTAAAATCAGTGTTATGAGGCTTGATTAAATGGGATATTTTAAGTGTTTTAAGATGTACCGTGCATGATGGTGATACAGATGAAGCAGATTGCTAGAAACAAGTAATGCATTGCAGGAAAGTCTCAGCGGCGATCAGAGTGTTAGTTAATGCTAAGAGAGGGTTTGAGTGGGAATATGCTAAGAAGTTGCATGAGAACATGATGGTGCAAACGTCATTCTACGGGAACGAAACTATAATAGAAAATTAGGAGGAAAGTTCATGAGAGAGAGGAGTGGATGTGGCAAATTTGAGATGAGTTGATCAATTAAATAACGCTTAGATAAAGCTGCATGTGGCGATAAGAAGGATGTGATTGATGTTAGAACTGGAAAAGTTTTGTGGTGATAATGGCGTCTAAAAAGAATGCATGTGTGAAGAGAATATAGGAGCGTGAGCGTGATGGTGTGCAAATATATGAAATACCGCTTAAAAGATAGATTATAATATGAAAGTGTTTGATTGAAAGGAGCCTAACAAAGCAAAAAGGGGATGATATTTTTATGATAACAACACATGGAGTACGTTTATGACGTGCAGTGCTGGGCTCCTCTTTTCATGTAATCAAACCTGAATAGACTAGATGTGGCAATCCATAGTACCTAAGCTAGTCTAGTGTTCTGTGCTAAGATGCACATCGTCCCCAATTTATGTAGGAAATGCGGATTAGATACTAGCCTGTTCTACTTAACTCGGAACTTAGGTACAAGCCTTACCCAAGGCTTGTATTTCAACCTTAATTCGTCGTTAATTTCTAAGGTATTATTTTTGTATTATTATTGTTAATTTAACGTAATTTATCGTTAAATGATGAATATTATAGAAGTGTCAAAAGAGCATATGCAGCTCTATGCTTTGGCTGTTTAGAAAAGACAACAGGAGACTGTTTGTGTCAAGTATAGGGGAAGAAACTATTAGTATCAACTAATGTTAAAGATGGTTGCTGTCTTTCTTTGCGCTAAACGTTAGTCTCAAGAATGAACCTTCTTAGGACGTCCAATGGAATTTAAAGGAGTTAGGCGAGGATTTACGAATGGGGCAATGGAATCTTTCCGATATTCACAGTTACACTTGCAACAAAGAATTAACATTTGTTCATTTCTCCTTTCTCGGGTAAATAGTGGACTAATTTTGAGTAAGATTGTTAGGTCAATCGAAATATGGGTTAGGCACAATAATTTTAAAACATCTGAAATCACTTTTTTTTTCTTGCGGGGAGCCTTTCTCCCTTACCTTCAAATTCGTTTGGTCTTCTTGGGTTTATAAAAACTTCGACGATTTTCGCAGTCTTTGAAATGCTACCAACGTCTACATTACCTCCTTCTGCAGCACTGGTCGAATTTATTCTTTTAGTAGGCGCATAGGTGAAAGCATGTTGCCATTTAATTGATGTGGTAAATATTTCTCTTCCGTCGATCTGAATGTGTTTCTACCAATCAGTTCCGAGTTTTTTTGGTGCTAAAAATATTCTGTTGCATCGATCGTACTTTAAACCGATGAAAAATGAAGACTGCTTTTGAAAAGCAAAAAGTCTGACTTTTCTCTCTCTTCCACTATGTTTTTACTACCAGGGGATACGTTAAATATTGCAAAGAATATTGTCCCTTTAATTTATTCATTTGCACAATACACTGCTTATAGTGTTATCTATATATGGAATCGGGAAAAGAGAAGAATATAGATATTATCATTCCAAATATTCCCCTTAGGAAAAATGAAACTGAATTTTTAGTACTGGTAAACGTTTTTATTTACTTCTCAAGAAACTCAAAATACACATTAAAAAGCACTTGGAATTCACGTTTCATCTTCCTGCGGGTCAATTTGGATTTATTGGGCATAATACTACATCACTTATCAGCCCATTACTATGAAGGGCCAAGTTGGCGTGGGAAGTGATGGGTGGCTTTTTCCTTAAAAGTGATGAAGAAGTGTGAGTGAGAATGTAGTCATGAGTGTTGATGCGTGTAGACCACACTCTATCTGTAAGATTTCACAGTTGAAGTTATATAATAATAATATTTTGACCCAAGCAGCTAAACCACCTTAATCAATTTCAAATGAAACTTTGAAGCGGTTTATAAAACAAAAAGTGAAGTTGAGGTATTAAAAAGGGAGGGAAATACTTATGCCGAGTACGTTAAGGGAGATACTACTCGGAGTGGTCAAGCTGGTCTGCTTGCAATTCTTGAAACTTGTCATCCACAACACCAAAGCCTGATCCACTGTTAGGCAGTTAAAGGCAAATAAATAGCACTACTGAGAATTAAAAATAACCCTTAAAGGAAACAAACAATGACCAATGAAAGCATCTGGGCACCAAATATTTGGGGTTCTTTAAAATTTAGTGATAAAGTTGGGAATTAAAAATTAGCGAAAAGTGGATCCGTGACGATTTGAGGCACTCGGGGTTTGGGAGGTGCGCAACTACTCAAAATATACCTCCTCTCTCCCGAGTTGTTCTAGTACATCGATTAGAACTCATTTGATTTTGTGTACTTTTCTTGGTAAACATTTATCTGTACTCTTCTCTTATCCTTGGCCATGATCAAAACTCCACTAGAGACAAAAACATATTTTGATTAATTTAGTTTACCTAACCGAAGTAGAATATTTTTTTTGTCTCCAATGGTGTTTTCATCAATAAATATTTGGTGTATTTATTGGTGTTTTAATTAGCAAGAATAATGGAGATCAGCTGAATGGCGTAGCAACTGACATCTAAGATCTCAAGTCAACATCTGGAGTCGTATTTGGCCGAATTCATTTGCAGATACATCGTGGGAGACGATGAAAAAAATCAAAGTTTTCTGTCCTAAATTAAAATTCTGAGTCTATTAGTGCTTTGATGAATGAATATTTGCCTTTAGTTGTATTTCGATAAATAAATGTGGCTCTTTTGGTGTTTTGATAAATATCCATTTGTGTCTAATGGTATTTTGCTCATTACCCAAAATAACAGGAAACTTCTTTTTTATTAACTTTTCGCGATTTTTGCCTTGTGCACTAAGTCTCTTATCTCTATTATAATGCATTCTTTATTATGTATTGTCCTTCTCCTAGATAATTTACCCTGTTTCAACGAACTTATCGTCTTGCTTTCACCCCTTCTCTATAACCAAGAAATTAAGCAACAGTTCGGTGCTGATATCTCGAGTCCCTTAACTGCAAAACTTATAATCTAAATATGCAAATAAGGCTTTAATGAAGACCGCTTTTTCATGTTTCTCTTAACTTTATTTGATGTAACAGGACACTCTTTAGACTTATACCGATAACCACATCTATAAAAACCATGTCTCAGGTTATCTATCCCTCACCTCCCCGAAATGTGACCTCCATTATCTACTTCGCTCTATCCTTAACTTCTCCAAGTCTCAGAATTATGCTAATAGATCCGAAGCTCGGAGATTTATTGTATATGTAACCTGACTTACATTCAACATGTGAAAGGAGAAAGTTATGTCACATGATGTCGTAAAGCCTTTGGAAAGCAGACGTAATTAATCAAGTTCATCCGTTGCGGTTTGTATCAGTTTGTTCCAAGTTTTGATGACATTAAATATTCCAGTTGTACTTAAGAGGTATGTGTTGTGAATGGGAGTTAATGAGTAATATTATCCTTTTCTATAGATTGGAAAAAAGAAAACAATGGAGTACGGATGGAGGATGAAGGAATTATGGGGCTAAACAGAGGAGGAATGGTCAAAAATGTTGTAGGTGACAAAAAATTCAATAGCGATGGAAATGGTCGCTTAGGATGATGTTTAGGGGGCGTTTGTATTTTACATGGTAATTATTTTAGGCTCGGTTGTTTCTTTCTAGGGATAACTTAGTCTTCCCTTCCCTGAAATAATTAAAATGAGGAGAAATCACTAAAAATGTGATGTAGTTAGAGGAAGGTAAAATAGTGGAAGAGATATAGGTACAAATCGTCTTGCAAGTATTAGTACCGGAATGGCAAAGTGCGGCTGGTGGAGCTGAAAGGGCATACAAGCATCCACCTGGCACATCCCATTGCGGGTTAGATAAAGTGGAAATTTGGAAAAATACATAAAAACAGATACTCCTGCATGCATTTGGTCCAGGAACGTACAAAACGGTGGGTTTGGGGGCTGAGAGGGCACGAAAACCTAGATAATTTAGTTAGCCTAAATAAATAACATGTAAGGTACAAACTGCTAAAATCACAATAGGCAACGAAAGTCATAAATGGCAGCCGAACGGTCTAGTTGCAATATTGGGTTCAAATGGGTGTATCATACAAATACCTGAAAACGAGTACCTATAAATGCATATGAACTAAGAAGGCGAATATAATTAATCGGAATATTAGATCAGAAGATTTAAAAAAATGGTTTACATTCTCTTTTGTAATAGATTAATCGACCACTGAAGCAGATTTCTGCTGCACAAATACCGATGCGTCCTAATGATCTAAAAATATTAGGCAAGGATCAATTTAGTTCCATTTACAAAACTGGCAATAGAATTATTACAGACAATCCCCAAAAGCTGAAACTGTACTACTAAAAACTATAAAATATATCTTATAATTGACTACAGAACAAAGAAAATTTGCAACCTCATTAGGATAAATAATATATGTACCAAGTATAAGAAAATTAAATCAACCCTCATTATCTACGAGTTTCTTTGTCACCACTAATTCTCTCAGGTAGTTCAAAATAGAGTAATATTGGAATGACTACAAAAAACATCTATTTGCGAATACAACTCCGAAAATGCCGCTGAATACCTAACATAACATAAATATCTTAAGAGACATATTTGTTAATAATGCAATTATGAGACTAAGAACGGACGCGTTACGTATTCCGATACTAGAAAAGGTGAGAGAATTGGCGATGCGATAAAATGAAGAGAGGGAGTGTGATTATTGAATTGTTTGTAATGAAAGAAGTTAGAGATAAATAGTATGCCAGGTTACTCGCTATTCGTCTCCACATGTATTTATATGGTTTTGCTTTATCTCAACTGATTTTCCTACTCTTGCACTAGATAACACGTTGAGAGTTTGAAAATATTAAGATAACGTAACTACTAGCTCCAATCAATCTTTCTTTTCTCCTACATGGTATAACCAAACATATATATATATATATATATATATATATATATATATATATATATATATATATATATATATATATATATATATATATAAGTAATAAAGCTCAATGGCGAGTTATGGTATATGATAGTGAAACCACTATATAGAAGCCAAAGGTTTAATTTACGAGACTAGTTTCAGTATGTAGTTTATCATACCCTCTTCAGTTGTATACTGAGAATGCAATTGTTACAAAAGTCTATAAATAGCGTAGAGATGTGAAAAAAACAAAAAGAAAAAACCACAAAGAAACAGAAAACGGGGGAAAAAGGTCATTAATCAGGGGGTGTAAGTCTAAGATCGTTGACTAAGCTGTTTACGATGAGGTTACGAGAATGGGGGCTGCATTCAATTGCCCATCTGACAAATTAAAATTGGGAATTTCTCCTTTAAATATAGATTTTTTTATTTCGCTTTTACGGAAATCTATACAATAATATATGATTTGTGCCTTTGAATAGTCAATTTCGTGGTTGAAATTGCTAATATGTTTAAAAATACTGGATGTGGTACTGCCTCGTCTGACATCACATTTATGTTCATAAATTCGTTTTGTTAAGGTTCTTCCGGTCTCTCCTATATATAATTCAATAAAACTGCAGGTTATTTATGTAGGTTATCAATTTTAAAGTAGAGTGGGAGAAAGAAAATTGTATATCCTTTTTTAATGTAAATATTGTTATTCATTGACAAAATGAGCTTCACTCTGTATCGAAAACCAACTCATTCTAACTCGTATATCCATTTCTTTTCTCAACATGATATTAACATTAAGCGAGCTGTTACATCAGGTATAATTTTTGAGAACACTTAGGATATGTGATCCTTGCTTTCTAAAAGACAAGATTACATATATAACCTGCAGTTTTATTGAATTTAATTATTTTCTTCACGTGATCAATGAAAGTTTATCTAAAGCAAAATCTAGTCATTACCGTCCCAAGGATTAAAACAAATTTAGTAATACGAAGTGTCTATCCCTCACTTTTTCTTGCCTCCTTAAAGGAGTAAACAAAGTTATTTCCCCAGGCCTAACCAGATTTAAATACCCTTTTTGCATCCTTAAATCTTTCCCTTCGACCACGCCCGTGGATTAGCCAAAGTAAGCAGATATATATTTAATCCCATGTGGCTCTACAAATTGTCTTTCCTTTTACATAGGAGAGACCGGAAAAACCTTAACAAAACGAATTTATGGACATAAAGGTGATGTCAGGCGAGGCAGTACCACATCCAGTATTTTTAATCATATTTGCATCTTCAACCACGAAATTGACTATTCAAAGGCACAAATCCTATATTATTGTATAAATTTCCGTAAAAGCAAAATAGTAGAATCTATATTAAAAGGAGAAATTTCCAATTTTAATTTGTCAGATCGGCAATTGAAATGCAGCCCCATTCTCTTAACCTCATCGTAAACAGCTTAGTCAACGATCTTAGACTCGCACCCCCTGATTAATGACTTTTTCCCCGTTTTGTGGTTATTTGTGTTTTTTTCTGATCTGTACACTATTTATAGACTTTTGTAACAATTGCATTCTCAGTATACAACTGAAGAGGGTATGATAAACTACATACTGAAACTAGTCTCGTAAATTAAACTTTTGGCTCCTATACAGTGGTTTCACTAAGGGACGTGGATCAGCCAAAGTAAGCAGGTTAAGATTTAATCCCATGTGGCTCTACAAACTGTCCCTCATTTTGCATAGGAGAGACCGGAAGAACCTTAACAAAACGAATTTATGAACAAAAGGTGATGTCAGACGAGGAAGTACCACATCCAGTATTTTTAATCATATTAGCAATTCTAACCACCAAATTGACTATTCAAAGGCACAAATCATATATAATTGTAAACATTTCCGTAAAACAAAAATAGTAGAATGCATATTAATAGGAGAAATTCGCAATTTTAATTTGTCAGATGGGCAATTGAAATGCAGCCCCCATTCTCGGAACCTCATCGTAAACAGCCTAGTCAACGATCTTCGACTTACACCTGATTAATGACCTTTTTCCCCCGTTTTCTGTTTCTTTGTGTTTTTTTTCTTCTTTTTTTTCTGATCTGTATGCTATTGATAGACTTTTGTAACAATTGCATTTTCAGTATACAAATGAAGAGGGTAAGATAACCTAAATACTGAAACTATTCTCGTAAATTAAACTTTTGGCTTCTATACAGTGGTTTCACAATCATATTTATAAAGGGTCTTTCAATAAGGTCGCTCAATATTTAAATGTAAATAGAAAAAGTTGTGTGTGATATATGCAATCAATTTATTTTAAATTTAAAAGTACATTTTATGGCATTGAGTGTGGAATATGAGGTTGTTCCAATATCCACCACAACTTCGCTTGGAGGGACGTATTCGGGAGGCCCAATTATCGATGACTTTGTCGCCTAAATCTGGCTGAATTTGATCGATAGTGTTTGTTATGTGGACTTTGAGGACATAAACTGTTTACAGATTATTCGCATAGACCTGCAATTTAAGTTAGCCTCAAAGAAAGTAGTCTAATGGCGTTAAATCACATGATCTCGGTGGCTAGTTGATGTTGCCAGCGCGCGAGATGACCCTGCTGTGAAATCGCTAGTGCAAAAGGTCTATCGTGGCGTGCGCAGTGTGCTACGTAGCGCCTTCCTGTTGAAACCACATGTCGTCTGTATCCATATCAGGCATATAATCCAGTTGAGGCCACAAGAAGTTGCTTATCATCGATCTTTAGGTCTCGCTGTTGACGGTTATGGCAATCCTATCTTCGTTCACCAAAAAATACAGACCGAAGATTCCGTTAGACGAAAATCCGCACCAAACAGTGACTTTGTTAGGATACAATTGGTACTGGTGTATCTAATGTGGATTGTTTTCGTTCCAAATCCGACAATTTTGATTGTTAACAAATTTATTCATCCAAAAATGGGCCTTGTCGCTGAAGATGATTTCTTTGGGGAAATTTGGTGCAACTTCCACATGCTCTAGAGCCCAATCAGCGAACACACGGCGTTGTCTATGGTCGTTTACCTGAAGCTCGTGGGTAAGTTGTATTTTGTACGCGTGAAGACTCAAATCCCTACGCATAATTCGCAAAACTGAAGTCGCAGAAAGGCAAAGTTCTTGTGAACGACGAGAAATTGACTGCCTCGGATTTTCCCGTACACTCTCATTTACGGCAGCGATGATTTCAGCAGACCTTACGTTTCGGCGACGTACGGGTGTTGCTTGATTCTTAATCGACGCTTTTGCCTCGAATTTGGCCATCAAGCGTCGAGCAGTGGACTCGGCAGGACGATTGTGGCAAGGATAGAAATCACGTAATGCGCGGAACGTTTGTCGAACGGAACACTGATTTTGATAATAACATTTGATTATTTACACACGCTGTTCAACGCTACAACCTTCCATCGTGACTTGCCAAGTACTACTGAACAGTTCAGAGTGAGGTTTTCAGATGTCGCTTTAACAACATGGCCACTATCGCCTGACAAAGCTCGAGCGTCCTTGTTGAAAGACCCTTTATATATATATATATATATATATATATATATATATATATATATATATATAATTGGTAATCACATGACGCGTGACATAATATATATATATATATATATATATATATATATATATATATTTTAAAAGCCCAAAGAAATGGAAACTGGTAACACTACCCAGATAAACGTTATGGAAATTATTTACCTGTATCATTAAAGCTCAAGAAAAAAAATGGTAGATATAGAAGCAAAAAATAGGGCAAACTATTTTAACTGTTATATAAAAATGAATAAAAGAGTTGGATTTGAACCTGTGTCATTAAGCGCTCTTCCTTAGCGTTTTCCAGGTTTTGTTACCAGTATCCATTTCTTATTTAAATGGATAACCACTTTCATGATTGCTTTTTGTAGCAGTAATTCCCTTCTCTTTCTCTCTTACTTTGGCACAAGGGATTAACAAATTGTCTTCTTGTACATATTTTGATTGACCTTTCCTTTCTACTCACGGATTGAGAGAATAAAATGGTTGCGAAAATTCATTAATAAAATCAAATGATTAAGTTAACCGAATACAGGAGTTTTTACCAAACTGATATGGTAGAAAAAACAACATGAAAACACGGCAAAATTAACACCCCTCTTTCATTATCAATGAAGAAAATCACTACTAGAAGTCTCCGTCATTTTACCATCATTCATTTACTATCGGTGACTCTAAGCATTGCATCTTTAGGTAGATAGGCGTGACAAAAAACTAATATTACTGAAAAGGATGTGTTAATTTTCCTGTTTTTTTCCCATTGTTTTTTCTACCATATGTGCGGTCAAAAGTATTTTCATTTTAAACTTAGAACTTTTCATTTTAATCTCAAATTTATTTTCTATTTTAATATTAAACAATACATCAAATGTTATTCCTCTATAACTTGTAAAATGTTTACATATAATTTTTATTTATATAGCTGAATTTCTTTATATTATCAGCGTATCCCCAAAAGATGACTAGTATGGTCGAAAGGTGCTTCGGGCCGATAATTTTTACATTCTTTTCTATTCAGGCCATTTCATTTCGATGAAAAATATCAAACTTCACGTCTATGTGCACAATTGTTTAAAAAGTTCCCAATCCTGAGTGCTTTCAAACTGTCATATACACAATTAAAATTATTGTCAAACACAAATATTCGGAATAAATCTTGGAAGCAAGTTTTAAATTAGCCCTGACCAGTGAACATCCTCACCCTTCCATACAACAGTAACTTAGTTGCTTTGATAAGTTTTTAACGATCTTTGACATAAATCTAGTTTCGAAATATCACAACAAAAAAAATTCTTGATAAAAAACTCCACACATCATAGAAGATCGTACTTATAAAATTCCATGTAACGATTAACTAAAATATTATATAGGCCAAACTAGCAAACTTCTAAATCAAACGCCATGTCAGCAGATATATAGTAGGAGGACAAGTTAAACTACTCATACATTATTTTAACATAGAATTAATTGTGAAAACGCGGTTACCATTTATAAAAATAGGTCTAAGGTAAAACGAAACATAATAAAATCGGTCGCGACAAAATTTATCTGGTTCTCTAATATTAACTACAACGGAGATTTTTATAAATTAGACGCTTTCATAATATAGAGGCTAAAGAAAGATTTAAAATATAGACATAAAACATTTAACCTTTTGTCATCAATTAATTTTCTCAACTCTTATTGGTTTTCTCATATGAGAGCAATGGTCATGTGTTTGAATACCACGTTAGTGAATGTCTTTTAATTTTGTGAGAACTGCACTGTTTCTTTCTCCCTTCCATATTCAGGTTTATTCAAAATTTTCTTTCAAAATAGCTCAATAATGTCTTTTCCTGTGTTTTTCATCGATTATATAAAATGTTCATATAGCCTACTTGTGATTTATTATTGGCAAAAGATTTTGCTCTATTGTCGTTGCATGACTAAATAATACTTCTTTACTGCAAACCGGCGGCTTGCAGTAACGTGGGTTTTACAAAGTTAGGGCTTTTCTCTAACCCTAGGGTTATTGAGGCCATTCTGGTATAACGAAAAACACCTCATGTACTCCGAATTATGTTTATTTTATAGATTTATTAGACAGAAACTCAATTTAAGCTCAACTTCAGCAGAAAATTAACAGATGTATATATGCATATGACTCTGTCTTTATATGATACAGTAAATAATAATATATATATTTTTTCATGAGTTAAGTAGATACAACTACCCGTTGGTTTACTATCACTTCTCTTATAAGTTATAAATCATTTTTCAAGCAATTTTATGATGAGAAATCCATACAAACTACTAAATTGTACAAAGCTATTTGTTTCATTTAAACTTCTGATCCAAACTCGAGATAGACCTGATCTGCTATTGAATAATATTAAGGATTACCATTCAATGCACCAATTGTGAACGGAAGGACCATTAAAAATTCGTGGTCCATGTCCTTAATCGTGATTCTGATTAGGATCAGTTAGATTAGATGATAAAGAAATATGCAAAACACTTTTATGCTTTATACGGAAATATTTCCGCTTAATATCGACTTAAAAATTTTTTATGCATATATTTATCTCTAAGGTTCTTGTCACATTGAAACATTTTTCTGCTTTATAATTTTTTTTACAAAATTTTGACGCCAATCCCATTATTTACATTTCTTTCTAAGCAATTGATTACCATACTGTGCTAAAATTAGGCTTAAAACAACGGTTCAGGCCAAGAATCTGAATTTATTCTCAACCGTGTGTATTTTCATCACAATGGAAGAATACACCCTTGAGTTCCACCCGTACCGTCAGAAACACACGTGGCCTTAAACTGGAAATAAAGAACGTAAGGAATAAGGTTGAGCATGGCTGAAATCGGATCAACGTTGCTTTCTTGAGCACAGCTGTGTTTACTCAAGGAGACCCATCCTCCTCGTTTGAGGCGATTTAATCTCTCAACTTCTACCTTCGAAGCTAGAAAAACCTCGAAAGAATATTCTACGGGCCTCCGTATCTCGAATTCCTTGGCAGGAAACCAGCTATCCAGCGAGCTCTATGTTTTGTCTAAGGAGAGCGCGCCGTGGCCTGAGGCAATATCTCCGCCTCGTCCAGCCCTATTTTACCCAAGGTTCGGCTGGATAAAGTCAGGACCCGCTCGCCCTACAAACGAAGACTCGTCACGATTCTAGATTTCGCTTCCTCCTTAATTTATTTCGAGCACCGAAGGATAAAACTCTTCCCTCGTTGGAGTCTGCCCCAGACAATTGGCAAGTTCCCTACAACGGCCGTTCGTGCGTGGATTCGCGCAAGTACTGCCTCAACAAGAACCCTAAGGGAAAACTTGTTATTTTTTTCAATTCTCGCCTCCCCGCATTGCTTTACCCATCGAGACCTCAAGCTTCCGTATTGCTAGCCGGCGTCGCCCGGGGATCTTATTATAGTCCGGTCTTCCCATTTAAATAATCTTTGTTTATATTTCGGCTGAACGTAGGCCCTTTAAGGACTCTAATCCGAGTCAGGTCATTAACCCGCTATAATCCCCTTTGATTTTTTCCCTTAACCGACACCGAGTGTCATCTTTCATCTGACAAAATATTTCATTTAAACCCACTTTTGTAAATATTTAATATTTCCATTTTATGTAATTAAATATTTTTGTCGTACTCTTTAAATAACCTGAACTGCACTCAGCCGTAACTTCTTCCTTAAGGCTAATCTGCACTCACTTACTTTGATCGTTATTACCCACGTGCTGGGGGGACGGTTTTATCTCCCACTCTCATTAGCTCATCCCACCAACTGGCCGGCTAAGTCTGTCAGTGCATATGTATATGTATAGATATAATTGCTATACCACGATGTATATAGTAATTACAGTATATCTATATTTTTAAAACTGGTTTCAGGTTAAGCAGGGGTTTTAAAACGTCTTAAGAGAGATCTTTTAAAAAGTTCCTCCTATTTCGTTGTATTTTCCTAAGGCTGACATTGAGTATTGTTCAAATTATTTAAGGATTGCTGTATGTGCGTGTGTCTAAATAGAACGCGAACGTTTCTTAGCTCAAATTTTTGGAGACTGAGTGGGTTCTTAGCATTCTTAAACCTTCTTAACCCGTGAAGGCTCAATTTTTATTTGTGTGCATTTTGGGTAGTGTGGGTGTCGTGGTATGACATTACATTATATCAATACCATATTATATCTATGGGAGAGGACCAATAACTTGAAAGCGAACCGACAAAAGGGACGGAAAACCATGCGTTCAGACGGGCTGAGTAACGAGAGAGTGCAACGAGGTCAGGTAAATTATGGACAATGGCAAAGTTCAAGGTTATTTAAAGAGACGTATCCAAAAATAGAAGTTTATTTACACAAAATATTAATAAGAGAATTGAAGGGTAAAATTACCTCAGAAAATTAACGTGCAAAAATCACATCAATAAACGAAGGGGGGGAGGGGAAGATTAACTCAATTAGGTTACTGAAGGGGGAAGGGGAGTGGCTTACGGATGTCTTCGGTACGTGAGGTGAGGCCGCTCATACTTCAGAGCGGGAGGTTGAATTGATGACTGTTCTCCAAAAGCAAGGCGAAAGGGAGGGGGGGGGGGGGTAACTTTCGGTCCAAGGAAGAGTAGTTCGGCTACCCGATATAAGGAAGGCTTCGACAGGAGTTGATGAAAGAAGTCGAGAAAATCACTCGGGGGTGATCTTTCAATGGAATTACCTCCTGGCTTGGGCTAATTCCAAATACAGAAAAATAGTCCAGCTGTCACTTTGCTTTGTTGCTCGCACTTGACTTGGAACCATGGGGAAATCTTCTTGGTTCTGGCGAGACTTCTCAACTCTGTGTGTCTTCCACGAAGTTGAGCGTTATTTATATCCGAGGCTCTCCCCGGAGTTGGGGGTTAGGGGGAAACAGCTCTACTCTCAAAGGGCCTCGAATCTTCTTGCAGAGCTATTTTAGCCCGCATAAAGGTGAATCGTGGGCGGACTCGATTCGAGGCTACCGCTTGTGGAAAGGGGGGGAGAGGGTAGGCTTACCACTTTAGGCCTAGACCAGCCTTCTGCTGCACATGGGAATTCTTTTCTGCTAAAGATCTTCCACGTGGGGATTCCCCCACAGTGGGATTTATTTAGCAAAGCAAGGCTCCCGCATTTAATTAGGGCATATTCTATTCGTGTGCTTATTTCGCGTTCATCCAGGTCTTTAACCCCGTCGTGAGTCTGCGGTCAATTAAACTTTCTTTCGAGTGGTCTAAATCAATCATTACGCACAAGATGTCCTCCTTCAAGAAATATAAATTACAAGGAGAATCTTTTCGACTAACGAGGAATGATATTCTTTATATATATATATATATATATATATATATATATATATATATATATATATATATATATATATATATATATAAGAAGTAAGAAGAAGAAAGGAATGAGAGGGCCGAGAGAAGAGCTCAGGAAGAAGAAGAGAGATAAAGAGCAAGAGAAGAACAAGAGAAAAAAGCAGAAAGGAGAGAACGAGAAATTCGAGAGTGAAGAGCGAGAGAGAGAGTCCAACAGCATGAACTGAAACTAAATCACGCCCGGATTGAGACGCTTCATTAATTCTCGCACAGAAACTCCCAGTCCGCGTGAGTCAAGCTCCCCACGTTCAAGGAAGGTTAGCACTTCGGTTCTTTCCTCACCCACTTCGAGAATATCTTCTAAGTCAATCATTGGGACTTCGAAGCAAACGGTCTCGCCAAACTCCCCCCCCCCCACCCCTTCTCAGTTCCCAGCTCCCGTCCATTTTTTATTTCTCTTACGTCAGAAGCCCCGATTGACTATTCATCCATCAAATCTGAGCTTTTGGTGGCTTATAACATGACCCCTGTCTTTTACCGTTCTAAATCTCGTCATGTCAGAATTCAACCAAATTAGATCTTCTATCAGTTTGGTTACACCCTCAAGTGAAATTTTAATTTTTGGTTGGACGCTTCCATGATCGCCCATGATTATGAGTCCTTAGTCAATTTTGTACTGTAGGACCAGGTATTGACTTCGCTGCTGCCAGAAATCCGCGCATTCGTGAAAGACCGTAGATGCTACACTTTCAAAGAATGTATTGAAGAGGCGGATGTCTACGCGGCAAGCCGTAATTTATACCCGAAGGACAATAAGAAGGCTCACTCTTCATCCCCCAGTTCCAAAAGTAGTAATCTACGGTTACCCCTCTTAACTCCCATAAGTTTGTCAAGGTATCGGGCCCCTCTAAACCCAGATTTTTTTCCCATCTGAACCCCAGCATATTAAATCTCTCATTACCAATCCCCCTGCGTCGTTCTTCTCCAGGAGACCGATAGTTTGTTTTACGTGTGGAATGGAAGGTCACATACGTACAAACTGCCCGCAAAACTCCAAACTCCGGAATAACCCCTCTCACCAATGTCACCAAGTGAGCACCGCTCCCACTACCCTATCATCTTAACCCGAATCCCCTGCTCCTCCCTCGTCTTCCAGCTCCCCCGGTCATCTGTTCAATTTTTTTTTTTTTTACAAAAGCTCGCCAGGAGGTTTAAAATTCGGAAAGGGAGCTGTAAAGGGCTACTAAGTCTACACTCTCGTTCGTGATACAGGATGCATCTGTATCGTGGTTTCTAATAAACTGCTTCTCCCAGTAGACCCTGACCATAAAAGGTTTGCGGTAGTCCATGACTACCTGGGACGTGCGAACCGCTTCCCCATTGTGAATTGCCACCTGTAATGCCAGTATTTCACCGGCTGGGATAAAGTGATTTTAGCAACTTTAAAATTTGTTCAGTTTTAGTAGGACAATATCCCCAAGTGTCCTCCATCCCTGTGGCTCAGACAGTTTTCACGCAAGCCCCAGGAAAAGATGGAATCTCAGAAGCGAGCTCCCCTTCAAGCTCCTTGCGATTCTGATTCCAGCGGCGTCATGAGCGAAGAATTCACTCGAGACCAGAAGGAGTGCAAGACTCTTCTTTCCCTATGGGAAAAAGCTCGGAGCCACGAGCAAGATTATGTCTATGGCTACAAAACTAACTCTTCCCTAGTGAAAGAAGGTATTTTGTACCGTGCTTGCTCTAAGGGTAATAACACTGAGGTTTATTCACTAGGCGTTTTACGTCCTCACGTCTCGCCCGTTCGTAAAACTGCCTAAGATGGTTTGTTCCCCGGCCATTTTGGCCACAATTTTAGAAAATTGCTGATGATAAAACCTCTTTTATTACCTTGTTTATCTTTGTCACAAAGAGTATTCGCGAAGAATTAAATGGGGCTTTAAAGCCCATTTCAAAGAATTTATTCGATGAAGAATAAACTATGGTATGGGGCTGGTTACCCCACGGATTCACTGAATAGCATCCAAGTCGTGTGCGTGGAGCAGGATAAGGATTATCTTTTCCCTACCTTACCCGGCGCATCCGAATTATCACCCACTGGCCTAGACGTTGACGCACGGCTGACTGCCGAACAAAATAGTCAGCTGAAGCAGCTGTTAATTACGGTTGGGGACGTAATATCATAAATCTCCGGTTATGCCACATGATTTGAGCATGACTTTACGCTTCTCACTCGAGAACCCATCCCTTCGAAGCCCTATCCCATCCCTCCTTCACTTGAAGCAAGCATTTAACTCAGAGGTTGAAAACTTGCCTAATCTTAACATTATTGAGCCCTCCAATTCAAGTTATTGCGCCTATATAGTGATGGTACGGAAGTCTAATAGTACGTACCTTATGTACGTCGATTTTCGCAAGCTTAATTCCGTGACTGTCTTTGATGATGAACTGATTCCCCTAATTGACCAGAACCTCCACTTTTTTGGAGAAGCGAACTTCATCACTGCGTTAGATCTTTGCAAGGCATATTATTAGATCTCCCTTAGAATGAACCTAAGTAAATATACAACGTTTCCAACCGATTATGGCCTAATGCAGTTCCGTCAGAACCCAGTGGCTTAGTAACGGCCTGCCGTAAATATAAAGTGTAGCTGGTAGGATACGAGTTCGTAATCGAGATGAAAGACCCCCTCGTGGGTATTTTCGTAATGTCAAGAATAATAAAGGAACGCATTATGTGGTGGAGCTTACTCTTACAGGAAAAACCAGTTCAAAATATTGTACATTAAGGGTCAGACAATTGTTTAGTGTATAGTTGCAGCCGTAACCTTTTGGCACTAATCCCGGTTAATTGTATATTAGGGATCAGCCCCATTGCCTTTATTGTGTATATTTTTCTCGCGCATGTAGACTGTAGGTTAAAAAAAAAGAAGAAAATAACCCGCCTTTGTAATGTAGCATTTTCTATATATTTCATTGTGTTCTTTTTTGATGCCAAATGTTCCCCTGTGTATATATTTCCATTTATAGATTTCAGGTCCACTTTCCATTTATCTATATGTATTTTTGTTAAAAAAAATCTTTTCATATATGTATGTCATTTTTGGTTCCAGGATTCGTATATCATTTTTTTATCATTAATTGACCAAAACAAGTGAGCCTATAATTAAATATGAACTGTGAATGTCAACTCATTTAGTTTTTTTTTATTTCTCTCATGGACAATGTAATGATTCAAATAAATTACATTATTTTTTCTTAGTATACATATACTCGGGTCAGTTGGTCTTAGCTGTGTTCCACTGTTCGACTCAGGTCAGGATTTTAATTGTACCCCTTCGACCGTCGGCGTGGAAAGCGCTTTTCTTTTCGTAGCCCAACATTCTCCTTTGATGCCTCTTTTCTCTCCCAGCGTAGAAAAACGCCATCTCCTGGAAGGGAGGAGATGTGGAAGAACAGACCCTTCAGGTCCACTTCAAACCCTCCGAAAAACACGTGGCCTTAAACTAAGTTTACGCGAGGACACCCATACCCCGCGCTTGATGCGATTTTATCTCTGAACTCCTACGTTCGAAGCGAGAAAGAACTCGGAAGAATATTCCATGGGCCTCTTTACCTCGAATTCCTCGGCAGGAAGCCGGCTATCTCCCGAGCTCCATGTTTGTCTAAGGAGAGCACGCCGTGGCCTGAGGCAATATCTCTGCCTCGTCTACCCCTATTTAACCCAAGGTTTGGCTGGATCGAGTCAGTACCCGCTCGTCCTACACACGAAAACTCGTCATGATTCTCGATTCGGCTTCCTCCTTGATTTATTTCAAGCACCGAAAGCTAGAAGTCTCCACCCATTGTCTCTGCGCAGACGATTAGCAAGCTTTCTACATCGGCCGTTCTTTCGTGGATTCGCGCAACTACTCTTTCAACAAGAACCTTGAAATAAAACCTGTTTTTTCTGCAATTCTCGCCTCTTCGAATTGCATTACCCCTCGACACCTCAAGCTTCCGTATTGCAAGCTGCTGTCGCCCGCCGATTTTATTATAGTCCGGTCTTCCCATATAAATATTCATTGTTTATATTTCGGCTGAACGTAGGCCCTTTAAAGACTTTATTTCCGAGTCAGGTCATTAACCCGCTATAATCCCCTTTTGATTTGTCCCTTCGACCGACACCGAGTGTCACCTTTCATCTAACCAAATATATTCATTCAAACCCACTTTTGTAAATATTTAATATTTCCATTTTATGTTATTAAATATTATTTTGTCGTACTATTTAAATTACCTGAAATGCACTCAACTGTTACTCCGTCCTTAAGGCCAATCTACACTCCCTTACTTTGATCGTTAATACCCACGTATTGGTGGACGCTTTTCCTCCACCTTCTCAATTAAGACCTCCCTCTAATTGGCTGATTGGTCGACCAGCCCACCAGTATATATATATATATATATATATATATATATATATATATATATATATATATATATATATTTGCTATACCACGACAGCGCACTATAATTTAAATAAAGATGGAAGAAATAATCAACATAAAAATATGTAATACTACTTGTCAAATCTGAAGCCTGTTTCCATTACATCTATATATTAGTGTGTTGTGCTGCGACAGACAAACATTAATGAAATTAAAAAGCTTAATTTCTTCCTATTATGGAAGGAATTGGCGCAGGTAGCGCTCGCGTTCGAATACTTTGCCGGTGTCATCTCGTTTGAAACACTAGCAGTAGTCCACTATCATATGTCTTTTCTATCACTTTTGATAGCACTCTTCCGTTATTTCGAGGTCTTGTTCATAATTCTCAGCTCAGAGGTTCTTGGGGAAATGGCGTAGGTGACTATTCAAGAAATGAAGACTGATACTCATGTTACATCTAATATCACGAAAGACGAACAGCATTTTAGTAACCAAATCCTGATAGTTATCGGACTTTTTTATCTAGAAATTGTCTACCATCTTTCTGAAAAATTCCACATCACCTACAAATGAACTAATTTGAAGTTCATAAAATACGCCTGCTTTGATTTTCTCAAAATACAAGGCACTAAAGGCAGAAACTATGTACTAAATGCACATTATGCAAGAATCATTTGAGACTGCATTTAGAATTATCCAAAAACAGTATTTACTCTCTATGTTAATACGAGGTACCCGCTAACTGTGCTAGAAGAACTGGAATATTGTAGTAATAAGGAAGCTGTTTTCATCTGATTATTTTAACAAAAATCTTCTCGGTGTTTTGAAAGTAAATAGCTCTTCTGTTTTCTTGAAAAGTGCTAAATCAACGGTTGTCATCATTTAGATCAGCATGAGTAAAATTCTTAAAAGCTGATGATGGTTTTGCATTAGATGAGGAGTTTTCGGAATCAAAAACCATGTATTGAAACTCCTGATCAGATTTACTGCTTTCACCTTCAGAAGAAGCAAAACCAATAAAGAATAGAACTGGATATTCCTCAGAATGCAGACTGGGTGGAATTGGAGAATGAATAAGTGTGATAGGACATATTATGTCTGGTTTGACCAGGCGAAAAAAGTATGCAGTTATTTGGTCCAGTCTCTAAAACTTTCCTGGCAATTTTGCCAGGCTGGTGTGGTACCCATTTCTTGTCCTGGTCACCGAGGGAAACCTCAAAATAGGCCTTATTAGAAAGGCGCAAAAACCATGTTATATTAGGTCTTTGACAAATAAGTGTGTAGCAGCTACAAATGTAACATAATAAATTAGGATAATTTATACATTCGTGTCTAATATAAGAAACAATCATTAGATCTTAAAGAAAATATTAATAGGAATAATTTCCTAATAAAATTTTTAAAAAGCATTAAAATTAGAGCATACAGCAGACCAAAAATGATTTTAGATTTAAAATCAGCGTTTAAAACTTATAAGGTTCAGTTGAATTATCCAATGTAACAGAAAAGGTGAAAAAAAATGTTCGCTAGTGGAATTGAATTTTCTTTATCTCTTGCAGATAGACATCGCTCCGGGTAGCCTATCTTTACCAGATCACTTTGGTCTGTGGTGTTTTAGACAAGCTAAATCTCTGTCCTTTTGTTACATGATCTCTTTTCCTTTGACTTACACTAAAGAAATACATATAAACATTTTTGTAATAATTCAGGAAAAAAATAAATAAGCAACTTCCCGTCGTCCATAGAGAGAATAGAGCAACTGGAGATAAAGGAAGAAGTATAGAAAATATGATACAAGCGAAAAAGGCCAATGAATTCTCATTTAAGAGTTAGTTTCCAAAGAACAATCAAACTTTTTCACTCGAGGGTAAATCTTTTCATATTTCCTTCATTCCGAAGAAAGAGAATCTTGAATGAACTTCTCGGAAGAAAAGATTTGTAAAATTGTTCATAAGCTGTGTATGAATATACGTTTTGCCTTCTTTTTTCCTTTATAAAGAATATGGCAATGGAATCTATAGAGAAGAAGAACTGATTAATAAAACTTAATGTATTCTATTTTTTCTTATTTGACAATCATTTAGATTCATTTGTTGTGGTTAAATTTAGTAAAAATATTTAGTAAATCTTCATTTTTATGCAACCCAAAGACAGCGTTTCTCTTTATCCACTTCCAACTGTTCTTCATTCTTTGCGCACAAGGAAAAATTAAGTATTTTTTTTTCAGCTTTCTATTACTTATAAAAATTCTTTTATGCAACTAATTTCCGCAGAAGCTTTTTCTTGTGCTATATTAGTAATTTAAGACTAACTTATTTGTTGAACTACTTCTAAGTCACATACTACTCAAGAAGTCTTCTTACAATTTCACTTTTGTCTAAAGCATTCCCTTGGGTCGTTTCTCTTTTCAGTCTTCCTAAGTAGTTTTTTTAATTTAAAATGTAATAACAAAAGTATCAAATGAGACAATGTTACATAATGTAGGAAGACTAAAATGATGGATAGAGGCTAAGCAATAAGATGATTAGATGATGTTAAGAAACAGGAATAGTATAAAGGTTAAAAAAGACCAAAACGGCATTAGAAAACTTTCCAACCCTAAGTAGAGAGGACAAGAGACATTTATTATGAAAGTACAAAAATAAGTCAAGAAAAATAGCTCATATATCCTTAGGCAAAAGTATAGAAAACTATGGAATCATTCATATAATGTAATTAGACATTTGTACTAAATGAATTAAATATATATATAAAGGGTCTTTCAATAAAGTCACTTGACTTTAAAATGTAAATAAAAGAAGTTATATGTGATATATGTACTCAATTTATTTTAAATGTAAAAGGACATTTTATGGCATTAAATGTGGAATATGACGTCGTTCAAATGTCCGCCGCGGCTGCTCTTTTTGGAACGTATTCGGGAGGCCCAATTTTCGATGACTTTGTCGCATAAATCTGGCTGAATTTGCTCGATGGTGCTCGTTAGTTGACTTTGAGGACATCAAGTGTTTGCGGATTATTTTCATAGACCTGCGATTTAAGGAAACCCCAAAGAAAGTAGTCTAATGGCGTTAAATCGCATGTTCTCGGTGGCCAGTTGCCGTCGACACCGCACGAGATGAACCTGCCCTGAAATCGCTGATGCAAAGTGTCTATCGTGGCGTGCGCAGTGTGGAACGTAGCGCCGTCCTGTTGGAACTATATGTCATCAGTATCCATATCGGTTATATAATCCAGTTGAAGCCACAAGAAGTTGCTTATCATCGATCTTTAGGTCTCGCCGTTGACGGTTATGGCAATCCCATCTTCGTTCTCAAAAAAATACGGACCGATGATTCCGTTAGACGAAAATCCGAACTAAACAGTGATTTGGTTGGGATGCAATTGGTGCTGGTGTATCTAATGTGGATTGTTTTCCTCCAAAATCCGACAATTTTGATTGTGCACAAATCTATTCATCCAAAGATGGGCCTCGTCGCTGAAGATGATTTTTTGGGGGAAATTTGGGGCAACTTCCAACTGCTCTAGAGCCCAATCAGCGAACACGAGTCGTTGTTTATAATCGTTTACCTTAGGTTCTGGGTAAGTTGGATTTTGTACGGGTGCAGACCCAAATCCCTACGCATAATTTGCAAAACTGAAGTCGCAGAAAGGCAAAGTTCTTGTGAACGACGAGAAATTGACTGCCTCGGATTTTCCCGTACATTCTCATTTACGGCAACGATGTTTTCAGCATACCCTGCGTTTCGGCTACATACGGGTGTTGGCTGATAGTTGATCGACCGTTTTGCCTCGAATTTGGCCTAAAGCGTCGAACAGTGGACTCGGCAGGACGATTGTGGTGAGGATAGAAATCACGTAATGCGCAAACGTTTGTCGAACGGAGCACTAATTTTCATAATAACATTTGATGATTTGCACACGTTGTTTAACGCTATAACCTTCTATTGTGACTTGCCAAGTACTACTGAACAGTTCAGAGTGAGGTTGCCAGATGTCGCTTTAACAACATGGCCACTATCGCCTGAAAAAGCTCGAGCGTCTTAATTGAAAGACCCTATAGATATATATATATATATATATATATATATATATATATATATATATATATATATATATATAAGGAAGAAGGAGCAAATGCAAGTTTTGCGGGTGATAAAAACCACCACAGTGCTTTCGCCATATTTATTTTCTGCCTTTCAATACAATTTTGAAGACAGAAATAAAGATGCAGAAACCTTGCATTGCAGACTATATTACAATATAGTACAAGAAAGAGAAATTTGACGCGAATGAGCAATGAGACAAGAAACAGGAGTTTTTTAGAGGTAAGAGAAAGGGACATTAGAAGAAGACTAGAATCATAGAGAGCAGAGGGCGGCACAATGAAGGCAATCCTTTACCGAGAAGACAGAGATAACGCCAGGGGAAAAAAGTTTGAAATTCCTGGCCAGGACTCGAACCCGGGTCTGATGATTGCCAGGCAGATGCTCTACCGCTGAGCTACCAGGCACAGTGACTCTACTTCGCCCAAAGCGTTACCCCATCAAACCCAGTATCTCCCTAAGCTAGGAACCTCCAAGAAATTTTTATACCACATCTTCTTACCCGCTCACAATTTAAAGGCTCATCCCCAAGTTATCTCTGTCTTCTCGGTAAAGGATTGCCTTCATTGTGCCGCCCTCTGCTCTCTATGATTCTAGTCTTCTTCTAATGTCCCTTTCTCTTACCTCTAAAAAACTCCTGTTTCTTGTCTCATTGCTCATTCGCGTCAAATTTCTCTTTCTTGTACTATATATATATATATATATATATATATATATATATATATATATATATATATATATATATATATATATATGGGTAAAAATCATGAGAGGTAACACGTGAATATTTGGTTATACCACGCAGGGAAAAAGAAAGATTGATTGGAGCTAGTACTTTCGTTGTCTTAACATTTTCAAACTCACAATAGTTTACAAAATAGAGTCTCCGTATTTATACAAAGCAATGTTTTCCCTATAAGGTCAGATTTTTATAACCTCTGATAAGTCTGATTTGAGAAAAAACGATAGGAATGGACTTATGGAAAACAAATCGGATCTAATATTCACATTTCTCACCTTTGTGCTAGAGACTTGGAACGATTCAAAGATATTTCTGCTAATAAAATAATTTACATGCTCTATGGTATCTGCTTGAGACCAGTTAATATGGTGACCCATCTTAAGCCTGTCGACGGCCAAAGCACTATTTGAATATCCCTTAGATACTGCATTTTAATGTTATTTAATTCCAAAAGATATTTTTAGAAGTTTGACTTACATATAATAAATTACAATTCAAACAGGTATAATATATTACATTAGTATCGTTCTTTAGGCTGTGTTTTAAAAACATATTTTTTAATGCTTAATTCTTACAGAGATTAGTCAGTTTTGATGGACTTCATTATTCAGTAAAGTGCCCGTTGATGCCGTACTGGATCTCCTAGCTGGCATTCTAAACTCTTATGATTTGCTTTTACCGTCCAATTCGATCATTCCACTTATTTGTTTATGCATTAAAAATGTAGATTTAGTTTCAATGTCAAGTTCTAAGAATAAGTATTTGGCATGGCTATGAATAATATCTTATCTCCCTTATGTAATTGTAATGTAATGCCCTCGAAGTACCAGTATGAAAGGAAGCAACCTTAGGAATACCCCTTTTAGCCCCTTCGCTCTTATCCACGTGCTTCTTGGTGTGCGAGGTTTAAGATCTTCGACAAGAAAGCAGTCACGCACTGAGTCACCCGACCCAGCTGTATTTGCTCTTTAACGCTCCTCGCTCCTCCATCCCTCAAGAAAACGCCGAGTTCCCACCCCATGCTTCCCAGGCATGTCTATACCCTCACGAGCGCAGCCGTACTAACCCTACCCCCATATCATAAGGCAAACTTCGCTGACCGATCTGACTCGTTATCTCGAAGTAAGTTTATATAGACTGAAGCCGAGAATCCTCTAGGGACGGCAATGCCCCAGGGCTACCTATTTGACAAGCCACTTGGCTATTTAACTCAGAATCCGCCATTCCTCGAGGAGATTGAGAGTCTGCCAGTTCCTGCGTCCAAACTATTTTGTATGTTTCCCCGCCAAGTCACTGAAGCCCTGTCCGAGTCGTATCTAGGCGTGAAGATCTCACCAGCTGATCCCCCTTCGTGAATCTTTGGCCCCTGTGCAGAAGGAAAGCTATCAAGCCACCTTATTCCCGGAGAACTGTGCGGCCCCCTTCATCTCGGACCCCCTTCAAGACTTCCGTTCCTTCGTACAAAAAATTCAGGAGGCGGTCCCTCACTCCTTTAATTGCCCCAAAGCATATTGCTGGCGGCCTAGGGTCGGCTATCTGCCCGTGTTTGTGTATGTGCCCTTTTGCCGAGCGAGTCTTCACAGGCATACCTTGACACCCACACATAATATATATATATATATATATATATATATATATATATATATATATATATATATATATATATCATTATCTTTATATTTAAATCTGGTGTCGGGTAAAGTTGAGTTATTTTGTATTAATGGACCCCTTTTTCTAAGTTCGTTTAAGCATATCCAAAGATAGTTGAACAAATTCTTAATTTTTCTTCCTTTGATTGATCATTTTTTTGGGGTCACCGTTTTTTTCAAGCTTATTTTCGTTGTGTGTGTGTGTGTTTTTTGGGGGAGACGATCTCTCCTAAACCCCCTTACTAATCCTGTGCATTTTTAAAAGCTTTGGGCAAACTGACAAATGATTAAAGGTTGCTTTGACCTAACACAAATACAATATTAGAAGAGATTAAAGCAATAGTGCTTCTTTGTTCACTCATCTGAAAATAGTCATCCTTTCAATTGGAATTCGGCTAAATTTATTTACAACTCAGATGATTATGTTAAAAGAGATATTGTTGAATGCTCTTTCATATATTCCTCGTCTAATATCAATATCCCCGGTCTCTTTAAACTCGCCTCTGTCATTAAAAAAGCTTATTTTAAGTAAAATTGTCCATTTTAAATCGTAGCCCTTTGATTTATAAAATTTGTTATATTTTTTCTTCATTGGACAATGTATTTATAATTGCATATGTATGTATTCATAGTTATGTGACTTATATTTCTACATTTCACACACACTCTCTCACACGTGGATATTTTGGAAGAAATTTAATTTATATGTCCTCTACCCTTCGCTACCTGTATTTAATCCCTTTCTCTGATAATTTATTTCTATTTTTCACGCTACTCTGTTTTGTATCATTTCATTGTGGGTGGGTGGAGCTTCGCTTAGTTTTATCCTATATATATATATATACAATTCTTGCAAAGTAATTCTTTATGTATTTGTCGCAGGTCAGGTAGATTTCACTGACCTTCGCTGGCCCCCATCCCCTAGACGCGGGAGGAAGTTCCTTTCAAGTATGGAGGATATTCGAGTGCGTTTATTCCGTTGTCCGACTTAGGAATTTGATTAATGGCTTTCTATGTGGTTCTGAGATTTAAACAAGAGAAATAAAAATAATCTTTACTATTATACAAACAAATAACAGAATTAAAGAATAATTTATACACTATGGGAAAACTAATCGTTCAGCAAAGGAATTAATATACAATGAAATGTTTCGGTACAAGCTATGAATAGCACAATATTTACCTGAAAGAAAAGGGGAGATTGGGAGGTGAAGTTTCGTAGTCGGAAACCGTCACGCCTCTTCGACGGGAATAGAGAAAAATTTAATAGGCTTACAATTTTCCAAGAAAGGGGGAGGAGGCCTTGAGTGGTTGTTCGAGGGGAGTATCCTTGCAGGGCACGGAGCGAAGTGCGTATTCCAGAATGAGTCCATACCTCCTTGACTGCCGTAGTTCTGAACAACTGGTTTCTTACCTACGAGTCCTTAGGCTAACAGGGAGTCGCTTATGAAGGGGCGCGTTGTGTCCTTTGGCTGGTTCCAATGAATCCTCGTGATTTCTGCTTGGATATTGCGTGAACAGTGCCTACCTCCTGGTTGAATTTTTATTTGCTCGTTTCCGTGCTCGGAAATATATATGGCAACGCTGGAAGCGATTTTGTTTGCCGTCGGAAGTGGGCCCCACTCCGATTCAGGCGTAGTAAGTAAAGGCTTAGCGCACTCTAGCTGATTTGGGTTCCGGGCTCCAGTCTGACTCTTCTCGCTTCGTTATCGCCTCGGAAGTTTACCGAAAGACGTCAGTTGATGATTCATTCGTCCAACTTGGGATAAATTTTATATTTAGGGGTTTAATTTAAAAGCGGTCGATTTACTCAGGTTTAAGAGAAAATAACTATGAAATTCACCCTAACCGATTCTATTTTTGAGATCATTTCGGTGGATGAGAGTTTTATTTATTTTTCAAAGGTCAGAAATGCGGTAATATACTGGAATTAATATACACAGATCTTAAATTATGAATCATCTATTGTTACTTAGCATTTTTTATTATTTGTCCGATTAGTATATGGCCTAACCATAATTTTTTTCTTAATAAAAAAGACGTGTTCGTGTCTCTTCTTCTTAGTTATCTATTACATAGGAGTAAAGGTGCTGAGATCAATAGCTTATTTTCAATTAATTTTTATTTAAAGTGAAAAAAATTATTATTCTCTTCCATCTCTGAGCTTTGGAGTAAGTCTACAGGATTCTGAACCGGACTTTTACATTCCTTTTAATAATATATTTTTTTAAATCGTCACGGCCTAATTCTTAAAGCTAAATCCTTGTCTTTGATCTTATTAGCTAGCAAATTATGTAAATTTCTTTTTGGTAGTAGTAGCGTAGATCGGATCATTACAATCCACTGATTTCCATAAGATTTCCCAAACTCCACCGGGCAAAATAGGAAAACCTGATTTCTCCACTAGAAAAAAAATCGGCAGAAAAAAGGTTATAAATTTTTGCCGATTTTTCCGATATGTTGCGGAGTTCATTCTTTCCTGGTTTATATAAAAACATCTCCACTGGCTCTGATGAAGATATGCAACACCACATCCTGACAGGAATACCTCCATGCTTCACAGTTGGTACCATATAAACAGAGTAAATTTCTTCTCCCACTCTTTGTCTCAGAAAGGTAGCCCCAGAACTGATGAAAATCTGCAAACTGATAAAAAAAGTAACATGAATAAATAATTCTCAGCCAAAATATATTTAAATGAAAGTAAGTTGTAAGGAAAAGTGTGTGGGTTTCTGGTTTGTGTGTCTAATAAAGCCTTACAGTGAATAGTGTTCAAGGCTCAGCTCAAGAATTTCCAGGCAGAGGGTGAAGTTTGGAGGTGTGCTGATATTTCGAATTTCAACGACCTCTCAAAACCATCGCATTGATACATGATTAGATGGTATTATTAAGAGGTATTGAATTATTGTTGATGGTAATGATAATCGTCAACATTTGATTGGTCTTTTCCAGTTTAGTTTGAAGTGGGTTAACTCCATAATTACATTCGCTTCTTTAGTCATTTCACCACTAAATCCCCTTTTCAATTACACATTTGTTTCCTCATTAATTAGCAAACAACAATTCAGAACAAGATTGGTATGAAAGTTTTGCCTCCGATATTTAGATTTGACACTACTATTACTACTACTTAGATTTTTCTTTTAATAATATAATTATTATTAATTAAAACTAACAAATGAAAAGGTTTAGGTTTAGTGTACATGAAAATGAATGATTGATACATAGCCCGTACAACTTAGAGAAGAGAGTATTTGAAGTGTTGGGACCAATTGGTGTTAAACCCGCCGTAATCTTCCCCCATTTTCCACTTGTAAGGTGGTCCCCTTGAGAGGCTCAATTCCCTCCAAATCCCATCATTTTTAAACTATGAATCAACAGCGCCACGGAAAATATCCTTTAAAAAAGGGGATCTCAACTTGATTGATACGCTAACTTCCCCACATTTTATTTGCCTCAAAAAAGGAAAATACCTCTGCCTCTCATCCCCCGGGCCGGTTAGTTAAAAGGTTAGTCTCTTTGTAGGATCCTGCATGTTCCTCCTGCGATTGCTCTCATCGAGGTCGCTATGGTAACAGACCAATGATCCAAGTAAGTCACTTCTCTTCCAAACCGTAATCCCCATCACAACGAACTCTTTCTTCAGCAACGAGTGGCTGAGGGGAGAAGAAAACCCTTCCCCAGCATGGCTCAATTGCTAGGCGAAGGAAGATTTTCATGAATATTGAAATTTTAACGTATGCAGCAGCAATTTACGCTCTTGAGGAGAATTTAATACGCTTTGTTTCATTTTTCATTACAAGTTTATATCGTCGTCGGCTCCGGCTCGTTTCCGAGCATCGGCTTCGTCGTCAGTTATCCGGTCTCTTTGAGGAAAAAAAGAAGGCCAGAAAGAAAACAGAGATGAATGCCAGTCACTGAGAAGTTTGTTTGGGGAGATCATGGCTGCGCGACGGCCACGAGTGACAGTACTGCGTTCACTGCGGCTCAAAACATTGATACATGCGGTTTCGGCGAGGTTGGTTGCACCGGGCTACCGGGTTCTTGGTCTATCAAGGCCCACCTTTGTCACGTCTGCCCTCCTCTGCTGGAGCCAGGCATATAAATCTTATATGGCTCATGTCTGCTTGGTTCGCATTTGGGGTCTTGTATTGGTTGCGTTTAGTCTGTGACCTCATCCACGACCTTACCGCCCTTAGGGACCCTGCCAGGAGTTTGAAGCTCCCGATGGCATTAGTCTTGGAATCATTGGAACATTAAAGCCCTTCCAAACGCTTCAATACTCTTTTTGATACTTTCTTATTTATATCATCTCAAGGACATTACAGAGGGTAACGTCCTAAAAGAACAATCACAAGTTTGAATACATTATATATATATATATATATATATATATATATATATATATATATATATATCAGTGTATATATCTCTCAAAGTAGCGCGAGAGATATATACATTTGTATATCTGCTACACGTTTAACTATTCCTCATTTATTCTTTGAATTCCTAATTAATTTTGTATTTCTTTGATAGTCTCCTTTTGAGATTGTGAAAGTGTTCCTTAAAAGCTATTCTATTCAGAGAATTGTTTGGTTCTCTGCGTAGCATAGTGAACTAACGGCATACTTTTAACTGTGATCAAAGCGGTGCTCGCTGCCTCACTGTGCCTGGTTCGAATCGCTTCCCTGCACGGATTTTTTGGAAAAAAGATAATAGAAATATTACTGCGAGGAAAAATTATTCCGTTTTCTATTTCAATGTGGTTTAATGGATTCATATATATATATATATATATATATATATATATATATACGAAAAAGTACAGTAGCGTACGTGTAACTATGGGGATAAAACCACAGTAATAGGACTAATTTTAAATGCGAAGCCAGGTTTCGACGGAGACATCCGTCAGTCTAGCGACTGACAATGACTTATGTCTCCGCCGAAACCTGGTTTCGCATATAAAATTAGTCCTATTACTGTGGTTTTATCCCTATATATATATATATATATATATATATATATATATATATATATATATTTATATATATATATAATGTATGTAAACATGTGATTGTTTTTTAGGTTTATATATATATATATATATATATATATATATATATATATATATATATATATAAAACTTTTACTTTTCCTTTGAAATATCTAATCTCAGTAGAATAACTTTAGAGATTTGAGAAGCTGCGGAAACAAATTAATCATGCCAACTTGTCTGTCGACTTTAATATTAAAATGATAAATTTACTCAGTAAAATAATTTCCTTCATTACCTTTATTGCTCTCCCATCGCTTACCAAAGCAGGTGGTAACTTTCTTAGTAAAATATATTATTGAATATAATTTTTCACTTCCTTCATATAAGAGTAAATTGAAAATGACGATTGCGTATTACAAGATCCGGTGAATTCTTGTTTCAATCATGCCAAGTGTGGTAGTGTATTATCATGAATTAGTTGATAAGTTAAGGAATTATGTTGCTTGTGAACTAAATCGTGCTTCACGTTTAATAGTGCAATAAATGGTAAATATGTGGACGAGCAGCCCGGCCGATAAGATGTACTATTTCGTCCGTGTTCCAAAATATTTCACGTTTTTGGAGTACATTTATAGGGGACGGCTCATGGGGGGGGGGGGGTAAACACGATGCGTGGACCGCACTACGATGATCCTGAGTTTCATTAAATTGGGGGGGGTCTGGGGGGCACAGCCCCCCACTATATAATCCTAATTTTTATAATGTTCTGACGTTTACAGGGGTGAATGCTTTAACTACATCATGTCAGCGCCTTTAATCGTTTTGCAAATTGTAATAGGGGTTGGGGGTGGGGTATGACGTCAGAAATGACACTTGTGAACGATAATATTTACACAAAATAATTTTTTCCGCCCGGGACGTTCGTCTACATGTTTACCCAATAAATAACGCTCGTTTCATATACTTCAACAATTCTGTCCAGAATTTGTTGGTTCAAAGGCATTTAGAGGCGAAGGAAAGGAAATAATATTCACAGGTTGTAAACGTGGCTCTTCAAATAGGTAAACGTGGCACACAAACCGCATTATTGTTCACTTTTTCCTATGTCTATACACTTTGATGATTGCAATTTAATTCTAAAAGCTTACGTATTTACGATATCTTTAAAAATGGCCACATAATTATTATAAATAACACAAGGGAACAATTTTAATCACATTTTCTGGCGACTTAGATTTACCTGCCAATTTGAATTCGTTTTTTCATGCTGATTTCAAATATATAATCCATTTTTACCTACATGCTATAGTTATTCTGTAATTTTTATTTTCTCGTTTCCCCGAAAACTGCCCTCCGGACAGACAAAAAGGGTGCTTGTAGAAAGCAAATACTTCACAGTGCATAGTAGTAAGATAGTAATAAGTGTTATTGTGCAAAATATTGACATTTTTGTTGTTTTTTTAGGTCTCATGTTAGAGTGATGGCTTCGTCAAGAGGAAATTGCGTTAATGATCCAGACACCTTCTGCTACATATGTGGCTGTTACATGCTAGTTCATCAAAGGCGCAATATATCAAACTTTGTGATCCGCGCTTATAAGGCATATTTGGATGTTCCTCTTAGCGATCAAGATAAGAAGTGGGCCGCACATGCTGTTTGCCATAGTTGTGTGGAACATTTTCGTGAGTTGACGAAAGGAAAGAGAAATGGTCTTTCTTTTGGAATCCCCATGGAGGGGCGAGAGCCAAAGGATCATGTATCAGGCTATTATTACTGTTTAGTGAATACTAAAGGAATTGGCAAGAAAAATCGGGACAAGATCGACTACCCCAATATTACCTCGGCAATCCGGCCAGTACCTCATTCTGAGTCTTTAACAGTTCGGATTTTCAGTGGATATGCTTCCTTCGAAGATGAAAATGATGTACCTGATATGGACGTCCACGGAATGGATTCAGAGTCTGCAGATTCATCATCAGATTCTAAACAGTCATTAGCTCATTACTGTTTTAATCAAGAAAGATGCTGAACTTTTAGCCTTCAGGTTGAGTGAAAGTCATATGCTTGGCAGGTCGGTACGTGTATCATATTAGTGAACAAGGGAGAGTACATTTGTTAAATATTTCTCTGAAGACAAACAATTTGTATTCTGCCACGATGTACCTGGTCTGTTTACCGAGTTAGGACTTGACACCTATAGCCCTGCTGAGTGGAGACTGTTTTTGGATAGCTCCAAGTGTAGCCTCAAGTGTGTCCTTTCGCATAATAGCAATGACTTTGGTGCAGTTCCTCTCAGTCACTCTGTCCATCTGCGAGAAACTCATGATGACATAAGAATGGTCATGGATTTACTTAAGTACTATGAACACAATTGGACATATATATAGACCATTAAGATGGTCAACTTCCTCCTTGGCCAGCAGAATAGATATACAGAGTTACCATGCTATATCTGTATGTGGGAAAGTCGATGCCCTGACAAACACTGGTCCAAAGAAGATTAGCCAGTTCGAAAAACTTTGGAAGCAGGAATGCCAAACATTGTTAATGAGCCAATCGTAAGTCGAGAAAAGATCGTTTTCCCTCCACTTCATCTCAAACTGATTTTGATGAAGTAGTATGTCAAGGCGTTGAACACTGATAATGATTGTTTTCAGTACATAGTATCGGCTTTTCCTGCTTTGTCATACTAAAAAATAAAAGCAGGTGTATTTGATGGTCCCTAAATCCGAAGACTTCTGAGTGATTCTAGATTCGTGAACACCATGAATGAAAAAGAGAAGGCAGCCTGGCTCTCATCTTCTGCCATTGTTCGTAACTTCTTGGGAAAAAAAAGCGCATAACTACGAGGATCTGGTTACTAATATGCTTTTAGCATATCGTGATCTGGGATGCAACATGAGTGTGAAGCTGCATTTCCTAAATAGTTACCTAGACCGATTGCCAGAAAATCTGGGAGCCGTGAGTGACGAACAAGGGGAACGCTTCCATCAGGATTTGATGACGATGCAAGAGCGCTACCAAGGTCAGTGGGATAGTCACATGATGGCGGAGTACAGCTGGGCGATTAGAAAAGATCAACCAGAGAAGACTTACAAGAGTAAAAGTTACAAACGCAAATTTTTGCCCGATTGAAATTAAGAAGAGGTCCTCTAGCCTGATTTACTGTCATTAATAAATTAGAATCTATTTGATTACAGTATTTTTAATGCTAATGTGTAATTCAAGTTTCTTCTCATATGCAGTAAAATGTTTATGCAAAAAACCTGCTTTACTATAAATAACGCAAAAGGATGATTCAAAATTATTTCAGGGCATGATGATAGGCGTGAAAAAATGAAAATTATTGTATAATATTAGTTATTGATATTACGAAAAATCTGTAGCATTTAGAGAGAATCTGATTTCAGATTTGAATTCAGTATGCTCGAATTAGGTAGGAAAATGTACTTTTGTCATTTACTAAATACATTGTTTCCCAGTGTAATCTTTAATCAGGTTGCACCAAATTATAAACAATTTAAGAAAGCAGTTAAATTGTTTTCTAAAAAAGGACATTAATTACTTAACCACTTTTTATATATATAATATATATATATATATATATAAATATATATATATATATATATATATATATATATATATATATATATATATATATATATATATATATATATATATATATATATATATATATATATATTAATTAGGGTGGTCCAAAAAATGGCGGTAAAATTTTCAAAGTGCACTGATCCTTTCTCTACACCACTGCTTTTTTCGTGTTGCATTCCTCCTTGTGTGTGCTTAATTTCATTACAGTACAATGATATTTAAAGGTCGTCCCACTTTTATTCTTTTCTCTTTTATTCTTATTTTCAGGTTGTGGCAATCAGTACTCTTTCTAGCCCCCAGGGTTGGCTTTTCGGTAAGCCTGTTGATTCCCTATCATGTGCATGTTTTCCAAGTAAACGGAGGTGCTGTCGTTGTACCTGTTCTATCACATCGTTGAAAAGAAGACTGTCTCGGAACTCGGAAAGCCTGACCTCGCTTGTGGCGTGGTCCTCACCGTATGGAAGAGGGCCAGGATCCCGTTGCAGCGGGTGGGCGCTTGTGTCAGAAAACTTCGAGGAATCTACGACGAATACCAAGCACTCAAGAAACACAGGACTTGTGGGCGAGGGTCGAACCGTGTCGAGAAAAAGATGTTCTTTGATAATCTCCAGGATCTCTTCGATGTGCCACAAGCGATGCCCTCCAGAACATGACCAACGAAGAAGACAAATTCTTCAAGATGGAGCGTGAGGACATCTTTTCTCGTGAAGCATTGCAGGGATTGACCAGAAGAAATCTGGAGTCAAAGCTAGGCGTGGGAAGAGAAATGACCAAGAAGCTGCTTTCAAGCGGATATACGTCTAACGAAAGGCGAAAGTTCAAGAAGCCGCTATTATCTTCATTTCTTGCTCCGCATCGTCAGAGGAGTCACAGGCTGAAGACGACTTTTGACCTTAAACTTCCCCCTGTACATCTGGTCCTCCCACGAAGAGGCTCCAAAGCATCGTCAAATCTCCTCAATTCGTCGGCGCCTTGGATCGAGTCAATCCCTTAAATTGTAGTGCGGCGTTCGTCACTGGCGCTGTTGCATAGGCCCTTAAAGGATATTTCTAATCTGACGTTGTCTCGAAGTTCGATACGGCGATTGCGTTGTCACACACGCCAAATCCAAGACGAGGAAGCGCGGAAGAACTTTCAAGCAGCTCATTCCCTGCTCCTGCATTGGGACGAGAAAATGCTGCAGTAGATGGAAGGGAGGATACTGAGAAAGGTTGCAAATCTGGCAACTGGTTTAAGATTCGAGAAATTGAGGGGTATTCCAAGTGCTGCCTGAATTATTGGAGAAGCTCAGGCCGCAGCGTGTCTGGAATTGCTCGATTCTTGGAAGATTCGCGAAAAAGTAGTCAGATTGGTCTTAGATACAACTGCAAGCAACACTGGCCTCCACAATTCCATATGCGTCCGGATCGAGGAAGGTCTTGGAAGGGAGTTAGCGAAGTTGGCGTGCCGCCATTATATGTTGGAAATTGTTCTCTCTGACGAGTTTCGAGGCATCTTTGGGCACACTGGAGGTCCGGAATCGCCCTTTTCAAGCGTTTCCAGGAGTTGCCGACCATCAACCAGCAAGAGTACACGCTGGCCGAGGATACCCTTTTCGAAGGACATCTGTAGAAGCTCCGTTCCCAGAAGAAGGATTACCTGGCATATGCTCTTTCTGATTCAACAAAGTGTCCGTGCGATAAATACTTCGAGTTCCTGCAGCTTGCAGTCCTGTTTATCGGAGGGGGCACAACGACTCAACCATCCCTTTGCGTGAGGTGGATTTCAAAGGGCATCTACTACCTCAAGATGTTCGTGTTCCGTTACCAGTTGGAGGGACTTGGAAGGGCATCCAGTTGTACAAGGACTTTCAGGTAAGAGTCAAAATCCTGAGAGTGTTGAATAACGCAGCTAAACGAGGAGTGGCCCTGGCAGAGTTGTACAATGCGACGCTGACGAAGGATGAAGATCAGATGCAATTCATCTTACGTCTCATTCACCATTCACGAACACCGAATGGCCATCCAACACCCTTAAAGACCAACCTGACCACCATAAAAAAGTGTAAAGTGGGACTATCCCTAAATGATGAGATAGAGAGATGAGATTTTACGTATAATTCCTTTTCATGAAGTGTAATTAAATTATTCTTGCGGAGAGAAAGAAATAAAAAATATCATTTTCAGTTCTTTAGGCCACCCTAATATATATATATATATATATATATATATATATATATATATATATATATATATATATATGAGAAATTAAACCACATTCTCCGAAGACAATTTAATTCAGAACAGTTTCGGTGTATCTCACACCCTTTTTCAACTGACACTGGATGGAAAATATTTGAAAATGCTTAAATAAATAGTTTAAAGGACATATTTGGAAAAGTGGGTATTAATCTAGCCTTTAAATATAATAATTCCCTAAACTAATTGATGATGGCCAAGAAACCCAAAGAAAATCTTAACATAGGAGTATATGCAATACCATGCAACGATTGCCATGAAGTTCATATAGGGGAAACGGGGAGAAATCTAGACAAGAGATTGTATGAACACAAAAGAGATATTAGAGTGGGCAGTCAAAGCAGTGGAATATTTTGTCATGTTAGAGATTTGAATCATTCGATCGATTTCAATGGAAGTAAAATGGTATTAAAATCGGCTAACTATGTTAAGAGAAGAATCGTAGAATCGAGCTTGATATCGTCAGTTCCTAATTTAAATCTATCTGAGGGTTAATTTTCTTTTAATCCTGTAATACGAAAGGAAATAAACAAAATAGCGAAATTTCAGCCCTTCAACATGTTTAGGCCTAACCCCCCCGCCCTGATTAGCCACAAGTAGGGGATTGGGGGAAAAAGAGGGGATCTTTCACGACCTGACTGTGTTATGTATGTAAGCATTTTCAAATATTTTCCATCCAGTGTCAGTTGGAAAAGGGTGTGAGATACACCGAAACTGTTCTGAATTAAATTGTCTTCGGAGAATGTGGTTTAATTCCTCATCTTTTCTTGCGATATTGCATTTATTTTCATCATATATATATATATATATATATATATATATATATATATATATATATATATATATATATATATATATATGAAAACCTCACAAAGTATCACGTGAGGGTAGCAAATGAATGCAATGTCCCGCAAGAAAAAATGAAATGGTGTTTCCAAGTACTTTCGAACTTTATTCAGTTCCTTATCAAGAATAACTACAAGAAATAATATTATATTAGAAGTATATATATGAAAGAAAAGTATGAAAGACCCCCTCAAAAACAAGAAATCACCAATGAGGAAGACGAAGGGGGAAGGTAAAGATTCACATTAAGAATTATAAGAAGCAGGTAGTAAGGTCAAACTGAGAAGACGGAAAGGGTAACAGATTAAAAGAAATGGAGATAGCCTAACGAGGGAGATTATAAGACACGAGGAGAGAAAAGTGGGGAAAATACTATGTACATAACAGAGCAGTGACAATTAAAAAAAATATATTGCAATGTCCTGCGGGACATTGCATTCATTTGCTACCCTCACGTGATACTTTGTGAGTTTTTCATTTCATTATCAATCCAGCGCGCCCCTTCAACTACGCACATGTCCTTTGCAACTTTTTTCACCTTTATTCCGCGTTGAAGACCATTGTTAAAAGTTATCGCGCATCTCTCCTCCGTGCTCATGACAAGAAATCGAAACTTTTCCTTCTCAAGAGATGTTTAGCCGAGAAAGTTATTGCAAAATCTTTCATCGTCATTTATTATAAAGACATCAATGGACTGCCGTTTGATGAAATTGAGCGAATTCTTCTCTCCAAGCTTATTTCTTTATTGAAATATGAGGTTACACTCGCCTTCAAAAAAGCTAATGCAAGACGTCACGCCTTCACAGGTATCATCCCTTTTAACTGGTCTAATGTGTTAGAAGACTCTATCTTTGGCACACTAAAAATCAAGTCTGCCAAACTGGATCATAAACTTAGACGAAAACTTCAAACCCTAATCGCCGATAGCGGTTGGACTGAGAATAGCCGGTCTGAAACTGTTACCAACCTCTCCTCTGTAATTTTGGATGAAAATGTTGTCACCGCTTTAGGATATGGTTTAAATTTCTCTATCCCATCCCCCCTTCAAGTGTTTCCATTGCTAAAAGTTTTGCCAATTTAGAAAAATCAGTGAGGTACCTAGTGATTTAATTTTTATTGTAAAATGTTGTGTTTATCAATGCTTGGCTAAGCCTGTCCACCTCAATTATCGCTTTCGTTTTGTTTGTGCTTTATCGACTCTTCAAAAAAATTCTTCCCTCCATATCACTAAGGCCGATAAATCTGGTAATATCGTAATCATGGATAAAAATTCCTATCTTAATAAAATTAATGTAATGCTTAATGACCAAGATACTTACCTACCTGTATTAAAAGACCTCACTCTTCAAGTTAACAGTGACTTCCATAAAAATGTTCGGCGATTACCTTAAAACTTTCTTGATTTAGTTTCAAAATTCAAGTCTAATAACGCTACCCTCCCTTATTTGTACGGCATAGTAAAAACTCACAAACCAAATTTCCCATTACACTCTTATATAAGTTCTGTTGGGTCTGTTTCATATTCCCTGTCTAAATGGCTTACTTCATTTCTTACTCCACTAGTTGGTTCCATTTCTCATTCTAATTTCACTAATAGTTCTGACCTTATTTCCCAAACTTAATGCTATTCATTATTCTTATGATTTTACTCTTGTTAGTTTTGATGTTTGTTCATTATTTACCAAAGTACCCGTTGAAGATCTTTTCAATTTCCTTAATGATCATTTGCAAATTATGACTTCCCGGTACCCGTTACAACTTTCATGAACCTCATTTTCCTTTGTACCAAAAACTGTAAGTTTTCGTTCGAAAGCAAATATTTCCTCCAAAAATTCGGATTAGCCATGGGTAATTGTCTTTCACCTGTCCTTTCTAACTTAGATATGGAGTTTTTTGAAACAAAACTTCTCCCTACTATCCTTGACGCTCCGATCGTTTGGTACAGGTATATTGATGATGTCATTTGCTTGTGGCCTAATCCCTAAGATGTTAATGTTTTTCTTACCAGACTCAATTCTCTCGTCCCTTAAATTAAATTTATCCACGAGATGGAAAATAATAGAACCATTTTCTTTCTTGATCTTCTTATTCATAGAACTCATACAGGTTTTAAATACTCTATCTTTAGTAAGCCTACTAACTCAAATTCTTATATTCATTTTTACTCTTTTTACAGCCCTAAAGTTAAACGTTCTGTTTTTTCTTCTATGTTTCTACGGGCATTACAAGTTGTAAGCCCGGAATATACGGATTTGGAATTTTCCAATATCTTTGAAATTGGCCATAAACTTTGTTACCCTTACCCGTTTCTTCAAAACTGTCTTTCTTCACCTAAAAAGACATTTTATCAAACTGTCCCTACCCTCCCTTTTAATAGTAATAACATTTTAGTTCTACTTTTTTCTCTTTGTTTTAGTGATCTTCCTCGTCTTCTGAATAACTTTAACATTTTTGTTGCTTTTAAATATGAGACAACCATTAAGAATTTATTAGTACGTAATAATTTTGGTAGTTTGAGGAGGGGGGGGGGGCGTTCATTCAGTTGAGTGTTCTGGTTGCCTAAGTAAATATCATGGACAAACAGGTAAACAACTTTCTGTTCGCCTAAATCAACATAAATATAATGTCCGAAGAGGAAAAGATAACAGTGATTTCTTTGACCATATGTCAGATAAGGACCATCTAATTAACTAGAACTGGGTAAAATTTATTTATCGTTCCAATGACCTTATAAAAAGGAATATCATTTAATGTGCTTTTATAAGCCAATGTGATAATTTAAAGCTTTCCGTTGGCTTATATAAAATAGATGCTATAATTAAAAGTCTAATACTTAAATAAATTAGTTCTGACTTTTGTTCTTAGTTTTTTAAACACAATCTTTAGTTATGTGGCCCCATTTTTTTTTTTTTAATTGTCACTGTATTTTCCCGACTTTTCTCTCCTCGTGTCTTATAATCTCTCTCGTTGAGCTATCTCCATTTATTTTTATCTGTTACCCTTTCCGTCTTCTCAGTTTGACCTTACTACCTGCTTCTTGTAATTCTTAAGGTGAATCTTTACCTTCCCCCTTCCGTCTTACTGATTGGTGATTTCTTAGCTTAGAGGCGGTCCTTTATATATATCTATATATATATATATATATATATATATATATATATATATATATATATATATATATATATATAACCTAGTAAAAGATAAAGGACCGCCTCTAAGCCAAGAAATCACAAATGAGGAAGGAGGAGAGGGATGGGTAAATTCACATTAAGATTTAGCTAAAAAAGGTAGCAAAGTCAAACCGAGAGGCAAGAAAGAGTCAAGAACAGAGCCAAAAGGGTTAACACGATTTACGGATATAGCGATAGTCTAAAGAGGAGGATTAGGAGAGACATGAGAAGTGAGCAGATACGTAGGGGAGAGGGGCAATGAGCGAGAAACAGAATGATTTTTTTTTCGGAAATAGTTATTTTACTACTTCTAAAAGATCCGTGCTAGGATGGGATTCGCACCAAGCACACTGAGGTAGCGAGCATCCGCTTTGATTTAAAGAAAAGTGAGTTTTTAACCACTCAGCTACGTGGAAGACCAATAAATCTTTGAAGCACGCTTTGCAAGGTCGATCGGGACTGTGAAAGAGCGAGAAATTAATTGGGACTTCAACGGGCAAAGAAGAAATTGAGTTAAACACGCGGCGAGTTTTTTTCATCATTCTCTTGCACTCCTGAAATATATACATTGTGTATTCGCCACGTGTTTAACTCAGATGGGATGATGAAATTTGCTGAATTGCAGGAGTAGGGTAGTTCTCTCGTATCAAGGCTATGCAGGAAGGAAACCACAATATTTTAGACCAATTTATTTCGAAACCAAGTTTTGACGAAGGCATCCATCATCTTCCGTCGATGGTAAACAAATGAGACAGAAAGATGCTTAACGTAAGGACGCACGGTACCACATAAACTTTGAAGGACAACTTTAGCACCGAGTGAATATCGCTTTATCTCTAACCTAATCCATGAATATGTTTATCAATTGAAACTTTTAAATGAACTTCTTTAGCAATAACGTCCTTCAGTGGTCAACCCAAAGAGCTTCCTCCTCCTCTATGACAATTTTTGTTCTAAGACAAAGATTTGTCTTTAGATTTGGATATTGTTCTTCTTCCTCAATGTTTACCTTTTTTAAGTAATTTGAGAGGTTGGAGACTAAATATGTGACGATATTTTGACTGATATTGCCCTATTTTTGTTCAATATGCAGCGGCAACTGCTCACAATTGGGTGGTGTCTATTGGGTTCAAATCTAGCCAATTCCCCCACTAAGGTCCCAACAGTTCAAAGATTTTTTTTAGGCAAGAAAGTTTTTCTTGTTATTTCTGTTTGAGAAGTTGCGCCATCTTGCTTAAAAATACAGTTTTTAGCCCTAAACTGATCCTGAAATGTTTGAAAAAGGTACTGATGAAGAAAGTTTTGGTTTGATATTTTGACTTAATAGCACTGTTCCTGTGCAAAATTGTTAATGCTCGCTCCAGTTCCCTTAAATGAAAATTACCCACATACATTGAGTTTTCCTATCTAGATGCGTTACTGTGGGCACAACACAAGAATCGTGAATGTGCTCACTTTTCCCCTTATAGCAAGGGGTGTTCCAGAAGCACCATGCATCCAGAAAGAAGCTTCAATATTTGGCCCCAGTTTTCAACAGTCCATTCTTTATATTTCTTCCAAAAGTAGAAGCTATCCATAAGGTTCTTCTTGAGTAGTCGAGACTTCTTCTATGTTTCTCTCAACAAAGGATATTTTTCGAAAAGCACAGCCTCAGTGTGCGTGCTGAAGCAATCACCCCTGCCTCTTTCCATTGGTGACAAGCTTGCACTGAAAGCAACCCGATACTTGTGCTGATCTTGGCATTAATTTTAAGCCCTTTGGTGTTCAAAAAACTTCTTTACAGGACTTTAACCAGCCTTTATAAAGTTAGTAATGCTCCAAAAGAGGGTTCTCCTTTCTCTATTATTATTAGTAACTACCTCCTTGCATTTCAGGCCACTTTGGTGCGGAGAAACAATGGCTGTGCACTTTTCTTTGGAAAAAAAACATTTCTGGAATTGAAAAGGAATCAAACATTTATTTTTACAAAAATTATTACTAAATAGTTTATAAATACACATTATTTATTTGCCGTATATTTCTCATCATTTTAACCCTTTGATCGAATAGCAAAGCTCCAGATACTGAAACTCACCTCAGGCACAAACAGCAACAGAGCTCGATTTTGGATTCATCGATTTAATGTACTATTTTTTTATATTATTTTTAAAATGCTTTTTTTTAATAATCATGCAATAATTACATTATAATAATTGTTATTATACAGTAAAATTTAATAAAGAATAAAAAAAATTAAAAATATATGTCTCAAAACATTTGGACATGAGTATACAAAGAAAATTAAGCACTGCTTTTTTAAGCGAATTGAGAGAATTTGTCAATGGCGATAGAAACAAATGTATTTTTTTTTAAATGAAATTGATTTTACGTTTACTTTAAAAAAAAAATCATTCATTTCTTCCTATTCTAATAAATGGTGTGATATTAATGTTGCAGTTGTCTAATGATGGTTGTCACTTAATCATCTAGTTCATTAATTTTGTTTGCCAGTGTAATCTGGATTGTTATATTTTGGCTACGGTGTCAAGTTTTATTTAGTTGGTTCTCTTCGTCGTGAATTTGCATCTCTTGGTTTAGATCGATTTTGATCTTGCTCTTTAGTAGTCCATGGTCGTTAACTGAGTTCTTTTCCTGCTGATTCTATGTATTTAAGTATATATATATATATATATGTATAACTGAATCACGAAAATAAGGAACGTGAGGAATTTATGAATAACGTTACAGCCACGAGGAAAATGAAACAACGGAGAACTGCGAGGCCTTTCGACTAATGGTCAGTCTGCTCAGTAAAGGACCATTAGTCGATAGGCCTCGCAGTTCTCCGTTGTTTCATTTTCCTCGTGGCTGTAACGTTATTCATATATATATATATATATATATATATATATATATATATATATATATATATATATATATATATATATATATATATATATAAGTGCCCTTTATCTTTCGGCGACGAGTTTAATGAGGGATGGAGAATGAGAAGGCGCAAATTCCAGCCAATGTTTATTCCCACTTTTCGATGCTGTCTAACTTCTTCAGGTACCAAACATTAACGGTAAAATTATGCTAATTAGTTTGTCATGGGACATTAAAGATTTTAAGTCTTAGCACTTTTTTCCATTTGCTGTTTAGGAATTCGATTTTCTCTGTTTGTTATAAATTAATACATAATAATTATCAAATAACCATTAAATTTTGTTATTCATAGCTAATATGGTAACGTGATGCAGAACAATTAGTAAAATAAAGATTGGTAAACCAATAATATTAAGCCTACAAAGTGTCTTTGTATTATGGTCTATTTTCCTTCAACAATTTACATAAGACTAATGCAGAATATAAATTAAAGAATAATTAAGTTACTCGTAGATTCTATTGTACCTCGCTCCCACATATGGCGGTTCTGTACTCTTTTCCGATGTTGGTCATGCATGTTCTAAGTATCCTACTCTGATTTTTCGGGACTCGCGTAGGACGTTTACACTATCCTTCTCCTCCTGGGAGAAAACTTTAGCCATTTTCTTTTTTACGGAGATGGTAGTTGAGTTGCTTCAGATTGAGCCCTTGTAAGAGTAACGACACGACT